>CM059435.1:7719546-7828781 GCA_030390025.1 Squalus acanthias | reverse complement strand
CCGATCACTGCCCCCCTCCCCCTCCCGATCACTGCCCCCTCCCCCTCCTGATCACTGCCCCCCTCCCCCTCCCGATCACTGCCCCCTCCCTCTCCCGATCACTGCCCCTCCCTCTCCCGATCACTGCCCCCCTCCCTCTCCCGATCACTGCCCCTCCCTCTCCCCGATCACTGCCCCTCCCCTCCCGATCACTGCCCCTCCCCCTCCCTCTCCCGATCGCTGCTCCCCTCTCTCCTGATCACTCCCTCCCTCCTTTCCTGATCACTGCTCCCCTCCCTCTCCAGATTTCTGCCTTGTCCCCCTCTTCCCCCCCCCACCTTCTGATCGCTTCCCCCCCCCCCCCCCCGCCGCCCCCCCCCCCCCCTCCCCCACTCTTGCAAGACCTACCGGAGGGCCGGCACGAACCAATTTCTAGGCCTGTGTGTCTGCAGCTATTTGACCACAGCAAGCATCACAGCAAGCCAGTCCTTACACTCAGACTCACACTGTCAGCAGTAGTTGGTAGATAAAGAGAGAAAATGAGCTAGTTGGAGACAATGTTAAAACCTACCACCATCCCAGTGCAAACCAGCTAATTCAACACAAAGCAGGCTTTGACCGTCCAGCTCTTCTTGTGCATTGCAGAGTTCCATGCTGACCTGCTACCCCGCATGGCTCGTCCTCTCACTTCAAGCAAAGGGCATGCTGACAGAAGCAAAGGAAAGGACACAGGCAGGCTTTACAGATTCATATGACTCGGGTGAAGTGCTGAGAGACCTGAGAAATAATTCTTTCCACGGGCTTTTATTAGCCGGACTGAAGTGACAGATAATGAATTATCTCCTCACTCCTAATGGGCCTGACTGTCAGACGTTTCTCGTACTCAACGCTGTCGGTGTGAGAGGGCAGGGCTGTTAAAATTAGATGGGGTTAAATTTAGGGCCGAGCTCAAGAACTGTTGCAAACGACTTGCTTAACATTAACATAGCCAGCTTCAGGGTTGCTCCGGGAGTAATGTGGAGAATGATATGCTTGTCTTCACTGATCTTGTGATGTGGCGATGTGAATATGCATGTCGCCACGTCCCCAGGGTCACGTGTTAAAAGGCTGCCCTGTCTACATGTCCCGTAGGCTGCATGTCCTGTTACATAGAACTAAATAAAACTTACAGCACAGGAACAGGCCATTCGGCCTAACTGGTCTGTGTTTACGTAGTGAACTATTCAAAACTATAATCCTACAATGATACAGCACAGAGGGAGGCCATTCAGCCCACCGTGCCTGTGCTGGCTCTTTGGTAGAGCTATCCGATTAGTCCCACTGCCCCCCCTCTGCTCTTTCATAGAAACATAGAAAAATAGGAGCAGGAGTCGGCCATTCGGCCCTTCGAGCCTGCTCCGCCATTCAATATGATCATGGCTGATCCTCTATCTCAATACCATATTCCCGCTCTCTCCCCATACCCCTTGAGGCCTGATGTAAGAAAACTACTCGGCACTTGGTCTAAGCGTTAAACAAAGCTTTAATCAACTGTTTTACAACATTGAGATCTAGTTGTGTCCTTCACTAGTTCCTGTTAAGAATGTCCTGCGCAAGCTGGGCCCGTGCCCGAGTATTTATACTCTCCCTGGACAGCGCCACCCGCAGGCCACTCAGTATTCTTTCATAAGTCTTTCTTTCATGAATGACAGATTCATGTCAATGCCTTTTGTGTCTAGAAATCCATCTATCTCCTTCTTAAATATATTCAGTGACTTCCCCGTAGCCCTGCAAATTTTTCCCCTTCGAGTATTTCTCCAATTCCCTTTTGAAAGTTACTATTGAATCTGCTTCCACCGCCCTTTCAGGCAGCGCGTTCCAGATCACAACAACTCGCTGAGTAAAAAATGTTCTCTTCATCTCGCCTCTGGTTCTTTTGCCAATCACTTTAAATCTGTGTCCTCTGGTTACCGACCCTCCTGCCACTGGGAACAGTTTCTCCTTATTAACTCCACCAAAACCCTTCATGATTTTGAACGCCAATCTCTGCCTCTCCCCTCTGGTTTAATGGTCAGTGCAGCATCCGATGGGAAGCTAAGCCATTCGAAGGACCCAGGCCCTTGATCTGTGATGACCTCAACTGGGATGGTAGTTGGGAGTACGACAGCTAGCCCCAGTGCCCCCGGGCTAGGCAGGGAGTAAATCAGCCATGGTTCCTGTTCCTGATCGCTCTCCAGTGACGTCTGTTGAAAAGGGCACATGTTCGTAACACGGGCCGAGTGCAGAATCTGGCTCCGTCGTGCTGCCCTCCACGGTCGAGCAGCCTACTGGCACTCGCAGAAGCTGCTCCCACATCCACCCACTCGTCGACAGGGCTTGAGTCACACTTCCACCCAAGTTACGTCGGCGGAGCTGGAGCAGCTCCAAGGCAATTGCCGGCCGATATCCAGGTTCAAAGGTGAGGGGTGAGAACTTGGGCAAAGTGCCTGAGTGTGAACCTTGGTGATTTGTGCTTCACAGCCCACATCAAGGAGCGGCACAGTGCCACCTTTGCCCTTTGTGGGTCAAAGTACTGGAACTGAATGAAAATAGCTCATCAACAGGCTAGAAAAGTGCCTGGGGGAGAAAGCACGAGAAGGGTATGCTGATAGGGTTGAGATGACATAGGTGGGTGGAGGCTGGTGTGGAGCATAAACACCGGCATGGACCAGTTGGGCCGAATGGCCTGTTTCTGTGCCGTACATTCTGTGTAACAGGACATGTGGTCCACGGGGCATGTCAAGGAACAGCTTGGTGGATCTTAACACGTGATCCTGGGGATGCCTATTCACATCGCCACATCACAAAATCATCGCTAGCAGGCACTGACTTGCGCGTGCGCACACACTGGGCATTTGCAGACATGTGCACTGCCCACATTGCACAATCTCAGTTATCAGCCAAGTGCCACATTCCCGAGAGCGGGAGCTGCCTGGATTTCACGTGGCTCCACTTGATTGCCATTCTCCCGCCTTCTAAAGTGTGCCAACAAGTCAATTGAGATTCCGGGGGGCTGTGATATCCGCGGTAGCGCTTGCACCATTTAGTTGGGTCAGCCGTGGCTCAGTAGGTAGCACTCTCCCCTCAGACACGGAAGGTCATGGATTCACTCCAGAGACTTGAGCACAAAATCTAGGCTGACGCTCCCAGTGCAGTGCTGAGGGAGGTGCTGTCTTTCGAATGAGATGTTAAGCCAAGGCCCCGTCTGCCCTCTGAGGTGGACACAAAAGATCCCACGACACTATCTCGAAGAAGAGCAGGGGGAGTTCTCCCCGGTGTCCTGACCAATATTTATTCTTCAACCAACATCACTAAAAAAAGAATATCTGGTCATCATCTCATTGCTGTGTGTGGGAGCTTGTTGTGTGTAAATTGGTTGCTGCGTTTCCTACATTACAACAGTGACTCCACTTCAAGAAGTACTTCATTGGTTGTAAAGCCTCTGGGATGTCCAGAGGTCGCAGGTCAAGTATTAAATTTGGGGTTTCGCTCATAAAGATTCAACAACAACAACATCTTGTATTTATATAATGCCTTTAAATAGTAAAACGTTCCAAGGCATTTCACCGAGCCACATAAGGAAATATTCGGACAAAGGTGGGTTTTCAGGGAGGAGAAAGAGGTAGGGAGGTTTCGGGAGGGAATTCTAGAAAATGGTGGAATGCATGTCCTGTTACCTCATGCCTTTGTTACCTCTAGACTTGACTATTCCAACGCACTCCTGACTGGCCTCCCACATTCCACCCGACGTAAACTTGAGGTCATCCAAAACTCAGCTGCCCGTGTCCTAACTCGCACCGAGTCCCATTCACCCATCACCCCTGTGCTCGCTGACCTACATTTGGTTCCCGGTTAAGTAGCGCCTCGATTTCAAAATTCTCATCCTTGTTTTCAAATCCCTCCATGGCCTCGACCCTCCCTATCTCTGTAATCTCCTCCAGCCCCACAACCCCGAGATATCTGCACTCCTCCAATTCTGCCCTCTTGAGCATCCCTGATTCTAATCGCTCAACCATTGGTGGCCGTGCCTTCAGCTGCCTAGGCCCTAAGCTCTGGAATTCCCTGCCTAAACCTCTCCGCCTCTCTACCTCTCTCTCCTCCTTTAAGACGCTCCTTAAAACCTACCTCTTTGACCAAGCTTTTGGTCACCTGCCCTAATTTCTCCTTATGTGGCTCGGTGTCTTATAACACTCCTGTGAAGTGCCTTGGGACGTTTTACTACGTTAAAGGCGCTATATAAATACAAGCTGTTGTTGTTGTTGCTGTTACGTAGAATTGACTCTATGGAGACTCCAGGACAATCCTGGAGAGTTGGCAACTCTAAAGTGAAGGAAAAGGAGTCTCTGTCTCAGTGAGAGAGGGGTCGGGGGGGAACCTCAACACACCATCAAAATGTGACTCAGTAAAAAGCGTGAGTGTCGCATCCTCCAAGTCCATTCACCACCGGGATTTGTGACTCCCTCCCCTGGGGATCTTTTCCCTCTTCAGCTGTGTGAATAATATCGAGGCATCTGCCTTTCACATGACAAGATGCACTTGGCAGTAAGGTCATGCCCAGGGTCTCGTGTACTGCACGAGGCTGCTACCAGACTCTTATCTTATCCAACCAAGCTAATTTCAGACCATTATACATGTCAGGAATAGAAGGATATGCTGATAGAGTGAGATGAAGTAGGGTGGGAGGAGGCTCGAGTGGAGCATAAACACCGAATGGCCTGTTTCTGATGCTGTACATTCTGTGTAACTAGTTATTTATCTCACTGCTTCTTTGCTGGACCTTGCTGTGCACAAATTGGCTGCCATGTTTGCCCTAAATAACAACAGTAACCGCACTGTAAAAGTGATTGTCAAACACTGCGGGACATCCTGACGACATGAAAGCTGCTATTATCAGTGCAAGTTCTTTCCTTTAATGCTAACTGTTCTGTTTTGTAAACTTAGGAACAAAGGGATTACTGGACAAAAAATACCAAGCTCCCATCTAGTTGTGTCAGCCGTGGCTCAGTGGGCAGCACTCTCACCTCTGAGTCAGAAGGTTGTGGGTTCATAATCCCTCTCCAAGGACTTGAGCACATAAAGCTAGGCTGACACTCCCAATGCAGTGCTGAGGGAGCGCTGCACTGTCAGAGGTGCCGTCTTTCGGATGAGATGTTAAACTGAGGCCTCGTCTGCTCTCTCAGGTGGACGTAAAAGATCCCGCGGGCACTATTTCGAAGAAGAGCAGGGGGAGTTATCCCCGGTGTCCTGGGGCCAATATTTCTATCTCGACCAACATAACAAAAACAGATTATCTGGTCATTATCACATTTGCTGTTTGTGGGAGCTTGCTGTGTGCAAATTGGCTGCTGTGTTTCCCACATTACAACAGTGACTCCACTTCAAAAAGTATTTAATTGGCTGTAAAGCGCTTTGAGATGTCCGGTGGTCGTGAAAGGCGCTATATAAATGCAAGTCTTTCTCGTTCACCTTCTGCCATCCTGGTAGTTGTCTGATACAACAATAATGCAGTTGTTGACTAATCACAGCAATCAATCTCTATCAATGAGTCTACAACAGACCCAGACATGAGGCGAGGAAAACCCCCAGTGGTGGAGAGCTTGGGGAACCACAGGTCCAAAGTCACTTTTCTCCTCCCAAATATGCTACACTCACCACACGTCATTTTTAAATTTATTATTCGTTCCTAGGATGTGGGCGTCGCTGGCAAGGCCTGCATTTATTGCCCATCCCTAGTTGCCCTTGAGAAGGTGGTGGTGAGCCGCCTTCTTGAACCGCTGCAGTCCGTGTGGTGAAGGTGCTCCCACAGTGCTGTTAAGGAGGGAGTTCCAGGATTTTGACCCAGCGACGATGAAGGATCGGCCGATATATTTCCAAATCAGGATGGTGTGTGACTTGGAGGGGAACTTGGAGGTGGTGGTGTTCCCATGCGCCTGCTGCCCTTGTCCTTCTAGGTGGTAGAGGTCGCGGGTTTGGGAGGTGATGCCGAAGAAGCCTTGGCGAGTTGCTGCAGTGCATCTTGTAGATGGTACACACTGCAGCCACGGTACGCCGGTGGTGGAGGGAGTGAATGTTTAAGGTGGTGGATGGGGTGCCAATCAAGCGGGCTGCTTTGTCCTGGATGGTGTTGAGCTTCTTGAGTGTTGTTGGAGCTGCACTCATCCAGGCAAGTGGAGAGTATTCCATCACACTCCTTACTTGTGCCTTGTAGATGGTGGAAAGGCTTTGGGGAGTCAGGAGGTGAGACACTCTCCAATTACACATGTTATTTTCTGTAAGAAATCTAGCTAACTTGCATGATCAGCTTCCCACTGCCTCCCTCGGGAGCCTGTTCCAGAGATTGACCACTCCCAGAAAGTCCTGCCATTAACGGGACTTTGGCAGTAAAATACTGAAAATAACAATGAAAAACGAATCGTGCAAGGTCAGTGCTTAGGAAAAAAAACACAGAGACAGGTATTGATTATTGTGTTTTTGCACTAGAAGCTTGTCCTTGACTTTCAGCCCTGCAGATTGCATTGTTAGTTTATTCGTTAACTCATTCCTACCCGAGATATTTCCAATATGGCGTCTCGCGTTCGCAGAGTACACAGTGAGAAAAGAAAGAAAGACTTGCATTTTTATAGCGCCTTTCACAACCACCGGGCGTTCCAAAGCACTTTACAGCCAATGAAGTACATTTTGGAGTGTAGTCACTGTTGTAATGTAAGAAATGCAGCAGCCAATTTGCGCACAGCAAGCTCCCACAAACAGCAATGTGATAATGACCAGATAATCTGTTTTTAGTGATGTTGGTTGAGGGATAAATATTGGCCAGGACACCAGGGAAAACTCCCCAGCTCTTCTTCAAAATTGTGGCCGTGGGATCTTTTATGTCCACCTGAGAGAGCAGACGGGGCCTCGGTTTAACGTCTCATCCGAAAGACGGCACCCCCGACAGTGCAGCGCTCCCTCAGCCTAGATTTTTGTGCATAAGTACCTGAACTCACAACCTTCTGACTCAGAGGCGAGTGTGCTACCCACTGAGTCACGGCTAACACTGAGCACGCGATTTCTACTGGCCTCAGGTGAGGGGACTATTATACTTGTCCAATTCCCTGATCTCAAGCACCGCTAAAGATTTGATTCCCTGGCTGTCCAGTGGGAGTGTTCTTGCTCAGTACAATTATCTTCAGCTGCCACACCTTCCCTCCACGCTGGGGTCAGGAACGGTACAGTTCATTGACATTTGCTCCGATAATGAAAAAGCCCTACAGCGATACACCGGGCGGTGGGGGTGGCGTGGGGAGGGAATCCAAGCTTGGATTGAGAAGTGGCAGGTAACATTTGCGCCACATAAGTGCCATACAGTAACCATCTCGAACAAGAAAAGGACCAACCATCTCCCTCTGACCTTCAACACTACCACCATCACTGAGTTCCCCACCGTCACCATCTTGGAGATCACTATTGGCCAGAAGGTTAACTGGACCAGCCATATCAACACCATGGATACAAGTCAAGGCCAAGGCAGGGTATTCTGCGATGCGTGGCTCACTTCTTGACCCCTCAAAACCTCTTCGCCATCTGCAAGTATCAAGTCAGGAGTGTGATAGAATACTCACCACTCACGTGGATAAGAGCAGCCACAACAACATTGAAACAACTCAACAATATCCAGGACAGAGCAGGTGGCTTGATCAGTGCCCCTTGCTGTTGACTCAATATCCACCCTCTCCATCAATGGACCACAGTGGCTGTTGAATGTATAATCTACAGGATGCCCTGCAACAACTCAGCTAGGTTACTGCGATATCACCACGACTACCACCGGGTAGAAGGACAAGAGAAGCAATATCCTGGGAACCATCCACAAAGTCCCCTCCAAGTCTCACACCATCCCGACTTGGACATAGCTCACTGTTTCTTCATTGTCGCTGGGTCAATATCCTGGCGTTCCCTTTTTAACACCATCGTGGGAGCAGCTTCACCTCACAGACTGCAGCGGTTCAAGAAGAAGGCCCACCACCACCTTCTCAAGGGCACCAATAAATGGCGGCCTTGCCAGCGACGCCCATATCCTGAGAACAAATTAAAAGATATAATAGACATTCACCGTTTTAATAGGAGTGTGAAATAGCCATTTATCCCATGTAGCTCACTCACCCTGTTATTTAGGACTGGCACCTTAATGCCAATTAATGTAAAATTATGGGCTGTGGGCTTGTGCCATGATGAACTAGGTTGAATTGAAACTGCCCCATCTTCATTCTATTGTAACACAAAAAGAAAATACTGCAGATGCTGGAAATCTGAAATAAAAACAGAAAATGCTGGAGATACTCAGTAGGTCAGGCAGCATCTGTGAAGAGAGAAACAGAGTTAACGTTTCAGGTCGATGACCCTTCGTCAGAACTGGAAAAAAGCAGGAAATGGAACAGATTTTTAAGCAAGTTTAGGGGCTGGGAAATGGGGGAGGGGATGAAAGAACAAAAGGGAAGGTCTGTGATAGGATAGAAGGCAGGAGAGCTTAAGAGACATTAAGAGATATTCAAGGCAAAAGGAGATGGTAATGGGACAGGTTAAGAAACAAAGGATGGCTCTAGATGAGTGTGAATTGCGCTGGCAGAATGAAAGACAGCTGCCATGTGGGAGAGAAGAAAAGAAAACACAAACAAAAAATATATGATAGGGGCCGAGGTTATGATCTGAAATTGTTGAACTCTATGTTGAGTCCAGAAGGCTGTAAAGTGCCTAATCGAAAGATGAGGTGCTGTTCCTCGAGCTTACGCTGAGCTTCAGTGGAACAATGCAAGAGGCCGAGGACGGTGAGGTCTGAGTGGGAGTGGAGCGGAGAATTAAAGTGACAGGCGACCGGAAGCTCGGGTCACCCTTACGGACTGAACGGAGGTGTGTTCTGTTAGCAGAGGAGGGTGTAAGATTCTGAAAATTGTAATAAAACCGCTGCTACCGTGTGGAGATCGAAGTTCAGAATGAATTGTGAAATGGTTACAGACGGATTCAAAATGGAAGAAATCAGCATGTGGTCTTTGTTTGCGAAGACACAAAATGGTGGAAGTCAGCAGGGGGTCCTTTGCCTGGTGGTCAGCATATGATCCTTTGTTTGAGAGGCCACATTGACAGGAAGGAAGAGCATGATTGACGAGGGTGCTTCTATGTACACTTGAATTTTGAACTATAGTGTGAATAAAGACCAATTTTATTGATCACATCCTTGTCTGTCATTGTAACGCTTATTCGTAATTCTCGAAGTCCGAACCGTAGTGAGAGAAAAGTTTACAGAGGGAGGCAGTCCTGGGCCGTAATCAAACCCAACTTTCCTGAGATGAAAAAAAACCATTCTCACCCATTCTGCCACCCAGTTCCCTTCACCCTGTCTACCTTTAAAAGAGGACCAAACGTGCCAAATATCTACCTTTAAAACAATCTCCACTCACTGAATGCTGCAGAAAGGTCATGCCTGAGGGGTTAGTAAGTTAGGGAGAAAAGCTTGAGGAAATTGGGGCTTGCTTTCTTTAGGAAAATGGAGACCTCGCTGAAACTTTGAAGGTTATAATGTGAATCGACAAAGTTGTTCCCTGTGTCAGCTGTGGCTCAGATGGTATCACTCGTGCCTCTGAGGACAGAAGGCTGAGGGTTCAAGTCCCCACTCCAGAGACTTGAACACATGGGGGGGAATTTTAACCCCAAACAAATGGGTGGTTTGGGATCGGGTGGGAGGTTAAAGAGTTTTTTAAAAAACTGTTTTAATGGGGGCGGGCAGCAAACCCGCTCACAGGAGGCGGGTCGCCTATTTAAATATTATAATGAGGCTCCGTGCCTCATGGTGATCCACCATTTCAAATTTAACGCTGGCTGGCCGGGTTTCCCAGGCTTCTGGGAACCCACCAGCTAAAGGGAGGCGTGGACTGCTGGATCCCGGCCTTGCATCCCTGCCTCGCCAACCCTCAGAGATCGGACACCCACCAACCCTTCCGCTCTTCCCCTGAGGCCTCCGATCAGCCCCAAAACCTCCGATTCCCCCCCTCCGGCCATCTAACCTCCCCCGATTTGGCTCCGATCCTGCTCCGGCCCCGATCCTCCTCCTCTGGCCTCCGAACCGCGCCCCTCCCCCCCCCCCGTCCCCGCACCCCGATCCCTCCCTCCCTCCTCTCGGTGGCCTGGTCTCACAGGCCTACCCGCCCAACAGCCTGCCAGCCTCTCCACCTGGCGGGCTGCAGGCAGGTATCAGTATTTTGAAATGTTGATCAGGCCCTGCTGTTAAATTCGGCATGGCCTGCGGGAAACCCGTTCTCCCAGGTTTCCCGCCCACTTTACAGACCCCCCCCCCTCCACCCCCCCGTGCCGTTCCCTACCCGCCTTCAAATTCAAATTCCGGCTACAAACCTTGCTGACACTCCAGTGCAGTACTGAGGGAGTGCTGCACTGTCGGAGATGCCGTCTTTCAGACGAGCTGTAAAAAAATCCCATGGCATTATCTAAAGAAGAGCTGGGGAGTGTGCTGGCCAATGTTTATCCCTCAACCAACATCACTAAAAGAGATGATCTGGTCAATATCACGTTGCTGTTTGTGGGAGCTTGCTGTGCGCACATTGGCTCAACGCGTTTACCAGCTCATATGAAATTCCTTCGTCCACCATTTTAACAAAGTCGCGAAACGGGTTAGCGCAGGCGGTAAAATGTCGGGCCGAGGTGTTCTGCAACAAGTGCGATGACCGATTCGTTACTAAGATTGGGACAATGTGACTGCACCCCAACGGTGTCAGAACAGAGGTCACGGTCGAACGTGCAGACGTCTGTTGCCCGACATCGAAGATTTCTGTAACAAATTAAATTGAGGGCTTAACAATGTGAAGCTTTGCCAGATCTCACCAGGACATACAGAGAGGAAACCCAAACAACTCTGCATTTCAACCACGTTTCCAGATGTTCCTTGGATCCTGTCCAGCTTCTCAATTTATTGCGCTCTGTGGAAACTTGCTCTCGATTCCACAAAGATTCCAATGTTACATGTTGTGGGGTCGAGTCAGATGTGTTTATCTCGGATCGAACATAATTCAGTCGGCGGGGGTAGAGGGTGGGGTGGGGGGGTGGGAGCAGGAGAACGAACGTTGATTTTTCTTTTCATTTGTTTGAGCATAATGTCACATTGAGTTTAAAGTAACTCTTACCTTGCGCGCCATGAACACGTTTTGTACTTAATGTTTTTTATTTAGCTTTATGGGGTCGATTTTGAGCACCCTCCCCTGGCGTTAAGGGGGCGTTAACATAGAAACATAGAAGATATGAGCAGGAGTAGGCCATTCGGCCCCTCGAGCCTGCTCCGCCATTCAATGCGATCATGGCTGATCATCCAAATTCAGTACCCTGTCCCTGCCTTCTCCCCCTATCCCTTGATCCCCTTAGCCTTAAGAAATATATCTAACTCCTTCTTGAATATATTTAATGAATTGTCCTCAACTGCCTTCTGTGGTAGAGAATTCCACAGGTTCACCACTCTCTGGGTGAAGAAATTCCTCCTCATCTCAGTCCTAAATGGCTTCCCGCTTATCCTTAGACTGTGACCCCTGGTTCTGGACTCCCCCTGCCATCGCGAACAGCCTTCCTGCATCTAGTCTGTCTAGTCCTGTTAGAATTTTATAAGTTTCAATGAGATCCCCTCTCATTCTTCTAAACTCTAGCGAATATAAGCCTAATCGACTCAATCTTTCTTCATACGTCATTCCTGCCATCCCAGGTATCAGTCTGGTGAATCTTCGCTGAACTCCCTCCATGGCAAGAACATCCTTCCTCAGACAAGGCGACCAAAACTGCACACAATACTCAAGGTGTGGTCTCACCAAGGCCTTGTACAACTGCAGCAAGACATCCTTGCTCTTATACTCGAATCCTCTCGCTATGAAGGCCAACATACCATTTGCCTTCTTAACCGCCTGCTGCACCTGCATGCTTACCTTCAGTGACTGGTGCACAAGGACACCCAGGTCTCGTTGCACTTCTCCTTTTCCCAATCTATTGTCGTTCAGATAATAATCTGCCTTCCTGTTTTTGCCACCAAAGTGGATAATCTCGCATTTATCCACATTATACTGCATCTGCCATGAATCTGCCCAATCACCCAACCTGTCCAAATCATACTGGAGTTTCTCTGCATCCTCCTCACAGCACACACGCCCACCCAGCTTTGTGTTGTCTGCAATCTTGGAGATATTACATCTAGTTCCCTCGTCTAGATCATTAATAGATATTGTGAATAACTGGGGTCCTAGCACCGATCCCTGCGGTACCCCACTAGTCACTGCCTGCCACTCGGAAAAAGACCCGTTTATTCCAACTCTTTGCTTCCTATCTGCCAACCAGTTTTCTATCCAAGTCAGTACCTTACCCCCAATCCCATGTGCTTTAACTTTGCACGCTAATCTCTTAGGCGGGACCTTATCGAAAGCCTTCTGAAAGTCCAAATACACCACATCCACTGGTTCTCCCTTATCTATTCTACCAGTTACATCCTCAAAAAATTCCAGTAGATTAGTCAAGCCTGATTTACCTTTTGTAAATCCATGCTGACTTTGTCCGATCCTGTCACTGTTTTCCAAGTGCTCTGCTATTACATCTTTTATAATGGACTCCAGCATTTTTCCCACTACCGATGTTAGGCTTACCGGTCTATAATTCCCCGTTTTCTCTCTATCACCTTTTTTAAATAGTGGGGTTACATTAGCTACCCTCCAATCCATGGGAACTGTTCCAGAGTCTGTAGAATTTTGGAAGATGACCAGCAATGCATCTACTATTTCTAGGGCCACTTCCTTAAGAACCCTAGGATGTAGATTATCAGGCCCTGGGGATTTATCGGCCTTCAATCCCGTCAATTCCCTAACACCATTTCCCTACAAATACTGATTTCATTCAGTTCCTCCCTTTCATTGGACCCTATGTTCCCCGACATCTCTGGGAGTTTATTTGTGTCCTCCTTTGTGAAGACAGAACCAAAGTATGTATTTAATTGGTGCGCCATTTCTTTGTTCCCCATTATAAATTCCCCTGATTCTGACTGCAAGGGACCTACGCTTGACTTCACCAATCTTTTTCTCTTCACATATCTATAGAAGCTTTTACAGTCAGTTTTTATGTTCCCTGTAAGCTTACTCTCATACTCTATTTTCCCCCTCTTAATTAATCCCTTTGTCCTCCTTTGCTGAATCCTAAACTGCTCCCAATCCTCAGGTTTGCTGCTTTTTCTGGCCAATTTATATGTCCTCTCCTTGGATCTTATGCTATCCCTAATTTCCCTTGTTAGCCATGGTTGAGTCACCTTTTTTGTTTTATTTTTATGCCAAACAGGGATGAACAAATTCTGTAGTTCATCCATGCGATCTTTAAATGTTTGCCGTTGCCTATCCACCGTCAACCCTTTAAGTAACATTCCCCAATCCATCCTAGCCAACTCGCACCTCATACCATCGTAGTTTCCTTTATTTAAATTCAGGACCCTAGTCTCTGAGTCAACTACTACTTCACTCTCCATCTTAATGGAATTCTAACATATTATGATCGCTCCTCCCCAAGGGGCCTCGCACAACAAGATTGCTAATTAATCCTTTCTCATTACATAATACCCAGTCTAAGATGGCCTGATCTCTAGTTGGTTCCTCGACATATTGGTCCAGGGAACCATCCCGTAAACACTCTAGGAATTCCTCTTCCACAGTATTGTCACTAATTTGGTTAGCCCAATCTATATGTAGATTAAAGTCACCCATGATAACTGCTGTACCCTTATTGCACGTATCTCTAATTTCCCGTTTAATGCCATCCCCAACCTCAGCATTACTGTTTGGGGGTCTGTATACAACTCCCACTAATGTTTTCTGCCCCTTGGTATTTCTCAGCTCTACCCATACAGATTCCACATCATCAGAGCTAATATCCTTCCTTACTATTGTGTTAATCTCCTCTTTTACCAGCAATGCTACCCCACCTCCTTTTCCTTTTTGCCTGTCCTTCCTGAATATTGAATGCCCCTGGATGTTGAATTCCCAGCCTTGGTCACCCTGGAGCCATGTTTCCGTAATCCCAATTATATCATATCCGTTTACATCTATTTGCGCAGCTAAATCATCCACCTTATTACGAATGCTCCTCACATTAAGACACAAAGCCTTCAGGCTTGTTTTTTTAACACTCTTAGACCTTTTAGAATTATTGTTTACTGTGGCCATGTTTGATTTACACCCTTGATTTCTCTGACTTCCACTTCTGCTTTTCTCCTTCCTGTCTTTTGCTTCTATCCTTGCTTCCCTTTCCTCTGTCTCCCTGCACAGGTTCCCAACCCCCTGACATCGGTTTGTACTGGTCCCACCTCCCCCAGAACTGGTTCCAATGTCCCAGGAATTTGAATCCTCCCCCTTGCACCATTCTTCTAGCCACGTATTCATGGCCTCAAAATGGGGATCGGCAGCCTTTACCGCCCCCCTCACTCCCCCCCCCCCTGTAACCCTGGTGACACGGATGGCGCCATTTTGAAAGGGGCCTTCCACCGGGTGTCCAAAGCGCCTGCTTGTTTTGGGCAGTAGGCCCCTTTTCATATGGGAATCGGGGTCCTGCGGTGTAAATCGTGTCCAGATTGCCATTTTAGGCAGGAATTGGTCGGAGCCCCTGCGCCATGTAGTCTGGTGACAGTTCCACGGTCGATGGAAGAGAAAGGCCCCTCAAAAAGTAAGTGTTAAATTGTTAGCAGGCATGTTCCTCCGGGGCCTACAACAATAATCTGGGCCGCTGCCTCCCCAGGATCCCTCAACCTCTCCATCAATCGTGACCCCTCCCTTACCCATCCCCAGCCCCCACCCACCCAACCTACTTTGCTGGCAGCAGCTCCAGCTCGATTTCCAGTCTTCAATCTGGCGAGATGTGTCGGGAGGCCTGCTTGGAGGCCTGCTGCTCCTCTACGAATTCCAATGAGGCCGGGGCTTCGAAATCAAGGTGCGGCGGGGGGTGGGGGGTGGTGTGGCCTCTTCACTGCCAGAATGGGAGGGCCGATCAACAGTCAAAATCTACCCCAGTATATCTAACGGGACTTTCTATTGAGATGCAAATGCTGTAAAACTCTGTGGTATAAGAGGGCAGCTCACATCACCCAACAACAGCTGGCTTTGACGTAGTGCCTCTGGTGGAGCAAAAACACCCCAAGTCACAAAGGAGCATCAGACTCCGTCGAGCAGAGGTTTGGGAGAGTGCGTTGGGGGAGGTGATTGAAGGTGTTGTCAATGCAGGTAGCTTTGAGTAGGCATTTGAAAGTGAGAAGAAAAGAAAGACTTACATTTATGTAGCGCCTTTCACGGAGAACCGAAAGCGCTTTTCAGTCAATGAAGTACTTTTGAAGTTGTAATGTAGGAAACGTGTCAACCAATTGGCGCACAGCAAGCTCCCACAAACAGCAATGTGATAATGACCAGATAATCTGTTTTAGCGATGATGTTGACTGAGGGATAAAAATAGGCCAGGACAGCGGGGATAACTCCCCTGCCCTTCTTCGAAATAGTGGCCGTGTGATCTTTTACGTCCACCTGAGAGAGAGCAGACGGGGCCTCGGCTTAAAGTCTCATCCGAAAGACGGCACCTCCGACAGTGCAGCGCTCCCTCAGCACGGCACTGGGAGTGTCAGCCTAGATTTTTTGTGCTCAAGTCTCTTGAGTGGGACTTGAACCCACGACCTTCTGACTCGGAGGGCGAGCCGTGCTACCCACTAAGGAAAGAAAGAAGAAAGACTTGCATTTCTATAGCGCCTTTCACCACCTCAGGATGTCCCAAAGCGCTTTACAGCCAATGAAGTACTTTTGAAGTGTGGTCACTGAGGACAAGGGTGATAGGAAAGATCGGCACCAGGTTAACACTGGGATTCGGGAGTTGTCTGAATCACAGAGATATAAGATAAAACCGCTTTGATAAAGAATCGATTAAAAATGTGAATCGGATGCCTGGAATCTAATCAAGGTGAAAGAACAGAGCTCTGGGGAGAGAGGGTCTGTAAATATCATCTCAGCTCGCCACGGTTAGATTTCTGTCACCGTATGGGTTTGGCAGCCACTGTATTGGACTTGTTTGTCACATCGTTAGTGGAAGATATATTGAAAGATAACTTCCAGTTCATTACTCTGCATGTGCGCTGCCACATGTTATGCTGCGGTAATGGATGACTGTTAAAGTGCTTAATAACTCTGGGAAACACCGCAGACTTTAGCGGAATGGAATTACACACTTAATTAAATTGACTTCCATTGGAAAGAGATTCTGGAAAGGAGATTTTGTTTTTTAGTAAATTTTGGAACTGGAGGGTACTTGGGCCAAATACACACTTATACAATTGGCACACGGTGCTGGGACAGGCACGTGAATCAAAACAAACAGGTTTCATGGTTTGCCTTTGCCTTGCAAATCTGTGTTAAAGGGAAACGTCAGTGTCAGGGCAAAGATGTCATTTAAACTTTGCCACGTGGAATCAGGCAAAAATACTTTTATTTCAACTTTTCTCTTGAAGGCACAGGGCACGTATCTCGCCCTGGGGTACAGTTCCAGAGGTGATGGAAGCCCCCCGCCCCCCCCCCCCCCCCCCACCCCCGGTACCTTTAGGGTTGCCAACCCTCCAGGATTGCCCTGGAGTCTCCAGGTATTGAAGACTAATTTTTCCAGGACACGGCAGCCAGCAACACCCGAGAGAAAAATCATGGAAAAAAATGTGTGCGTTTTCCTCATTTTCTTTGAAGACTTTTGTTTTATTAGTTATAAAAATATTGGAGGGGGGGGTGAGAGCGGTTTAACTGGGCGGGGCAAGGAGGTCATGTGATGAAACCTCCAGGAAGATGTCCAACCAGAGTTGGCAACAGTGTTCCCTCTAAACTGCGCGTGTGTGTGGGTGCGCGCGCGTGGGCGCGCAGCAATCTTAAAGGTACCGCGCAGGCCGCTCTCAAATACCGCGCTGGCGACAGCGGCCGCACAAAAAAAGGTACAACGCATTGAAAAAACTGGCCGCGCACAACAACGAAATTTTAGAGGGAACATTGGTTGGCCACCCTAGGTACCTTGCCCAAGAGGCCATTCTTTGTGTGTGAGTGTTGGGAGGCTGTTTGATCACAGAGAACATCGCAGCGAAGCCTGATCCAGCCCTCATCCCTGATGCAAGCGGGTGATGATTAGGAGTTGAATCCCTGGCTAGTGTTTCCCTTCCCGAGCCCATGTCCACTGAGACTGATTCCCAGCATCCCTACTGATACCCCCAGTGCTGCCCGTGGCTCAGTGAGTAGCACTCTCGCCTCTGAGTCAGAAGGTTGTGGGTTCACAGTCCCACTCCAGAGACTTGAGTATAAAAATCCAGGCTGACACTCCAGTGCAGTGCTGAGGGAGTGCCGCACTGTCAGAGGTGCCGTCTTTCGGATGAGACGTTAAACCGAGACCCCATCTGCCATCTGAGGTGGATGTAAAAGATCCCATGGGACTATTTCAAAGAAGAGCAGGGGAGTTATCCCTGGTGTCCTGGCCAATATTTATCCCTCAAACAACATCACTAAAACAGATTATCTGGTCATTATCACATTGCTGTGTGTGGGAGCTTGCTGTGTTTAAATTGGCTGCCGTGTTTCCTACATTACAACAGTGACTCCACTTCGAAAAGTACTTCATTGACTGTAAAGCACTTTGGGACGTCATATAGAAATGCAAAAGTCTTTCTTCCTTCTTTCTTGAACACATCTGGAGTACTGTGTACAGTATTGGTCTCCTTATTTAAGGAAGGATGTAAATGCATTGGAAGCAGTTCAGAGAAGGTTTACTGGACTAATACCTGGAATGGGCGGGTTGTCTTATGAGGAAAGGTTGGACAGGCTAGGCTTGTATCAGCTGGAGTTTAGAAGAGTAAGAGGTGACTTGATTGAAACATATAAGATCCTGAGGGGTCTGGACAGGGTAGATGTGGAGAGGATGTTTCCTCTTGTGGGAGAATCTAGAACTAGGGCTCACTGTTTAAAAATAAGGGGTCGCCTATTTAAGACAGAGATGAGGAGAAATTTTTTCTCACAGAGGGTCGAGAGTCTTTGGAACTCTCTTCCTCAGAGGGCGGTGGAAGCAGAGTCTTAGAATATTTTTAAGGCAGAGGTAGATAGATTCTTGATAAGCAAGGGGGGTGAAAGGTTATCGGGGGTGACGTAAGAAAACTACTAGGCACTTGGTCTCAGCGTTAAACAAAGCTTTAATCAACTGTTTTTCAACATGGAGATCTAGTTGTGTCCTCCACTAGTTCCTGTTAAAGAATGTCCTAAGCAAGCTGGGCCCATGCCCGAGTATTTATACTCTCCCTGGCCAGCGCCACCAGCAGGCCGCCCAGTATTACTTCATAAGTCATTTCCACATGAATGACAAGATTCATGTCAGGGGGTAGGCGGGAATGTGGAGTAATCAGATCAGCCATGATCTTATTGAATGACGGAGCAGGCTCGAGGGGCTGAGTGGCCTACTCCTGCTCCTGAGTCGTATGTTCCTATGTAACTCGGCTAACTCGGCGCGGCCTGCAGTCCAAGTGCGTGATCTGCTGATCTGTGAGGCTCAGGACCATTCCAAGCAGCGGATTTACCCGCTAAGTATTGGGGGGGAGTTGAGGCTCTTCATTTTAACCCAGTGCTAGTTTAATACTGGTGGTGCAGGGTAGAGAGAGCACCCAAGGCACATCCGACAACCGTTAAGTCGGAACCAGGAGGCAAGGGCAGAAATTAAACAGTGGGCGATGCGTTCATTCGGTAGGTTAGAACAATGGGACTGATTCTTGAATTGAGTGCTCCCACTGGGGAGTAGCACCCACAGGGAGCGCTGGTTTGGGAAATTGTAGAACCTTCGCATCTTGATTTTCAGTCCCTTTAAATTAACGGGCAGAAAGTGGTGCCTGAATTCCTGACCAGGGTTCTCTGTGAGCACCGCTGATCACCGGGAGCACCCATTCGGAGACACATTGACCTTGAGTTACGAGACGCTCCATATTAATGATATGTAAAAAAGAAAGACTTGCATTTATACATCGCCTTTCACGACCACCGGACATCCCAAAGCGATTTACAGCCAATGCATTATTTTTGAAATGTAGTCACTGTTGTAATGTAGGAAACGTTGCAGCCAATTTGCGCACAGCAAGCTCCCACAAACAGCAATGTGATAATGACCAGATAATCTGTTTTAGCGATGCTGATTGAGGGATAAATATTGACCCTCCTGCTCTTCTTCGAAATAGAGCCATGTGATCTTTTACATCCACCTGAGAGGGCAGACGGGGCCTCAGTTTAACATCTCACCCAAAAGACGGCACTTCTGACAGTGCAGCATTCCCTCAGCACTGCACTGGAGGGTCAGCCTAGATTTTTGTGCTCAAGTCTCTGGAGTGGGACTATGAACCCACAACCTTCTGACTCAGAGGCGAGAGTGCTGCCCACTGAGCCACGGCCGACACTAAGGCTGTAATCTTACCTTTCAGTGCGAGTTGGGAGCGGGTCAGCTGACTTGCGGGTTCCGATCCCGCTCCCAACAACGCCCGACGCACAGACGTGATTTTACGTCAATTGGCCTTGTTAAGCCCGCCCTGCAGGCTTGCCGGACAATTAAGAGAAAGCCGGTGTCAGATAACGTCAGTTGATGACGCGTCATCTGCCGGTTTTCTGAAAGGGGACACGCTCATTTTTTTTTGGCAGATGATTTTTCAGTGTTTGACATCATTGAGGTGCTGCAAACACTGCCAATCACTGTACAAAGGTGAGCCCTTGTACCCAGGCTCTCCAAAGACTCTCTCCTTAGGATAAAACAGATGGCAGCTGCAGGTGAGGTTGCAGAAGCGATCTGTCACTGGTGAGAGAGGTTCTCCCAATGAGGCAGGACTTCACAAACACTTCAAACCGTATTACCTACAGAAAAGTCTAAATACATTGACAAGATTCATGTGGAAATGACTTATGAAATAATACTGGGCGGCCTGCTGGTGGCGCTGTCCAGGGGGAGTATAAATACTCGGGCATGGGCCCAGCTTGCTCAGGACATTCTTTAACAGGAACTTGTGAAGGACACAACTAGATCTCCATGTTGAAATACAGTTGATTAAAGCTTTGTTTAACGCTTAGACCAAGTGCCTAGTAGTTTTCTTACATCATACATTAAAAATGATTTTCCCAACATTTTCTTACCTCTGAAACTCACCAGTGCACCATTGGATCCTTCACACCACTTCTGCAGCTGTCATCAATGAAGAAACATTGCAGTAGACTAAAACCTGGAGCAAAGAGAAGTTTTCACTTTACTATCTCCCTAAACACCTCCTCCTCTATACCTCTATCTTATCCTTTAAGACGCTCCTTAAAACACTTTGACCAAGCTTTTGGTCACCTGTCCTAGGGGGGCCAATTTTCCACCACCGCTGGACCTGATTGTCTGGCCATTGTAGATATTGCCCGAGTCACATCCCATTGATTAACAATCGGGTGGTATCTATAAGGAGCGGGCAATCTGCCCAGGTGATGCAGTTGGGAATTAGCCCGATAATCACTCTCTCTCTTTCGGTCCACATCCATTTTACCTACATTTCTATGAAACACCTTGGGGTATTATTCCGTCAGTTTTCTGGCCATCTTTTACCAACGTTGTTGTCCACAAGGTATGAGCCCAACAACAACCTTGAATGTGGAGAAACATCGCAGGATGCTTCACAGAAGCATCATCAGACAGACACTTTAAACAGTAGTTGCAGCAACGTGAACACCCTTTTTCTGAACAGGGTTATTGACTCGGTCTTCTAAGCACTGTAGTTAACATTGTATTCAGGCACCTACTAGTCAATTATATCATCCCACAGTGACTTGGTAACATGTCGCTGCGTTGGGGAATTAATTGCTTTGTAGTTGATGTCATCAGCAATGGACACTTTTAATGGCATCCATTATGAAAACAGGAAACAGAGTGCGTGGGATCAAAGACCTTTCACAGAACAGATGTTTTCAAAAGATAAAAGTCTATTTACCACGAACTGAATTGGAGGAGGAAAGAAAGAAAGAATTTACATTTCTATAGCGCCTTTCACGCCCTCAGTACGTCCCAAAGCGCTTCACAGCCAATGAAGTACTTTTTGAACTGTGGTCACTGTTGTAATGTAGGAAATGCAGCAGCCAATTTGTGCACAGCAAGCTCCCACAAACAGCAATGAGATAATGACCAGATTAATCTGTTCTTTTGTGATGTTGAGTGAGGGATAAATATTGGCCAGGACACCGGGGATAACTTTCCCCTGCTCTTCTTCGAAATAGTGCCACACCTGAAAGAGCAGACGGGGCCTCGGTTTAACTTCTGATCAGAAAGACGGCACCTCCGACAGTGCAGCCCTCCTCAGCACTGCACTGGAGTGTCAGCCTGGATTTTTGTGCTCACAACCCACAAGCTTCTGACCCAGAGGCGAGAGGGCCACCACCTGAGCCACGGCTGACGCCACCACCAGAACTGTCTTTAGAGGGAGATAGCGCCTCCAAGACTTCTTTTTTAAGAGCGAGTCTTGCCATCTTGATCACGTTCTTAAGAGGATCTCATCAACCAAACCCTCCTTGAAAAGAAGCTCGGAAGTAGAGCCCCTTTGAAAGTAATCTCGTCGTTAGAATACTGTAACATCCCACCTGTACGGCATTCTAAAATACTATCGGTGAATAATATTAGAAGCTTTTAGCATACCTAACGAAAGAGTCTACTGTCCTTGCACCTCTTCTAACTGGAGACTGCATGAAGGCAAGATCCTCTATGTTCCATAAATGGAAGAGGAGAAATCAGTGGAAAATTAAAAATACTGTAACTTAAAATAAATGTAAATGTAAACAGTAATACCAATCAGAGCTGAAGTCCAGCAAGCTTCTCCAATGGCTCAGTTGGTAAATGCACCCCCGCCCCCAGTGTGGAACTGAGCCATACCAAGTCAGAAAATCCCAGGTTCTGTGCTGAGATGGCTGATCTAAGCCAAAGCACAGTCAGAGTATGACTACCG
The DNA here is from genome assembly GCA_030390025.1 of Squalus acanthias. Taxonomy (NCBI): domain Eukaryota; kingdom Metazoa; phylum Chordata; class Chondrichthyes; order Squaliformes; family Squalidae; genus Squalus; species Squalus acanthias. The sequence goes on along the minus strand of CM059435.1, from coordinate 7,806,742 downwards.
GATGGAGAACCTTGGGATCAGATTGGGAAAAATCAGCAAGAATTACGAAGAAGTACATAGAACGTACAGCACAGAAATAGACCATTCAGTCCAATTGGTCTATGCTAGTGTTTATGCGCCACATGAGCCTCCTCCCACCCTACTTCATCTCACCCTATCACCATATTATTTTATTCCTTTCTACCTAATGTGCTTATCTAGCTTCCCCTTACTCACTACCAGAAGGAATAGTTGAGGCAAATAGCATAGATGACTTTAAGGGAAAGCTAGATAAGTACATGAGGGAGAAAGGAATAGAAGGATACACTGACAGGGTGAGATGAAGAAGGGTGGGAGGAGGCTCGTGTGGAGCATAAACACCGGCACGGACCTGTTGGGCCGAATGGCCTGTTTCTGTGCTATAAATGCTATGTAATTCTATGTAAAAATGCACTGTTTGGGTCAGAGAGGAACTGGCCTCAAAAGACAGCTGCAGAGGCCAGGGCTCTGAGCACAAATGCAACCATTCCCCACGTGGCAACTCAGTGCCAGAAAAAAAGTTTAATGACCTTACCAGAGCAGGCAAGATAAGAGTCAGCAGCACCTTGCAAAAATGCACAGTGTAAAGTATGTCAACCGCTCTGTGTTAAAATGAGAAAATTGATTACTATCAATGCTCAAAGGCTGCGGGGGGGGGGGGGGGTGGAATTCCAATGACCTTTACACCTCCACCCTTCACCTGGAAGTGTTCCTTCCCACAGAGCCTTACAGGTCATTAGCCCATTAAAAGCCTCAATGAACTCTACTTGCACGGTGCATGGGCTTGTCATCGCACCTATTATGGGCTGCTTGCTGACACCTTCATCATCACTCGGCCAAGATCCTGTAATTCCCAGCCTACCACCATCACCACAAAGGACTGCAGCGGTTCAAGGAATAGACCCACCACCACCTTCTCAGAACAACTAGGGATGGGCAATAAATACCAGCCTTGCCAGTGACGGCCACATCCCAACAACAAATTTAAACAAAACATCCCCAGGGTTTTCCACTGAGCTGTTTTATTGATCTATCTTTTCATTTTAGTTATTTCTGAAGCTATTACAACAGGAAACTGGAAAACCTAAACCATACAAAAAGTCCAACAGAGTCCAGATTGTTCCAGGCTGTTTACAAAAAAAAAACTGGCGGCTGTTAAACAAGCATTTAACTGTTTGGCTTTCAGCAGATTCAAGAATTTAGATTTATACAGCACCATACTTAACATTCTCAGAAATATCCCAAAATGTGGATGTAGATTTGATTCTCTAAAATTAAATGCTTCATTTACACTGTTTCACCAAGTACTTGCATGCAACAGGAACTTGCACTACTTTTAAATTTCAGTCATTGTTTTGATCTAGGGGGCAGACGTGGTAGCTATTTTAGTAACATCGCAACAGGAGGAGGCCATTCAGCCAGTGTTCCCGCTGATTTCTTTTTTGAGTGTGCGGCCCATTTAACATTATCGCGCATGCACTGTTTGTTCCATTATCACGCCGCTGAGCGGACTGTGCGGGGGCTGCGGGTCGTTGCGCAGCCGCGGAGTTTAGCGGGAACATTGCATTCAGCCCCTCGAGCCTGCCACGCCATTAAATTAGATCGCGGCTGGTCTGCACCTCGACTCCGTTCACCCGCCTTTTGCTGCATATCCCTTGATACCCCTTACCCGACAAAAATCCATCGCTCTCGGTCTTGAAAGTTTCAGTTGAGCAGATGGCAAGATCTGACAAAACCACGACCATATGATCAACCAGTTGAACAGGTTATTTTGCTGAGAGAGGAATGTTGACCAGGATGCTGGGACAGCCCCTTGTTCTCCTTTCCATAATACATGGGATCTTTAATCATAGAAAGATACAGTACAGAAGGAGGCCATTCGGCCCATCGTGCCTGTGCCGGCTGTTTGAAAGAGCTCTCCAATTAGTCCCACTCCCCCCTGCTCTTTCCCCATAGCCCTGCAAATTTTTCCCCTTCAAGTATTTATTGTAGTAGAGATGACATCAGAATACCCCATCAACATGTCATTGAAATATCTGCTCATATTTCAGGAGCTCCTAATTACACGCAAAGTGGATGCATGCAACAAGAACAACAACAACTTGCATTTATATAGCGCCTTTAATGTACTAAAACGTCCCAAGGCGTTTCACAGGAGCGATTATCAAACAAAATTTGACACCGAGCCACATCAGGAGATATTAGGGCAGATGACCAAAAGCTTGGTCAAAGAGGTAGGTTTTAAGGAGCGTCTTAAAGGAGGAGAGAGAGGCGGAGAGGTTTAGGGAGGGAATTCCAGAGCTTAGGGCCTTGGCAGCTGAAGGCACGGCCGCTGATGGTGGGGCGATGAAAATCGGAGATTAGCAAGGAGCCAGCATTGGAGGAGTGCAGAGATCTCGGTGGTTGTAGACATTGATCCCCCTAATTTTTTTTGAGGTGTGCGGCCCCTTTAAGGGGCTGCGCGGCCCATTCAGAGTTTTGCACGTGCGCGAAGTTTAGCTTTAGAAAAGCCGGTCCCGGGCTGTCCGGCTGAACGGCCACGCAGCTTAGAGAGAAGGTTGGTTTTAGGGCTGGAGGAGGTTACAGAGATAGGGAGGGGGGGGGCTGGTGAGGCCACGGAGGGATTAGAAAACAAGGATGAGGATTTTAAAATCGAGGCTTTGCTGGACCGTGAGGCAAAGTAGGTCGGCGAGCAGCGGGGGTGATGGGTGAACGGGGCTTGGTGCGAGTCGCGCCACGGGCAGCCGAGGGTGGAAGGTGGGAGGCCGGCCAGGAGAACTTTAGAATGGCCGAGGCTGGAGGTAACAAAGATAAAACGATCGGGGTGAAGGGTGGGTGGGTGGGTGTCCTGGTGCTGTGAGTCACTGCTGTGAAATCCCCTGCATTTTGTGCTTCTAAAATCGGCACAAGACCCGACAAAATGTGTTCGGGTTCTGGAGCTGAACTTGGAACCCACAACCACAAAGCCAAGCTGAGGAAGGTCAGAATTAATGTCAAAATACAGCTGTGCCCTGAGCTGTTTGTCAGAGAGCGTGGAGGCAAAAAAAAAATTGAACAACATTAGAACCCAATGGCAAATAAATACCTGAGAGAGAAAATAAATTAGGTCTCATTGATTGTGACAGTGCTAAGTGGCAATTAATATCAAAGCGATTGACTGCCTCACAAACAACAGTCCTCGCGCCACTGTTGGAGGGAGCATGGGCTCTACGAACATAATGCGTTGTGACAGTTCTGTGTCTCCGGGCAACATTCTAGTTGCCTTTGGTAACCCGGCTTGTACAAAGCACAATAAAACATCTCCACATGCCACAAACAACTGGGGACTTGGTCCATGTGTCTGTATCAGTGTCGATTATCCTGCAAAATGTGGAGCCAAATCGGCATAAATCCATTACTGCCCATCAAGATGCATTCCTAAAAAGCACAGAATGTAGTTTGCTCAGTTTTATGATGTATAGAATCATAGAGTGATACGGCACTAGAGGAGGCCATTGGACCCATCGTACCTGTGCCGGCTCTGTGGTAGAGCTGTCCAATTAATCCCACTCCCCCCTGCTCTTTCCCCACAGCCCTGTCATTTTTTTCCCCTTCAAGCATTTATCCAATTCCCATTTGAAAGTTACTATTGAATCTCCTTCCACCGCCCTTTCAGGCAGCGCATTCCAGATCACAACAACTCGCTGCGTAAAAAAATTCTCCTCGTCTCTCCCTCTGGTTCTTTTGCCAATTACTTCAATTAGCTTAATGTAGTGCTGCCTCTTTACAGTTCAAGCTCAATTGACGTCCTACTCAATGAATTAACTCAATATTGCTGTAAGCAAGGAGCTCCAATTTGACACGGTCTTTCCCTGAGGGAATGAGAGTGCAGAGGAAAACCCCCCCCCCCTAAGGCTGAATCATTCCTGGGCCAGTTTCACACACCTTTCGGCACCTCAAGGTTATAGGTTGTGGACCACGTGCCTTTTCATCCGTGGCAAAATAGAAGTGAAAAAGAAATATTTCCATTTATATAGGGTACATCTCATAGTCACAATATTTCAAAGCACTTCACTCAGTGATTTGCATTTGGATTGTAGCGACTGTTGTTGCGTGAGCAAACAATGAGCTGAATCTTGACTTTGTGCGTTAGTGTAAAACGAGTGATAGCCCGTTTTACATCTCTCCCCGTCGACTTCAACGGAAAAGAAAGAAAGAAGGAAAGAAAGAAAGAAAGAAAGAAAGAAACCAACGAACGAACCAACGCTTTACAGCCAATGAAGTACTTTTTGACGTGTAGTCACTGTTGTAATGTCGGACTACAAATGGGGAGAGTTGTAAAATGTGGTGCCGACTCTCTATCGGCCGTTTTTACACAATCGCACAATATCCGGATCTACCCCCCAATCAATGTTTGCTCTAAGTTGCCCGCACGCGCGGCTGCGTAGCAATCTGCAAGGTCCCGCGCGGGCCGCTCACCGGCTTTTACATTGTAAATACCGCGCACGCCCAGAAATTTAAAGGGACCGCGCATTACAAGAAACAGGCCGCGCAGAACAAAGTGCAGCTTACAGGGAACATTGCCCCCCCCCAATGTGTGGTCCCGGGGAACCGGAAGAGGACAGCAATGTCCAAAAGGGGGTGTGTTTGGTGTCGTAGGATCATTTTTATCCATTTACATTTTTACGCAAAAGGAATGCCTTGGCCTCAGTCAGGACGGGCTCGTTGCCAGAGTTACCAGGCCACAACAACAACAGCAACAACAACTTGCATTTATATAGCGCCTTTAACGTAGTAAAACGTCCCAAGGCGCTTCACAGGAGCGTTATCAGGCAAAATCACCAAGCCAAAGCAGGAACTATTCAGACAAAAGGTTGGTCAAAGAGGTAGGTTTTAAGAAGCATCTTAAAGAAAGAAAGACTTGCATTTATATAGCACCTTTCACGACCACCAGACGTCTCAAAGCGCTTTACAGCCAATGTACTTTTGAAGTGTATTCACTGTTGTAATGTGGGAAACGCTGAAGGGATTATTACTAGTCCTAGCCCCTTTAGGGCTACCCCGGATCAGGCGTATTCCCCAGACGTTCACTTTCAACTAAAGTTAGAGGTAGCCGAATCCTAAAGATGCTTAATTGGGTCTAAAGGTCCAGACTATCTCTCCCTAAAGGAAAGGAACAACCTGAAGATGTTACCGTCCTCCAGATAGCACTTTTAATAAGTTTAGCTAGACTATAACCTTCCGGATATTATGAGGGTCCGGAAAACTCCCTCAGAATTCTGCAACTCCTCACCAAAGAGCGTATAGAGATTGAGTTCGCGAGTTTGATACAGAAGTACTATGTGAGATAATTCTAAAAATATATAGATTTATTAAAGAACCGATATGCAGTTTACAGTTGGTGATTCAATCGCAACATTAACAGATCCAAATACAAAAAACTTACAATTCTATTATCAGAGATCCTTATTCTCAAATCTTAACTTTGCTCGTTTTACAGTTCTTAGTTTATTCCAGGATATCCACCAAAATCAAATACAAGTACCTTGATCCCCGAGATACAAAGAGTTGTAGACTTACAGAGCTTGCCTCTGAAGCCGAGAATCGCTTTGCCCCTTTACAGCGAATCTATCATCCCATTTGAAAGTCCAATTTTTATACCCTTTCTCAGTGGTATTTCCTTTGAAGTTTTCTGCTGATGTAAGCTAATTATCTCTAGTCATTTTTCTGTTGACTTCTGCTATTCTTACAGTCAGTTCAGCTGGTAGCAATAAGAAATATGTCTGTTGTGTAGGTGTCTCAAGCTTATCATAAAAACGATGTGACCAGCAGGTGCATCTATTTGATGTCATTCTTACCAAGGTCTTCTGTTTGTGTCTTTTGCATTGAGAACACCTCAATCAGGTGCACCATTATCTTCTTAATTACCTCAGCTGGTTGCAACACAGACTCGTGTCTCCCGTGTTTCAAGTTCAACACAAAAACAATGTGATGGCTGGTGCCTCCCCCACTTGATGCCATTCCCACGAAGGCATATGTTTCTTCTTCTTTTATGTGGTTGTTTACAAAGTGTACTTTAAAACATCTTAACTGGGTGTACCATTGTGCTCTTTCCAAAGCTTCAGGCTTTCAGGAACCTCCAACCTCCTGTTTCAGTAAGGCTATTGATTCAGTGTCAACAACTTATCTTATCTCAACAGCCTGTATGCTGTTCACAGCTTCTCCATTGTTAGGTTTTTAGATTTTCAAGCCCAGTTTGTCATGTTTTAATAAAGTCAAAATTCTTTCATAGGATGGTGTATTTTTCTGAATATGGCTTATTCCTTCACGACGCGACAGCCAATTTGCGCACAGCAAGCTCCCACAAACAGCAATGTGAAAATGACCAGATAATCTGTTTTTGTTATGTTGGTTAAGGGATAAATATTGGCCAGGACACCGGGGATAACTCCCCTGCTCTTCTTCGAAATAGTGCCATGGGATCTTTTACGTCCGCCTGAGAGAGCAGACGGGGCCTCGGTTTAACGTCTCATCCGAAAGACGGCACCTCCAACAGTGCAGCACTCCCTCAGCACTGCACTGGAGCGTCAGCCTAGCTTTATGTGCTCGAGTCCCTGGAGTGTGGCTTGAACCCATAACCTTCTGACTCAGAGGCGAGTGTGCTACCCACTGAGCCACAAGCTGAGAGACGGAGAGATTTAGGGAGGGAATTCCAGAGCTTAGGGCCTAGACGGCTGAAGGAAGTCAGGAATGCACAAGAGGCCAGAATTAGAGGAGCGCAGAGATCTCGGAGGGCTGTAAGACTGGAGGAGGTTACACAGAAAGGGAAGGATATGAAACAAGGATGAGAATTTTAAAATTGAGGTGTTCGGGGACAGGGAGCCAATGCAGGTCAGTGAGCACAGGGGGTGATGGGTGGACGGGACTTGGTGCATGTTAAAATACGGGCAGCAGAGTTTGGGATGAGTTCAAACTTATGGAAGGAAGGTGGAAGATGGGACGCCGGCCAGGAGAGCATTGGAATAGTTGAGTCTGGAGGTGACAAAAGCTTGGAAGTGGGTTTCAGCAGCAGATGGGCTCAACTCAGCTCCTGGTCAAATAGGAGGGCGAGGTTGCGAACCGTCTGGTTCAGCCTGAGATTTGGTGGCACAGTTTTGGTGGCAATCACAGAGAGGAAACTCTTGCATTGTGTTCCACCTTCATCTCACATAGACAAAGAAAAAAAAAAGAAAGATCTTGCGTTTCTACAGCGCCTTTCGCAACCTCGGGACGTCCCAAAGCGCTTTGCAGCCAATGAAGTACTATTTGAAGTGTCGGAAATGTAGCAGCCAATTTGCGCATAGCAAGCTCCCGCAAACAGCAATGTGATAATGACCAGATCATCTGGGGTTTTTTTTTAGTGATGTCGGTTGAGGGATAAATATTGGCCCCAGGACACCTGGGAGAACTTCCCCTGCTCTTCTTTGAAATAGTGGCCATGCAACGTTCCCTCTCTGTCGGCCCCGCGCAGCCCGGGACCGGCTTTCTCGATGCGAAATTCGTGCGTGCGCGTAACTGTGAACGGGTCACGCAGCCCCTTAGAGGGGCCGCCCACCCAAAAAATAAAACAATTAGGGGGGAACATTGGTGTCAGGGGAAGTTTTACGTCCACACGTGAGGGCAGACGGGGGGGGGCTCGGTTTAACGTCTCACCCGAAAGACGCGGCACCTCCGACAGCGCAGCGCTCACTGGGGAGCGTCGGCTGTAGATTTTGTGCTCAAGTCTCTGGAGTGGACAAGCTTGTGAGTCAAAGGCGAGAGTGCTACCCACCGAGCCACACATATTATACATGCCTCTAGTTTTGAGTGTTGAGCCCCAGTTTTAAAAGTGTCCCTCTAGTGGCTAATGTTTACTATGTTTGCCTGGGGATGGGGGAGGGGAGGGGGGGAGCTGCGGAGCCAGTGGAAAAAACAATTCACAGCACACTCAGTGGGACGCAAATCTTTGATTTACAAGGCACTTGTTCTCAAGACAAAACTTTTTTTCTTCTTCTCCTGAACAGTGCTTGGAAACTGAGGGCCTCCTGGCAACACACATCTGTGCCTGGGCTGGTTGTTCTCAATATAAAAACACTGCGGAGGGAACGCACCGTGGGAGCAGATGGAAACGCAGCTTAATGGTTGTGTGTGGGGGTCTTACTTATAAGCTGGAGTGGTGGGCGGTGGGGGGTGGGGTGGGGGGGGTTTGGAGAACAGTTTCCCTACTGTATATCCTGTTTATATTACATACATACATAGGAACATACGAATTAGGAGCAGGAGTCGGCCACTCGGCCTTTCGAGCCTGCTCTGTCATTCAATAAGATCATGGCTGATCTGATTACTCCACATTCCCACCTACCCCGATAACCTTTCACCCCCCCTTGCTTATCAAGAATCTTTCCACCTCTGCCTTAAAAATATTCAAAGACTCTGCTTCCACCGCCCTCTGAGGAAGAGAGTTCCAAAGACTCACGACCCTCTGTGAGAAAAAATTTCTCCTCATCTCTGTCTTAAATGGGCGACCCCTTATTTTTAAACAGTGAGCCCTAGTTCTAGATTCTCCCACAAGAGGAAACATCCTCTCCACATCCACCCTGTCCAGACCCCTCAGGATCTTACATGTTTCAATCAAGTCACCTCTTACTCTTCTAAACTCCAGCGGATACAAGCCTAGCCTGTCCAACCTTTCCTCATAAGACAACCCGCCCATTCCAGGTATTAGTCTAGTAAACCTTCTCTGAACTGCTTCCAACGCATTTACATCCTTCCTTAAATAAGGAGACCAATACTGTACACAGTACTCCAGATGTGGTCTCACCAATGCCCTGTATAACTGAAGCATAACCTCCTTACTTTTGTATTCAATTCCCCTCGCAATAAACGATAGATGTTGTGTCTAAGACACAGGTTAGTGAACCTGTATAAAATTGATGAAAAAGTTACTTATATTTCACAATTGTTTGTTTAAAACAGATTATAGTGGTGACTGAAATAAAAACAGAAAATGCTGGAAATACTCAGCAGGTCAGGCAGCATCTGTGGAGAGAGAAACAGAGTTAACGTTTCAGGTCAATGATCCTTCGTCAGTCTGACGAAGGGTCATTGACCTGAAACATTAACTCTGTTTCTCTCTCCAAAGATGCTGCCTGACCTGCTGAGTATTTCCAGCATTTTCTGTTTTTATTTCAGATTTCCAGCATCCACAGTATTTTGCTTTTGTGTTAGAGTGGTGACTGAATCGTCTTATTTTGCCTCTCCCTTCCCCTCATAGGAAACATCTAGAAGAAATTAGACTTGCATTTATAGGGCACATTTCAGGTGTCAAAGCGCTCCACAGACAAGGGGGCACTTTTTGAAGTGTAGTCGCTGTTGGAATGTAGGCAGTCACAGTAGCCAGCATGCGCACAGCAAGCTCCCACAAACAGAAGGCAATACAATCTGTTTTAGTGATGCACCAGGTTTGGGTGGATGGGGTCTTATGGGCCAGCTGTCAGCTGTGGCTCAGTGGGTAGCACCCTCGCCTCTGAGTCAGAAGGTTGTGGGTTCAAATCCCACTCCAGAGACTTGAGTGCAAAATCTAGGCTGACACTCCAGTGCAGTACTGAGGGGGTGCTGCACTGTTGGAGGTGCCGTCCTTTGGATGAGATGTTAAACCGAGGTCCCGTCTGCCCTCTCAGGTGGCCGTAGCACTATTTCAAAAGAAGAATCACTAATCAACCAACATCACTAAAACAGTTTCTCAGTGTTGCCCCTGCCTCTCCCCCTCAGCCACAACTAAGCCGGCCAACTCCTGTCGATGGGACAGCCCATATCCGCAGATCGCAAAGTCCCTCCTGCTGCGATTCCAGCAATGAAGATGCCCTGAGCACCTTTGCCTCGGTTGATGCAGGCACCTTGCCAGCTGATGGTCTGCATGTCCATGTTTGTAGCAGAGGAACATTGGAATTGCTGAACAAAACAAAGGCCCAGGTCCATCTAGTTCGCCTTCTACCATCCTGGTAGTCGCATGATACAAGGATAATGGAGTTGTTGCCTAATCGTAGCATCTCGCCAAGGCTTCTTCAACAGCACCTCCAACACATGGAAGGACAAGGGCAGCAAGAACACCATCACCTCTAAGTTACACATCATCCGACTTGGAAGTATATCGCTGATCCTTCATCGTCACTGGGTCAAAATCCTGGAACTCCCTCCCGAACAGCTCTGTGGAGCACCTTCACCACACGGACTGCAGCAGTTCAAGGAGGCAGCTCACCACCACCTTCTCAACAACAACAACTTGTATTTATATAGCGCCTTTAAAGTAGTAAAACGTCCCAAAACAAGCGCTCTACTCGGAGCTCCGGCACGGCAAGAGAGCCCCAGGTGGGCAGAGGAAACGCTTCAAGGACACCCTCAAAGCCTCCTTGAAAAAGTGTAACATCCCCACCGACACCTGGGAATCCCTGGCCCAAGACCGCACAAAGTGGAGGAGAAGCATCCGGGAAGGCGCCGAACACCTCGAGTCTCTTCGCCGGAAGCCAAGCGCAGGCAGCGCAAGGAGCGCACGTCAACCCAAGCACCCCAACCACCCGTCCCTTCAACCACCATCTGCCCCACCTGTGACAGAGACTGTAGGTCCTGCATTGGACTCATCAGTCACCTGAGAACTCAGTTTTAATGTGGAAGCAAGTCATCCTCGGTTCCGAGGGACTGCCCAAGAAGAAGGAGAAAGTAGTAAAACGTCCCAAGGCACTTCACAGGAGTATTATAAGACCGAGTCACATAAGGAGAAATTAGGGCAGATGACCAAAAGCTTGGTCAAAGAGTCTTGATCATGCTGATCTGATTACTCCACATTCCCGCCTCTTTTTAAGGAGCGTCTTAAAGGAGAAAAGAGAGTTAGAGAGGTGGAGAGGTTTAGAGAGGGAATTCCAGAGCTTGGGGCCTAGGCAACAGAAGGCACGGCCACCAATGGTTGAGCGATTATAATCAGGGATGCTCAAGAGGGCAGAATTAGAGGAGCGCAGATATCTCGGGGGGTTATGGGGCTGGGGGAGATTACAGAGATAGGGAGGGGCGAGCCCATGGAGGGATTTGAAAACAAGGATGAGAATTTTGAAATTGAGGCGTTGCTTAACCGGGAGCCAATGTAGGTCAGCGAGCACAGGGGTGATGGGTGAACAGGACTTGGTGCGAGTTAGGACACGGGCAGCTGAGTTTTGGATCACCTCAAGTTTACGTAGGATAGAATGTGGGAGGCCAGCCAGGAGTGCGTTGGAATAGTCAAGTCTAGAGGTAACAAAGGCATGGATGAGGATTTCAGCAGCAGATGAGCTGAGGCAAGGGCGGAGACGGGCGATGTTACAGAGGTGGAAATAGGCGGTCTTAGTTATGCCGCGGATATGTGGTCGAAAGCTCATTTCAGGGTCAAATATGACACCAAGGTTGTGAACAGTGTGGTTCAGCCTCAGACAGATGTTAGGGAGAGGGATGGAGTCAGTGGCTAGGGAACAGAGATTGTGGCGGGGACCGAAAACAATGGCTTCGGTCTTCCCAATATTTAATTGGAGAAAATTTTTTCTCATCCAGTCCTGGAGATCGGACTAGTAGTCTGACAATTTAGAGACCGTGGATGGTTCAAGAGAAGTGGTAGTGAGGCAGAGCTGGGTGTCGTCAGCGTACATGTGGAAACTGACTCTGTGTTGTCGGATGATGTTGCCAAGGGGCAACATGTAGATGAGAAATAGGAGGGGGCCAAGGATGGATTCTTGGGGACACCAGAGGTAACAATGCGGGAGCGGGAAGAGAAGCCATTGCAGGTGATTCTCAAGGGCAATTAGGGATGGGCAATAAATGTGGATAAATTAGGATGTGGCCTTGCCAGCGACGGTCACATCCTGAAAATGAATTTTTTAAAAATCAATCTCTAGTTGCATCCTGCCCATTGTTTGCAGATGATACCAAACTCGGGGGTATAGCTAACACTGAGGAAGAATACAACGTAATACAAGAAGACATTAGAAAACTTGCAGACTGGGCAGTTAAAGTGGCAAATTAACTTTAACATAGATAAATGTGAGGTGATGCGCTTTGATAGGGAAAATAGAAACATCACCTACACCTTAGAAAATCAGAAACTGAATGGGGTAGATGAGCAAGTGATCTAGGGATACAGGCGAACAAATCATTAAAAACATCATCGCAGGACAGCAAAGCAATTAAAAATGGTAAACAAAGCACTGGGATTTACTTCTAGGAGTACAGAATTCAAAAGTAGTGAAGTTGTGTTAAACTTGTATAGGATCCTGGTGTGGCCGCACTTAGCGTACTGTGCACAGTTCTGGTCTCCGCACTATAAAAAGGACTCAGAAGCAGTGGAGAAAGTGCACAAAGGATTTACAAGGATGGTACCAGAACTAAGAGATTACAGCTATTGGGAAAGATTGAACAGGTTGGGGCTTTTTTCTTTAGAAAAGAGAAGACCTAAAGGAGACCTGATAGAGGTCTTTAAAATTATGAATGGGTTGGACAGGGTAGATGTGGAGAGAATGTTTCCACTTGTGGGAGAATCCAAAACTAGGGGCCATAAATACAAGGTAGTCATTAAAAGATCCAATTGGAAAACATAGAAACATAGAAGATAGGAGCAGGAGTAGGCCATTCGGCCCCTCGAGCCTGCTCCGGCATTTAATGAGATCATGGCTGATCATCCAAACTCAGTACCCTGTACCTGCCTTCTCCCCATATACCCTTGGTCCCTTTAGCCTTAAGAAATATATTTAACTCCTTCTTGAATATATTTAATGAATTGGCCTCAACTGCCTTCTGTGGTAGAGAATTCCACAGGTTCACCACTCTCTGGGTGAAGAAATTCCTCCTCATCTCAGTCCTAAATGGCTTACCCCTTATCCTTAGACTGTGACCCCTGGTTCTGGACTCCCCCGCCATCGGGAACATCCTTCCTGCATCTAGTCTGTCTAGTCCTGTTAGAATTTTATAAGTTTCAATGAGATAAGGAGGAATTTCTTTACTCAGAGAGTGGTTAGAATGTGGAACTCAGTACCACAGGAAGCGTTTGAGGCGAATAGCTTCGATGCTTTCAAAAGGAACCGAGTCGAGTACATGAGAGAAAAGGGAATAGAAAGATATGCTGAAAGGCTGAGATGAGGCAGATGGAATGGGAGGAGACTTGTGTGGAGCAGAAACACCGCACAGACTGAAATAACAACAGAAAGCGCTGGAAAAACTCAGCAGGCCAGGCAACATCCGTGGAGAGAGAAACAGAGTTAACGTTTCAGGTCGAAGACCCTTCGTCAGAACTGAGAAAAAAGCAGGAAATGAAACAGGTGAAAAAGCAAGTTTGGAGGCTGGGGGGAGGGAATAAAAGAACAAAAGGGGATGTCCGTGAGAAGTGAAGAGACATTAAGAGATACTCAAGGCGAGACGAGATGGTAATAGGACAGGTTAAGAAACAAAAGATGGCACAGGCTGGTTGGGCCGAATGGCCTGTTCCTGTGCTGTAGATTCTATGTAATTGTAATCTTGCTTTGAGATGTTTGGTTTTACACATCTGCATAACAGGGATGGACTATAGATCTGTAAGGCCATTCGACCTCATTCAACCATGGTCAGAGGAGCATTTGAAAACAGGACGATTAGTTCCAGCCAGAACAATTACCACTAACTTTAGCTCCACCTTGTGGTCACCTGTTCGGTCTCCTCTTCCTCCCACCACCACGGCATATATTGAAAATGTTTATTGTTTACTTGTGACCCATTTTACCCTCGTTTGTCATCTTTTAGAAACGTTTTGTTTCATTTTAAATTGTCATCCAATGGATTTCAATCTATGCTCACAAAGTCAGAGTAGCTTAACTTGCCTCTTAACTAACAAAAGAAGTGAATGCATTTATACAGCATTTTATTACATCTCTCAACCTACAATGAATTGCTTTGAAATACAGCCGATTGCAGTTGAAATCAAGCGCTTTACAGAAAATTAAGTTTTTTTGGAGTGTAGTCACTGTTGTAACGTAGGAAACACGGCAGCGAATTTGCACACAGCAAGCTCCCACACACAGAAATGTGATAATGACCATCTGGTTTTGTTCTGATGTTGGTTGAGGTGGGTCCGCCCCAATCCAGAGAAAACAGTTGCGTCGGCGTTCCTTCTGAACAACGACACCGCCGGGATCGAACTCAGCATTTCCTTCTACGGAAAGCAACGTACCCCTAAACCCCACCCAAAATATCTCGACGTCACCCTGGACACGACTCTCAACTATCGGCCTCATCTCATCAACACCGGCCAAAAAGTAAAAGCCAGGGTGAACCTGGTCTGGAAACTCGTTGGAACGTCATGGGGGAGCACAGCCAGAACACTTTTTTAAAATTCATTTATTGCCCATTCCCTAGTTGCCCTTGAGAAGGTGGTGGTGAGCCGCCTTCTTGAACCGCTGCAGCCCGTGTGGTGAAGGTACTCCCACAGTGCTGTTAGGGAGGGAGTTCCAGGATTATGACCCAGCGACGATGAAGGAATGGCGATATACTTCCAAGTCAAGATGCTGTGTGACTTGGAGGGGAACTTGGAGGTGGTGGTGTTCCCATGCGCCTGCTGCCCTTGTCCTTCTAGGTGGAAGAGGTCGCGGGTTTGGGAGGTGCTGTCGAAGAAGCCTTGGCGAGTTGCTGCAGTGCATCTTGCAGCCACGGTGCGCCGGTGGTGGAGGGAGTGAATGTTTAAGGTGGTGGATGGGGTGCCAATCAAGCGGGCTGCTTTGTCCTGGATGGTGTCGAGCTTCTTGAGTGTTGTTGGAGCTGCACTCATCCAGGCAAGTGGAGAGCATTCCATCACACTCCTTACTTGTGCCTTGTAGATGGAAAGGCTTTGGGGAGTCAGGAGATGAGAAACTCGCCACAGAATACCTAGCCTCTGGCCTGCTCTTGTTGCCACAGTATTTATGTGGTTGGTCCAGTTAAGTTTCTGGTCAATGGTGACCCCCCAGGATATTGATGATGGGAGAATTGGCGATAGTAATGCCGCTAAATGTCAAGTGCCGGTGGTTAGACTCTCGCTTGTTGGAGATAGTCATTGCCTGGCACTTGTGTGGCGTGAATGTTACTTGCCACTTATCAGCCCAAGCCTGAATGTTGTCCAGGTCTTGCTGCATGCGGGCATGGACTGCTTCATTATCTGGGGAGTTGCGAATGGAACTGAACACTGTGCAATCATCAGCGAACATCCCCATTTCTGACCTTATGTTGGAGGGAAGGTCATTGATGAAGCAGCTGAAGATGGTTGGGCCTAGGACACTGCCCTGAGGAACTCCTGTAGCGATGTCCTGGGGCTGAGATGATTGGCCTCTGACAACCACAACCATCTTCCTTTGTGCTAGGTATGACTCCAGCCAGTGGAGCGTTTTCCTCCCGATTCCCATTGACTTCAGTTTTACTAGGGCTCCTTGATGCCACACTCGGTCAAATGCTGCCTTGATGTCAAGGACAGCCACTCTCACCTCACCTCTGGAATTCAGCTCTTTTGTCCATGTTTGGACCAAGGCTGTAATGAGGTCTGGAGACGAGTGGTCCTGGTGGAACCCAAACTGAGCATTGGTGAGCAGGCTATTGGTGAGTAAGTGCCACGTTATAGCACTGTCGATGACACCTTCCATCACTTTGCTGATGATTGAGAGTAGATTGATGGGTTGATAATTGGCCGGATTGGATTTGTCCTGTTTTTTGTGGACAGGACATACCGGGGCAATTTTCCACATTGTCGGGTAGATGCCAGTGTTGTAGCTGTACTGGAACATCTTGGCAAGTCTTTAGCATGACAGTTGGGATGTTGTCAGAGCCCGTAGCCTTTGCTGTATCCCGTGCGCTCTGCTGTTTCTTGATATCACTTGGAGTGCATTGAATTGGCTGAAGACTGGCTTCTGTGATGGTGGGGACCTCAGGAGGAGGCCGAGATGGATCATTCACTTGGCACCTCTGGCTGAAGATGGTTGCAAACACTTCAGCCTTGTCTTTTGCACTTGCGTACTGGGCTCGGCCATCATTGAGGAGGGGGATGTTCATGGAGCCTCCTCCTCCCATCAGTTGTTTAGTTGCCCACCACCATTCATGACAGGATGTGGCAGTACTGCAGAGCTTTGATCTGATCCATTGATTGTGGTATCGTTTAGCTCTGTCTATAGCATGCTGCTTCCGCTTTTTAACATGCAAGTAGTCCTGTATTGCAGCTTCCCCAGGTTGGCACCTCATTTTTGCATCCGCCTGGTCCTGCTCCTGGCATGCTCTTCTACACGCCTCATTGAACAAGGGTTGGTCCCCTGGCTTGATGGTAACAGTAGAGTGAGGGATATGCTGGGCCATGAGGTTCCAGATTGTGGTGGAATACAATTCTGCTACTACTGATGGCCCACAGCACCTCATGAATGTCCAGTTTTGAGTTGCTAGATCTGTTTTGAATCTATCCCATTTAGCACAGTGATAGTGCCACATAACACAATGGCGGGTGTCCTCAGTGTGAAAACGGGACTTCGTCTCCACAAGGACTGTGCGGTGGTCACTGCTACCAATACTGCCATGGACAGATGCATCTGCGACAGGTAGATTGGTGAGGACGAGGTCAAGTAGGTTTTACTCTTGTATTGGTTCTCTCACCACCTGCTGCAGGCCCAGTCTGGCAGCTATGTCCTTCAGGACTTGGCCAGCTCGGGCAGTAGTGGTGCTACCAAGCCACTCTTGGTGATGGACATTAAAATCCCCCACCCAACATACATTCTGTGCCCTTGCAACCCTCAGTGCTTCTTCCAAGTGGTGTTCAGCAAGGAGGAGTACTGATTCATCAGCTGAGGGAGGGCAGGAGGTATCCTTGCCCATGCTTGACCTGATGCCATGAGACTTCATGGGATCCGGAGTCTGCGTGCGGGCATGGGTCTCCTTCTTGAACTGCTGCAGTCTGTATAGTGAAAGTGTACTTACAATGCTGGTAGATAGGGAGGTCCAGGATATTGACTCAATGACGATGAAGTAATGGCGATATATGTCCAAGTCAGGATGATGTGTGACTTGGTGGGGAACTTGGAAGTGATGGTGTTCCCATGCACCTGCTGCCCAAAGATAAGGTTGTAAAGATAGATTATGAAGAGGTTTTAGAAAGTGGGGAGAAATAAAGCACGGGAGAGATGTTTAGGGAGAGAATTCTAAAACACATGATGGCTGAAGGGGGTGCCACCAATGGTGGAGTGGACGGAGGATGGGTAGGTTGTATCAGACTCAGAATTGTGGCGGGTGCGAGCTGGGATGTAAGGAGAAGGTTGCAGACGTAGAGAGCATTAGGAAAAAGAGGGTGGTCAGGAGCAATGTTGGCCCCTTAAAGACTGAAAGTGGTGATATTGTCAATGACAATGGGGAAATGGCAGACATGTTGAATAATTACTTTGCATCAGTATTTACAGTAGAAGAAGAGGATAGCATGCCGGAAATCCCAAAGAAACTAATATTGAATCGGGGACAGGGACTCAATAAAATTAACATAAGTAAATTAACAGTAATGAAGAAAATAATGGCAAAGAGTGACAAATCCCCAGGGACAGATAGTTTTCATCCCAGGGTTTTAAAGGAAGTAGGTGAGCACATTGCAGATGCCCTAACTATAATCTTCCAAAGTTCTCTCGATTCAGGAACCGTCCCTTTAGATTGGAAAATTGCGCATGTAACTCCGCTATTTAAGAATAGCGAGAGAGGGAAACTAGGGAATTATAGACCAGTTAGCCTAACATCTGTTGTCAGGAAATTGCTAAAGTCTATAATTAAGGATAGGGTGACTGAACACCTCAAAAATTTTCAGTTGATCAGAGAGAGCCAGCATGGATTTGTGAAAGGTGGGTCATGCCTGACAAACCTGATTGAATTTTTTGAAGAGGTGACTAAAGTAGTGGATAGGGGAATGTCTATGGATGTTATTTATATGGACTTCCAGAAGGCATTTGATAAAGTCCCGCATAAGAGACTGCTAACTAAAGTAGAAGCCCATGGAATTGAAGGCAAATTATTGACCTGATTAGGAAATTGGCTGAGCGGCAGGAGACAGAGAGTAGGGATAATGGGCAGGTACTCAGATTGGCAGGATGTGACTAGTGGTGTCCCACAGGGATCTGTGTTGGGGCCTCAACTATTCACATTATTTATTAATGACTTAGATGATGGCATAGAAAGTCATATATCCAACTTTGCTGATGGCACAAAGATAGGTGGCATTGTAGGCAGTGTAGATGAAAGCATAAAATTACAAAGAGATATTGACAGATTAAGTGAATGGGCAAAATTGTGGCAAATGGATTTCAATGTAAGCAAATGTGAGGTCATCCACTTTGGACCTACAAAGGATAGAACAGGGCACTTTCTAAATGGTAAAAAACTAAAAACAGTGGATATCCAAAGAGACGTGGGGATCCAGGTACATAGATCATTAAAATGTCATGAACAGGTACAGAAAATAATCAAAAAGGCTAATGGAATGCTGGCCTTTATATCTAGAGGACTAGAGTACAAGGGGGCAGAAGTTATGCTGCAGCTGAACAAAACCCTGGTTAGATCACACCTGGAGTACTGGGAGCAGTTCTGGGCACCACACCTTAGGAAGGATATATTGGCCTTGGAGGGAGTGCAGCATAGTTTTTCCAGAATGATACCCAGGCTTCAAGGGTTAAGTTACGAGGAGAGATTACACAAATTAGGGTTGTATTCCCGAGAATTTAGATGGTTAAGCGGTGATCTGATCGAAGTTTTCAGGATATTAAGGGGAACAGATAGGGTAGATAGAGAGAAACTATTCCCGCTGGTTGGGGAGTCTAGGACTAGGGGCCATAGTCTAAAAATTAGAGCCAGACCTTTCAGGAGTGAAATTAGGAAACACATCTACACACAAAGGGCGGTAGAAGTTTGGAACTCTCCTCCACAAACAGCAATTGATGCTTAGCAAAATACTGCGGATGCTGGAAATCCGAAATAACAACAGAAAACGCTGGAAAAACTCAGCAGGTCAGGCAGCATCCGTGGAGAGAGAAACAGAGTTAACGTTTCAGGTCGAAGACCTTTCGTCTGACGAAAGGTCTTCGACCTGAAACGTTAACTCTGTTTCTCTCTCCATGGATGCTGCCTGGCCTGCTGAGTTTTTCCAGCGTTTTCTGTTGTTATTTAGCAATTGATGCTTGATGCTGCTTTTTTTGATATGTATAAATGACCTGAATATTGGAATACAGAGTAGAATTTCTAAATTTGCCGATGACACCAAACTTGGGGGTGTGGCAAACAGTGAGGATGATACCAATTGACTGCAACAGGACATAGAAAGGCTAGCAGAATGGGCAGACAAGTGGCAGATGGAATTTAATACAGAGAAGTGTGAGGTGATGCATTTTGGCAGAAGGAACAGGGAGAGGCAATATACACTTAATGGCACAGTTTTAAAGAGTGTGCAGGGATAGAGGGACCTGGGAGTTAATGTGCATAGGTCCCTGAAGGTGGCAGGACATATTGAGAGAGTGGTTAACAAAGCATATGGGATCTTGGGCTTCATAAATAGAGGTATTGAGTCCAAAAGTAGAGAAGTTATGCTGAACCTTTATAAAGCGCTGGTTAGGCCACAACTAGAGTATTGCATCCAGTTCTGGTTGCCACACTTTAGGAAGGATGTGAAGACCCTTGATAGGGTGCAGAGGAGATTTACCAGAATGGTTCTGGGAATGGGGGATCTTAGCTACAAGGACAGGTTGGAGAAGCTGGATTTGTTTTCATTAGAGCAAAGAAGGTTGAGGGGTGATTTGATAGAGGTGTACAAAATTATGACGGGTTTGGATAGGCTAGACGGGGAACGGCTGTTCCCACTAGTTGACGGTACAAGGACTAGGGGACACAGATTTAAGGTTTTGGGCAAGAGGATACAGGGGGGATGTGAGGAAAAACTTTTTTACGCAGCGAGTGGTGAGGACCTGGAATTCACTGCCGACGGAAGTGGTGGAAGCGGAGACACTCAATGTTTTCAAGGGGAGACTGGATAGGCACTTGAGGGAAATAAACTTGCAGGGCTACGGGGATAGAGCGGGGGAATGGGGCTGACTGGATTGCTCTACAGAGAGCTGGCATGGAATCGATGGGCTGATGGCCTCCTTCTGTGCCGTTATGACTCTATGACTATGAGATCAACTGTTAAGTTTAATTCGGTGATTGATAGCTTTTTGTTAACCAAAGGTATTAAGGGATATGGGTCGAAGGCGGGTATATGGAGTTAGGTCGCAGATCAGCCATGATCCCATTGAATGGTGGAACAGGCTCAAGAGGCTGAATGGCCTCCTCCTGTTCCTATGTTCCTAGCGGTAAGGCCACAGAGGCATCTGTAGACGGGAACAAGGACTCAAATGCCTCTTTTCCAGGCTTTAAAGCCCAAGGGGGAAAAATTGGGTTGGTTTGCGCCTTTCGTTAGCGCCCCCGGGGCACGCTAACGGGGCGCAAATCCCCTAGCGCCCGAGCACGGCTCCACTAACGCCTCCCGCGAAATTCAGCGGGTGGTTAGCGGCGGCGGTAGCCGGTAGAGGCCCGCGTCGCTGTGCCGCTGGCGATGACGTCATCGGCGTGCGCAGCGCCCCGCTTTCGCCCCGGCCGCAAACTCCCTTGCGCCGGACGACACGTGCGATAGGATCAGGGGGTGGTTTTGAAGCGGCGGCAGCGGCGCAAGTTAAAGGGCAGGTGTCAGGCGGCCATTTTTATTTTGGCCGACTGCTGTAGGACGTGCGGAATTACCCCTCGCCCCGTCCAACAGGTTATAGAGTTCGGACTTGAGACTGATGAGAAATTACACCAGACACACGGGTTCTGTCTTTAACCTTTTATTGTTCCTAAAACAGATTCAAAACCCCAACCACTGTTCGAGCAGTTCACCAATAATGTTACAAGAAATCATACATACAACCACCCGCCGATGATCAGTCCAGTGGTTGTAGGCCACTTCCTTTCGACTGAAGCTCTTCGCCTTTCGACTGCAGCAGCTCTCCGAGTTGAGATGATCAGCCAGGCCCCTCCTTCCGGCTGCATGTGCCGATATTTTTCACCACTGGTTTTTTTATACAGTTTTCCTCGCCTTTTTCAGTAAATCAATCATTCGGAGATGGTGAGATGTTCCTTTAATGTTCGACCTGAGTTGTTTGAGCTGTCAAACTTTCACACTCACACACCCTGTGTGGCTGTCCGTTAGCTGCCACTATCAAAGCCCCAAATTGTTCATTCACTCATAAAAGTTCACACAAGTGGCAGAAAACCACTTGGCCACATTTCACGTGTTATGTCGCACGCTGTATTTCAGAACTCCAAAGGTTTGACTCCTCCCCTTTAGCCACCAAAAGTCATTCTACAACCTTGCCGCCTGTTTTGTTGTAGACACGAAGGACTGGATTTTGAAACTGGGGTCAGGTTGGGGTTGGGAATCATACATTCTGGCTTGTGAACCCGCCTCCATCGAGATGTGGCCAACCCACTGTATTTTCCCTTGATTGACCTTGTTGAGCCCGCCCAGTGGGCTCAGCAGGCCAATTAAGGGCCACCCGGCAACAGGTGACGTCACAAACTGACATTTCATCTGTCAAGAGCTTTTGACAGATGAAATATCAGCGTTTGACAGCTCTGTGAAGCTGTCAAACACTCACAATATGATTTCTAACTTCAGTCCTTCCTTTCAGGCTGAGTTAGAAATCATTCCAGCACAGAAAACAGAAGGCTGCTGTTTTTGACAAGTCCACGGCTTTCCTGCTTTCTGTGCCGGTGAGATTTCTAACTCCCGAGAACTGAAGGGCTGACACCTGCAGGAGGAAGTTAAGGTAAGTAAAACTTTTTTCAACACTTAGCACTTATCTTACACACTTACCTCTGCACACATGCACCCATCACTCACCTGCCCACCGGACATATCGACCCCTCCAACCTCTGCAGACCCACGGCCCGCCCCGATAACTTGGCGTGGTTGCTACCTGTCGGGAAGCCCACAGTTTTCTTTTTAAAATAGGGATTATGCAAAAAACTGCCTGTTAACTACCTGTTAACAGGCAGTTAATTGTCACTAATCCCTTCCCGCCTCGGGGAGTCGGGTCTCAGACCAGGTCGGGTACCCGCCGCCAGAGAAACTGGCATGGAGGCGGGTTGGAGTCGGGATGGGTTCGGGACCCCCGAATCTGCAACTTTAACCGCCCCCCCCTGCCTCCAAACCCGACTCCACGGGTCATTGAAAATCCAGCCCGAAGTCTGCAACTCTAAGGGGGTTTGTTTATCCCTGTTGTCTATGACTACCCCCTGCAGTCACAACCATTCGTTCTGTCAGTATCTGCTTATCCGAAACACAGCTCTTGAAATATCTCCATCACAAAGCAGCTTCCAAATCCAGCAGTTTCTTGTGAAAGCACATTTGCTCCCAAATGTTTGCTGCCTTTCAGTAAAGCACATCGGAAGGACGGGACTTCCGTTTGTCTCTTCAACCTTGTTCCTCAACCTGTCCCATTTCCACCTCCTCTTGCCTTGAATATCTCTCAATGTCTCTTAATCTCTCCTGCTTTCTATCCTATCACTGACCTTCCCTTTTGTTCTTTCATCCCCTCCCCCTTTTCCCAGCCCTAAACTTGCTTTAAAATCTATTTCATTTCTTGCTTTTTTCTCAGTTCTGACGAAAGGTCTTCGACCTGAAACGTTGACTCTGTTTCTCTCTCCACGGATGCTGCCTGGCCTGCTGAGTTTTTCCAGCATTTTTCTGTTGTTATTTCGGATTTCCAGCATCCGCAGTATTTTGCTATCGTACGAGCGCATTCCATGTCCACTTATCAGTGAAAGGCCATCTGTTACAACTTTACTTCACTTCGAAAAACTTTTTGGCCTGGCAAAGCATTTTAATATATAGCAAAATTAAAAAATAAGGGTCTGTGTATGCCTACACTGCCAGCACCTGCCCCCTTTTGCTTTTATATGCGGGCTGCCGGCCGCGATCGCTCAGCCCGGCGCTCCTCTTGAGTGCCGGGCTGTTTTCATGGCACCCCACTCCCCGGTGGTCCGGCAGGGCCCCGGCGCGCCCAGCGCTAGGCCCCTCCCCTTTAATCAGGGGAGGGAGGCCTACAATGACGCGGCGCTGCGTGCCGGCGCTCATGGCATTGCTGCATATAGCGCCGCGAAATTCGGTAGTAGCGCCCCAAGAAGGAGGCGGAGCGCTTTCCAGTAGTGTTCCTCCTCCTGCTTGGGATGCTACTACTGAATTTACGGCAGAGGGGCGCTAACTTTTTTGGGGCGCTAAAATTAGCGGCCCGGTGACATTAGCGCCCCAAAATGGGCACCCCCCCCAATGTTTTCTCCCAGGTTTCTCCAGTCTCTCCTCACAACCCAGACCCCTATCACTGGGGATCAGTCCCATGGCTCTTCTCTCTGCTCTGCGTCCAGCACTTAAATGTCTTCCTTGTTTGCTACTGGCCAGAACTGGACACAGTACTCAAGGTGCGGTCTGACCAGAGCATTAAACAGTTCTGGTCTCCATATTATAAAAAGGATATAGAGGCACTAGAGAAGGTGCAAAAAAGATTTCTTAGAATGAGAGGTTATACCTCTCAGGAAAGATTGAACAGGCTGGGACTCTTTTCTCCAGAAAAGTGAAGGCCAGGGGGTGACTTGATAGAGGATTAGGAAAGGGTTTGATAAGGTAGGGTAGACGTAGAGAAGATGTTTTTCCACTTGCGGAGGAAGCCAGAACTAGGGGCCATAAATATAAGATAGTCACGAATAGAGGATTCAGGAGAAGCTTCTTCACCCAGAGAGTGGTGAGAATGTGGAACTCGCTACCACAGGAAGTGGTTGAGGCGAATAGCACAGATGCATTTAAGGGGAATCTAGATAAACACATGAGGGAGAAAGGAGTAGAAGATATGTTGATGGCGTTGGATCAAGAAAGGTGGGAGGAGGCTCATGTGGAGCATAAACACCGGCATGGACCAGTTGGGCCGAATGGCCTGTTTCTGTGCTGTAAACACTTTGTAATACTATGTAATTATACAATTAGAACACAACTTCCTCTGACTTACTGTTTTCACTGTGCAGTTCGACATTCTATTGGCTTTTCTGAACTGCTCTGTATTGGTTGGGCATGTTGAGACTAATGAAACTTTTGGTATCTCCTTTGGCTTCATTGTTGGCTCTTTCAACATCATTCATGGGGTAAGTGTGTTTTTTTCTTCCTGTGTGCCGTATTTTACTGTGGAGTATGTTACCTCTCCCTCGACACCTTCAACGTGAGCAGCAAACTGCACGTCACCAAAACAGCTGGTATGTTCCTGGACCTCCAACAGTGGCAAAAAAAAAACCCAAACAGCAAGTCATCAAGACGAAGACAACTACAACAATAACTTGCATTTATATGGCACCTGTGCCGTAGTAAAACGTCCCGAGGCGCTTCAGAGGAGCGCCATCGGACAAACAAATTTAACACCGAGCCAAAGAAGGAGACGCTCGGCCAGGTGACGAAAAGTTTGGTCAAAGAAGTAGGTTTCCAGGAGATTCTTAAAGGAGGAGAGAGAGAGGTGGAGAGGTTTATGGAGAAAGAAAAAAAGAAAGACTTGCATTTCTATAGTGCTTTTCACCACCACCGGACGTCCCAAAGCGCTTTACAGCCAATGAAGTACTTTTTTTTTGAAGTGTAGTCACTGTTGTAATGTAGGAAACACGGCAGCCAATTCTCGCACAGCAAGCTCCCACAAACAGCAATGTGATAATGACCAGATAATCTGTTTTTAGTGACTTTGGTTGAGGGATAAATATTGGCCCAGGACACTGGGGACATACTCCCCTGCTCTTCTTCGAAATAGTGCCATGGGATCTTTTACGTCCACCTGAAAGAGCAGACGGGGCCTCGGTTTAACATCTCATCTGAAAGACGGCACCTCTGACAGTGCAGCACTGCACTGGGAGTGTCGGCCTAGCTTTATGTGCTCAAGTCCCTGGAGTGGGACTGTGAACCCACAGACTTCTGACTCAGAGGTGAGGGTGCTGCCCACCGAGCCACAGCTGACACTTCCAGAGGGACTTCCAGAGCTTAGGGCCTAGACGTCTGAAGGCACAGCCACCAATGGAGGGGCGAAGGAAGTGGGGGATGCACCAGAGGCCAGCATTGGAGGAGCACAGAGTTCTCGGAGGGTTGTAGGGCTGGAGGAGGTTACAGAGATAGGAAGGGGTGAGGCGATGGAGGGATTTGAACACGAGGATGAGAATAGAGATGTTCGGAGACTGGGAGCCAATGTAGGTCAGCGCGATGGATGAGCTCAGGTTTATGGAGGATGGAAGATGGGAGGCTGGCTAAAAAGCATGGCCAACAGAAGGCCGAACGACCAATGCACACCCGCCCACTCTGGCGCAGAGCAGCGAAGTAGTTTCGCTATTATTGACCTAGGCGAAATGTCAAAGGGAAAATTATATTTGTAACTTCAAAAGACTCGCAATGTGCTAGCTTCCTGTTTGAAGCTCGATTCATCTCCTTCCCCACAGTGTAAACACGAGAGTTTCAAAGCAGCAGGGCTGGGACCTGGTGTAGGAGTTCACCACTTAAGGCAAATAAATGCAACATTGACTCCTCCGAGCATAGTCTGATAGATAAAGTATGAATGTAATTTCTAACTTACTCTGCATTTCTTATCTTCTGAACCAGAACATGCCCCGACTGTCTCTATCTCCCTCCCTCGCTTTATCTCCCTCCCTCTCTCTCCCTGTCTCTCTCTTTCTCTATGTCTCCCTCCCCCTCCCCCTCTCTCTATCTTGTGTAGGTGAAAGCGGGTTAATTGTAAACAATTGCTGCTCCGTCGCCTGCAGGTGTTGCTGTTAAGGACAGGCAGGATTTGGCTGATTTCAGTTGTTTTATTTGAACAAAGCCTTGCTCAGGGGTACGCATAATGCGACCCGTTATACCTGCTAAACCAGCCATGGTGACACACACCAGTGGAATTTCCACCAGTATAAGCCAGGGGAGGGACGCCTCAGTTCCACTGATAACTTATCCCTCTTCTACTGCTTTATCTTGGACTAGCTAATCTCTTGTGGCATTGTTTAATGACAAATATAATTGCGTCTCCCACTTCATAATGTCTTTCCTTGTCTTCATCTACCAATTCTTTCTGTCTCCCTCTCTCTCTGGCTGTCTTTCTCTCACACACGTCCACTTAGCGTCTGTACCACTGAGACTGGGGAGTCAATTGAAAATTTCAAAACTGAGATTGATGGATTTTTGTTCGGCAAGGGTATTAATAGATATGGAACCAGGATGGTAAATGGAGTTATGTGTCAGCCATGGTTCAGTAGGTAGCAGTCACAAGGTTGCGGGTTCAAGTCCCACTCCATGAGACTTGAGCATAAAATCTGGACAGACACTCCAGTGGAGTGCTGCACTGTCGGAGGTGCCGTCTTTCGGATGAGATGTTAAACCGAGGCCCCGTCTGCTCTCAGGTGGATGTGAAGATCCCATGGCACTATTTTGAAGAAGAGCAGGGGAGTTCTCCCTGGTGTCCTGGCCAATATTTATCCCTCAATCAACATCACTAAAACAGATTATCTGGTCATTTATCACATTGCTGTTTGTGGGAGCTTGCTGTGTGCATATTAGCTGCTGCGTTTCCTACATTACAACAGTGACTACACTGCAAAAGTACTTTGAAACGTTGCAAAAGCTGATTTTTTTTTTTATTCGCTTATGGGATCTGGGCATCGCTGACAAGGCCAGCATTTATTGCCCATCCCTAGTTGCCCTTGAGAAGGTGGTGGTGAGCCGCCTTCTTGAACCGCTGCAGTCCATGTGGTGAGGGTACTCCCATAGTGCTTTTAGGGAGGGAGTTCCAGGATTTTAACCCAGCGACGATGAAGGATCGGCGATATACTTCTAAGTCAGGATGCTTCGTGACTTGGAGGGGAACTTGGAGGTGATGGTGTTCCCATCCGCCTGCTGCCCTTGTCCTTCTAGGTGGAAGAGGTCGCGGGTTTGGGAGGTGCTGCCGAAGAAGCCTTGGCGAGTTGCTGCAGTGCATCTTGTCGATGGTACACACTGCAGCCACGGTACGCCGGTGGTGGAGGGAGTGAATGTTTAAGGTGGTGGATGGGAGGCCAATCAAATGGGCTGCTTTGTCCTGGATGGTGTCGAGCTTCTTGAGTGTTGTTGGAGCTGCACTCATCCAGGCAAGTGGAGAGTATTCCATCACACTCCTTACTTGTGCCTTGTAGATGGTGGAAAGGCTTTGGGGAGTCAGGAGGTGAGACACTCGCCGCAGATATATAAATGTAATTCTTTCTTTAGCCATGATCTACTTGAATGATGGAACAGGTTCGAGGGGCTGAATGGCCTACTCCTGTTCCTATGCAGCTCCCTGTCTTGACTCTTTGGCTCTATTTTTGCAAGTACAGGAAACTCTTTATTAACCGGCACCGACGGGACCGGCATGGTGCCGGTTAATCAAAAAGTCCGGATAATGGAGAGTTATATCTCCCAATGTACGAGAGCCCCGTACACATTGACATGCGCCTGCATTCGGAGCTCCGTCTCCCCGGGGACCGCCAGCTGACCATCTGTCGTGTCCGCTGCCTACCCGGGCTGCACATTCCCTTCCCAATCTACACGCTCCGATACAAGGCAAATGCCTCGGGGTTTTTTTTAAAGTTAATTTTAAACGAGAGATGAAGGAAAACCCCGGTTACCTACTCAAGAATTTTGCCGGTTAAGAGAGATTTCCGGATATTTGGGTGCCGGTTAATAAAGAGTTTCCTGTATGATCTTTTAAATGAATGACCTTGCTGTGATCAATTGAGCTGATATTAATATGGTTGTGAGTGTTACAGCGAGTGTTTACTTTTGGCACATATATCCATATACTGGGCCCGATTGCACCTTTCAGGAGTCCAGAACCCTTCACCTCACTGGACGTAGTAAGCTCCATACTTACGCCAGGTCTATCTACCAGAGATGGCAGAGATATTAAATAATTACTTTGCTTCAGTATTTACCAGGGAGATAGAACAGGTGGAGATGACATCGGATGATGAGATTAGTAATGAGTTAACTGCATTTAAAATAAAACGAGGAGATATACTAAATAAACTAATCAAACTCAAAGAGTATAAAACCCCTGGTCCGGACGGATTACATCCGCGCATTTTAAAAGAATCTCAGGAAGAAATAGCAGAGGCATTGCTACACATATTTAATAATTTGTTAGAAAAAGGTATAGTGCCAGAGGACTGGTGGATAGCTGATGTAATACCTATATTTAAGAAGGGAGATAGAACATGTCCAGGGAACTATAGACTAGTCAACTTAACATCGGTGGTAGGAAAAATAATGGAATCCCTACTAAAGGAGAAAATAGAAGAACATCTAGAAACTAAAAATATAATAATAAATAATCAGCATAGATTTCAAAAGGGAAAGTCTTGCTTGACCAACCTCATTGAATTTTTTTGAAGAGTTAACAAAGAGAGTAGACAAGGGTAATGTAGTAGATGTAATTTATCTAGATTTTCAAAAGGCCTTCGATAAGTTACCACATAATAGACTAATGAATAAGGTCAGAGAATGCGGAGTCAGGGGACAAGTAGCAGAATGGATAGCTAGCTGTCTTCAAGACAGAAAGCAGAGAGTAGGGGTAAAGGGTACCGAACATCAAGCCACCGTTTCCAAGACCGTCACTGACCTCATCTCCTCTGGAGATCTTCCCTCCACAGCCGCCAACCTCATAGTTCCCCACACAGCCTGCTTCTACCTCCTTCCCAAGATCCACAAACAGGACTGCCCTGGTAGACCCATCGTTTCAGCCTGTTCTTGCCCCACGGAACTTATCTCTTCCTATCTCGACTCCATTTTTTCTCCCCTTGTCCAGTCTCTTCCCACCTACATCCGCGACTCTTCCGACGCCCTCCTCCACTTTAACAGATTCCAGTTTCCTGGCCCCAACCGTCTCCTTTTCACTATGGACGTCCAATCCCTCTACACCTCCATCCCCCACCAGGGTGGCCTGAGGGCGCTCTGCTTCTTCCTTGAACAGAGGCCCAACCAGTCCCCATCCACCACCACCCTCCTCCGCCTGGCTGAACTTGTTCTCACATTGAACAACTTCTCCTTTGACTCCACTCACTTCCTCCAAATTAAAGCTGTTGCTATGGGAACCTGCATGGGTCCTAGCTATGCCTGCCTTTTCGTGGGATATGTGGAACATTCTTTGTTCCAGTCCTACGCAGGTCCCCTCCCTCACCTCTTTTTCCAGTACATTGATGACTGTATCGGTGCTGTTTCCTGCTCTCGCCCTGAGCTAGAAAATTTCATTCACTTTGCTTCCAATTTCCACCCTTCCCTCACCTTCACATGGTCCATCTCCGACTCTTCCCTTCCCTTCCTCGACTTCTCCATCTCCATCTCTGGGGATAGGTTATTGACAAACATTCACTACAAGCCCACTGACTCCCACAGCTACCTGGACTACACTTCCTCCCACCCCGCTTCCTGTAAGGACTCTATTCCATTCTCCCAGTTTCTCTGTCTCCGCCGCATCTGTTCTGATGATACCACCTTCCATACTAGTGCTTCCGACATGTCTTCCTTTTTCCTCAACCGAGGATTCCCCTCTACTGTGGTTGACATGGCCCTTGGCCGTGTCCGTTCTATTTCCCGCACTTCTGCTCTCACCCCTTCCCCTCCTTCCCGGAACCACGATAGGGTTCCCCTGGTCCTCACCTTTCACCCCACCAGCCTCCACATTCAATGGATCATCCTCCGCCATTTCCGCCACCTCCAGCGTGATCCCACCACCAAACGCATCTTCCCCTCACCTCCCCCTTCAGCATTCCGAAGGGACCGCTCCCTCCGCGACACCCTAGTCCACTCCTCAATCACCCCTAACACCCCTTCCCCTTCGCCCGGCTACCTTCCCGTGTAAGCGCAGGAGATGCAACACATGCCCTTTTACCTCCTCCCTTCCCACTGTCCAGGGCCCAAAACATTCCTTCCAGGTGAATCAGCAATTTACTTGTACTTCTTGCAATTTAGTATACTGTATTCGCTGCTCACGATGCGGTCTCCTCTACATTGGGGAGACCAATCGCAGATTGGGTGACCACTTTGCTCCGCTCAGTCCGTAAGGGTGACCCCGAGCTTTCGGTCGCCCGTCACTTTAATTCTCCGCTCCGCTCCCACTCAGACCTCTCCATCCTTGGCCTCTTACACTGTTCCAATGAAGCTCAACGTAAACTCGAGGAACAGCGCCTCATCTTTCGATCAGGCACTTTACAGCCTTCTGGACTCAACATCGAGTTCAACAATTTCAGACCATAACCTCTGCCCCTACCTTTTTTTCCATTTTTTTTCCTCTCTCACATGGAAGCTGTCTTTCTTTCTGCCAGTGCCATTTACACTTCATCTTTTGTTTCTTAATTTGTCTTTTCTTACCATCTCCTTTTGCCTTGCACCACCATCTCTTTTGTCTTTTAATCTCTCCTGCCTTCCATCCTATCACAGACCTTCCCTTTTGTTCTTTCCTCCCCTCCCCCCTTTCCCTGCCCCAACACTTGCTTAAAAACCTGTTCCATCTCCAGCTTTTTCCAGTTCTGACGAAGGGTCATCGACCTGAAACGTTGACTCTGTTTCTCTCTCCACAGATGCTGCCTGACCTGCTGAGTATTTCCAGCGTTTTCTGTTTTTATTTCAGATTTCCAGCATCCGCAGTATTTTGCTTTTGTATTTGTTGCAGGGGTAAAGGGTAGCTATTCAGAGTGGCAGAAGGTGGGTAGTGGTGTTCCACAAGGATCAGTGCTGGGACCACTGTTGTTCACAATTTATATCAACAATTTAGACCTTGGAATCAAAAACACAATTTCTAAATTTGCGGAGGACACCAAATTGGGGGGCATAGTCAATACTGAGGAGGACTGCAACAAATTACAAGAAGACATTAATAAACTTGCAGAATGGGCATATAATTGGCAAATGAAATTCAACACAGATAAATGTGAGGTATTACATTTTGATAAGAAAAATAGGGAGGTCACATATTACTCGGAAAATAAGAATCTAAATGGGGTAGAGGAACAAAGGGATGTCGGAGTACAAATACACAAATCACTAAAAGTATCGACACAGGTTAACAAGGCCATAAAAAAGCAAACCAAGCACTAGGGTTTATTTACAGAGGGATAGAATTAAAAAGTAGTGAAGTTATGCTAAACTTGTATCGAAGCTTGGTTAGACCACACTTGGAGTAGTGTGTGCAATTCTGGTCGTCATATTATAAAAATGATAGAGGTACTGGAGAGGGTGCAGAGAAGATTTACAAGGATGATACCAGAAATGCGAGGGTATACATATCAGGAAAGGATGAACAGGCTGGGTCTCTTTTCTCTTGAAAAAAGGCTGAGGGGGTGACCTAATGGAGGTCTTTAAAATCCTGAAAGGTTTTGATAGAGTGGATACAGAGACAATGTTTCCACTTGTGGGGAAGAGCAAAACTGGAGGCCATCAATATTAGATAGTCACCAATAAATCCAATAGGGAATTCAGAAGAAACTTCTTTACCCAGAGAGTGGTGAGAATGTGGAACTCGCTACCACAGGGAGTGGTTGAAGCGAATAGTATAGATGCATTTAAGGGGCGGTTAGATAAGCATATGAGGGAGAAGGGAATAGAGGGTTATGCTGATAGGGTTAGATGAGGAAAGACGGGAGGAGGCGCAAGTGGAGCATAAACACCAGCTGGGCTGAATGGCCTGTTTCTGTGCTGTATATCCTATGTAACCCTATGTAATCTCCTTATCTCCGTAACCATCTGCGTTCCTCCAATTCTGAAGATAAATGCAAGTTCAAAAGCAAAATACAGCGGATGCTGGAAATCTGAAATTAAAATTAAAATGCTGGAAATACTCAGCAGTTCAGGCAGCATCTGTGGAGAGAGAAACAGAGTTAACGTTTCAGGTCGAAGACCTTTCATCAGCATTGGAAGAAGTTAGAGATTTAACAGTTCTTAAGCAAGTACAGAGGTGGGGAAAGAAGGGGGAGGGGGAGGGGAGGAAAGAACAAAAGGGAAGGTCTGTGAGAGGGTGGAGGGCAGGAGAGATTAAATGATAAAAGGGATGATGGTGCAAGGCAAAAGGGGTGATAATGGGACAACTAAAAGGAACAATGGATGGGTCTAGAGGAGCTGTAAAAGGCAACAGTAGAACCATTACCAGCATCTGCTGTCTGAGAAAATGGGAGCAGTGGTTATGGTCTGAAATTGTTGAACTCGATGTTGAGTCCGGAAGGTTGTAAAGTGCCTAATCAAAAGATGAGGTGCTGTTCCTCAAGCTTCTGTTGAGCTTCATAGGAACAGTAGAACGCCGAGGACAGCGAGGTCAGAGTGGGAGTGGGACTGAGAATTAAAACGATAGGCGACCGGAAGCTCGGGGTCATGCTTGCGGAGTGAACGGAGGTGTTCCGCAAAGCAGTCACCCAATCTACGTTTGGTCTCCCCAATGTAGAGGAGACCACATCGTGAACAGCGAATACAGTATATGAAATTGAAAGAATCGCTGTTTCCCCTGGAAGGAGTGTTTGGTGCCCTGGACAGTGGGAAGGGTGGAGGTGAAAGCGCAGGTGTTGCATCTCCTGCGCTTGCACGGGAAGGTGCAGTGGAAAGGAGAGCGGGTGTTGGTTATGGAAGTGTAGACCAGGGAGTTGCGGAGGGAATGGTGCCTTAAGAATGCTGAAAGGGAAGAGGAAGATGTGTTTGGTGGTGGCATCGCACTGGAGGCGGCAGAAATGGCAGAGGATGATCCGTTGAATGTGGAGGCTGGTGGGGTGGAAGGTGAGGACAAGGGGAACCCTATCGTGGTTCTGGGAGGGAGGGGAAGAGGTGAGGGCAGAATTATAGGAAATGGGACAGACACGGTCAAGGGCCCTGTCAACCACGGTGGAGGGGACTCCTCAGTTGAGGAAAAAGGATGACATATTGGAAGCACTGGTATGGAAGGTGGCATCATCAGAACAGATGCGACGAAGATGGAGAAACTGAAAGAATGGAATAGAGCCCTTACAGGATGCGGGGTAGACGGAAGTGTAATGAAGATAGCCGTGGGACAGCCTAGCCCCAGAAATGGCGATAGAGAAGTCAAGGAAGGGAAGAGTTGGAAAGGGACCATGTGAAGGCAAGGGAGGGGTGGAAATTAGAAGCAAAGTTGATTACATTTTCCAGTTTGGGGCGAGAGCAGGAAGCGGCACTGATACAGTCATCAATGTACCGGAAAAAGAGGTGAGGGAGGGGACCTGAGTAGGACTGGAACAAAGAATGTTCCACATAACCCATGAAAAGGCAGGTCTAGGACCAATGTTCCCTTTAAGCTGCGCGGCCGCACCACCCCCTGCAGCTCCCGCGCAGCCGGCTCACCGGTTCACCGGCTTTTAAATAGGAAAAACCGCGCATGCACGGTATTTGGAATGGGCCACGCACACCCCAAAAAAATTAAGGGAACAATGGCTAGGACCCACAGGGTTCCCGTAGCAACATATTTCATTTGGAGGAAGTGAGTGGGAGTCAAAGGAGAAGTTGTTCAATCTAAGAACAAGTTCAGCCAGGCGGAGGAGGGTGGTGGTGGATGGGGACTGGTTGGGCCTCTGTTCAAGGAAGAAGCGGCAGGCTCGCAGGCCATCCTGGTGGGGAATGGCGGTGTAGAGGGATTGGACGCCCATGGTGAAAAGGAGATGTTTAGGGCCAGGAAACTGAAAACTGTTAAAGTGGCGGAGGGCGTCGGAAGAGTCGCGGATGTAGACTGGAAGCGACTGGACAAGAGGAGAAAAAGTGGAGCCGATAGGAAGAAAGAAGTTCCATAGGGCAAGAACGTGTCAGTTATGGCTCAGTGGGTAGCACTCTAGCCTCTGAGTCAGAATGGTTCTAGGTTAAAGTCTCACTCCAGGGACTTGAGCACAAAAATCTAGGCTGACACTCCAGTGCAGTACTGAGGGAGTGCTGCACTGTCGGAGGTGCTAAACAGATGAGATGTTAAACCAAGGCCCCGTCTGCTCTCTCAGGTGGACGTAAAAGATCCCATGGCCACTATTTCGAAGAAGAGCAGGGGAGTTCTCCCCGGTGTCCTGGGGCCAATATTTATCCCTCAATCAACGTAACAGAAACAGATTATCTGGTCATTATCACATTGCTGTTTGTGGGAGCTTGCTGTGCACAAATTGGCTGCCGTGTTTCCTACATTACAACAGTGACTACACTTCAAAATTACTTCATTGGCTGTAAAGCGCTTTGAGATGTACCAAGGCAATCCTTTTCTAGATCTTGGGAAGGCGGTAGAAGCGGGCTGTGCAGGATTGGGGGACTATGAGGTTGGAGGCCGTGAGGGGAAAATCTCAGCAGGAGATGAGGTCAGTGACGGTCTGGGAAACGATGGCTTGATGTTCGGTGGTGGAGCCGTGGTTCGGGTTGGGGGGAGGTAGGAGGCGGTGTCGGAGAATTGGCGTTCAGCCTCCGCAAGGTACAGGTCTGTTCGCCAAACAACAACAGCTCCGCCCTTGTCAGCAGGGTTAATGACAATGTCAGGTTGAACTTGAGAGAACAGAGTGCTGCAAGTTCAGCGGGAGGTGGAGTAGAGTGAGTGAGGGGAGCAGAGAAATCGAGATGTCATGCCGGTAGTTCCCAATGAAAAGATCAAGGGAAGGGTCCAAGTGGAACGAGAATTCTGAAGACAGGAGAATGGGTCTCGGTGCAGGGGGCCAAAGAAGTGGGCACAGAGGTGAAGGCGACGGAAGAACTCAGCATCATGTCGAGCTCAAAATTCACTGAGGTGGGGGCATAAGGGGATGAAGGTGAGGCCATCGCTTGAGGACTGATCATTCGGGGTCAGAGGAGATAGTGAATAGGAAGAAGGATCAGGAGGGGCATGGTATCTCAAGAGTTGTTGAAGCGTGTGATCCTCGACACCTGAAAGGAAGAATAAATTGATTTTTGTTGAATCGCCGGATGAGGCGAAGGATGAAATGGAACTGCGGACCAGCACAGCTCTGAGATCGACCAAATCGGTGCTGCTTGAAGATAGAGGTCAAATGTTGAGCATGGATCTCAGGAAGCAGAGCAGTGGTTCGAGGAACGCTGAATATCATGGAGATATCTGAGCGCACATCAACCCAAGCACCCCACCCACCCGCCCCTTCAACCACCGTCTGCCCCACCTGTGACAGAGACTGTAGGTCCCGCATTGGACTCATCAGTCACCTGAGAACTCATTTTTAGTGTGGAAGCAAGTCATCCTTGGTTCCGAGGGACTGCCTAAGAAGAAGAGAAGATCTGTAATCATGGGTGGATCCGAAACATGAAGGGTGGAGTTTAAATTGGAATCCATATGGAATAATTCGGAGCCGGAGACAGATGCTGAGGAAAGAGAAGTGGCTGTGAAAGCGAGTTTTAGTAGATATCTGATCAAATACGAGAAGTGAAACAGAGAAAGCAATGACGGTGAACAAGTTTGATCTTAGTTTAATAGTTCATGTGAAAGGCTGTAACCTCCTCGGTACTGCACTAAAGTATTAGCCTAGTTTGGGAGCTTAAAGGCGGGATAGGGTTTGAACCCACAACCTTCTGACTCAAGAGTGTTGCCAATTGAATCAAGGCTGATCATCGCAAACCTGGGGAAGCATAAAAAGATGTTTTATTTTCAATTTTAAGAGTGCAGATGCAACAAAACAGGTTACATGTCTTAAACTAAAATGAGAATCAATCCAGAAGGATGAGGCTGGGCAGGTGCACAACTTTCCCTGCAGCAAACCTAGGATAGAGACCTGGGCAAAGACAATGACGTACTTAATTTAAACTTTTACATTTTGAAAATCTCCAACAACAATTAAAAAGTGAAGGAATGAGATTCTACACTTGTAATAGTTAATTTTCAGTGCCAGAGAGGTTGATTGGCAGTAACTAACACTTGGTGGGGCGGTGGGGGTCTGGAACTCACTGCCTGAAAGGGTGGTAGTGGCAGAAACCCTCATTGCATTTAAAAAGTCCTTGGATATGCACTGGAAGTTCCGTAACCTACAAGGCTATGGACCAAGAGCTGGCAAGTGGGATTAGGCTGGATAGCTCTTTGTCGGCCGGCACGGACAAGTTGGGCCGAATGGCCTCCTTCTGTGCTGTAAATTTCTCTGACTCTATGATTCTATGATTATCATGTCGTTAAAAGGGTACTTAGACTTAAAATGACTTGACTTAACTTTCTGTGGTGAGTTCAGTTCGCATCTACCACGCAAATACAGCACCTTCACACCATTCAATGCATTTCAGTGGTGAGGCAGACATCGAGATGGTTGTTTTCGTGAAGCTAAAGGCGGAGCGGCTCAACTCGGAAGAGCGACTTTTAAATATTCACATTTAACTGTGTACTGCCCCTCGTCCAAAGTTTCGTTTTTATTCGTTCCTGGGATGTGGGCATCGCTGGCAAGGCCAGCATTTATTGTCCATCCTTAATTGCCCTTGAGAAGCTGGTGGTGAGCCGCCTTCTTGAACCGCTGCAGTCTGTGTGGTGAAGGTACTCCCACAGTGCTGTTAGGGAGGGAGTTCCAGGATTTTGACCCAGCGACGATGAAGGATCGGCCGATATACTTCCAAGTCAGGATGGTGTGTGACTTGGAGGGGAGCTTGGAGGTGGTGGTGTTCCCATGCGCCTGCTGCCCTTGTCCTTCTAGGTGGAAGAGGTCGCGGGTTTGGGAGGTGCTGCCGAAGTTGTTGTACCATTTACGGAAAAAATAACAGAGCACCTTTTGCCTCACTGTTATTTTGACAGCAAAGCCTGGGCCATTATTTAATTTTATGTTCTGACGCAAGGTCAATGACCTGAAATGTTAACTCTGTTCTTCTTGCCACAGATGCTACCTTACCTGCTGAGTATTTTCCCTAGTATGTGTTTGTGTGTGTGTGTGTGTGTGTGTTTATGTGTGGCCTTCGCCTCCTCCTATTTCTCTTCTATATACTGCCCCTTGCGCGATGTCATCCGAAACCAAAGCGTCAGTTTCCACATGTACGCTGACGACACCCAGCTCTACCTCACTACCTCTTCTCTCGACCCCTCCACCTTCTCTAAATTGTCAGACTGCTTGTGCGTTCTGGATGAGCTGAAATTTTCTCCAATTATATATTGGGAAGACCGAAGCCATTGTTTTCGGTCCCCGCCACAATCTCCGTTCCCTAGCCACTGACTCCATCCCTCTCCCTAACATTTGTCTGAGGTTGAACCACACTGTTCGCAACTTTGGTGTCATATTTGACCTTGAAATGAGCTTCCGACCACACATCCGTGACGTAACTAAGACCGCCTATTTCCACCTCTGTAACATCGCCAGTCTCCGCCCTTGCCTCAGCTCATTCCCTGCTGAAACCCTCATCCATGCTTTTGTTACCTCTAGACTTGACTCTAGACGCACTCTTGGCTGGCCTCCCACGTTCTAACCTACGTAAACTTGAGGTCATCCAAAACTCGGCTGCCCGTGTCCTAACTTGCACCAAGTCCTGTTCACCCATCACCCCTGTGCTCGCTGACCTACATTGGCTCCCGGTTAAGCAGCGCCTCAATTTCAAAATTCTCATCCTTGTTTTCAAATCCCTCCATGGCCTCGCCCCTCCCTATCTCTGTAATTTCCTTCAGCCCCACAATCCCCCCCGGGATATCTGCGCTCCTCTAATTCTGCCCTCTTGAGCATCCCTGATTTTAATCGCTCAACCATTGGTGGCCGTGCCTTCTGTTGCCTCGGCCCTAAGCTCTGGAATTCCCTCTCTAAACCTCTTCACCTCTATACCTCTCTTTTCTCCTTTAAGACGCTCCTTAAAACCTACCTATTTAACCAAGCTTTTGGTCATCTGATCTAATTCCTCCTTATGTGGCTCAGTGTCAAATATTTTGTCTTTTAATACTCCTGTGAAGCACCTTGGGACGTTTTACTACGTTAAAGGCACTATATAAATACAAGTTGTTGTTGTTGTTTGTGTGTATGTGATTGGCAGAAGATCCAAAGGCGACATGAGGAAAATCTTTTTTACACAGTGAGTGGTTATGATCTGGAATGCACTGCCTGAAAGGTGGAGGCAGATTCACTCATGGCTTTCAAAAGGTAATTAGATAAGTACCTGAAGGAAAAATAATTGCAGGGCTACAGGGAAAGGGCATGGGATTGGGACTGGCTGAAGTGCTCTTGCAGAGAGCCAGCACGAGTTTGATGGGCCAAATGGCCTCCTACTGTGTTGTAACGATTCTATGATTCTATGTGTGTATATTTATGTGCGTATGTATGTATGTGTGTGGTTATGTGTGTCTGTGTGTATGTATGTGTGTATGTATGTGTGTATATGATGTATGTGTATGTATGTTTGTATGTGTGTGTATGTATATGTGCATATGTGTATGTATGTGTGTATGTACGTATGTTTGTGGGTATGTGTGTGTATCTGTGTGTTTGTATGTGTGTGCGTATGTATGTGTGTGTATGTATGTGTGTATGTATGTGTGCATGTATATGTGAGTTTGTACATGCGCGTATGTATGTGTGTGTCTGTGTGTGTAAGTATGTATGAATGTGTGCCTGTGTGTCTGGAGGCCACGGAGGGATTTGAAAACAAGGATGAGAATTTTGAAATTGAGGCGCTGCTTAACCGGGAGCCATGTATACTACAGAATTTGTTAATCCCAGTGTGGCATAAGAATAAAACAAAAAGGGTGACTCAACCGTGGCTAACAAGGGAAATTAGGGATAGCATAAGATCCAAGGAGAGTGCATATAAATTGGCCAGAAAAAGCAGCAAGCCTGAGGATTGGGAGCAGTTTAGGATTCAACAAAGGAGGACAAAGGGATTAATTAAGAAGGGGAAAATAGAATATGAAAGTAAGCTTGCAGGGAACATAAAAACTGACTGTAAGAGCTTTTATAGATATGTGAAGAGAAAAAGATTAGTGAAATCAAGTGTAGGTCCCTTGCAGTCAGAAGCGGGGGAAGTTATAATGGGGAACAAAGAAATGGCAGACCAATTAAATGCATATTTTGGTTCTGTCTTCACAAAGGAGGACACAAATAACCTCCCAGAGATGTTGGAGAACATAGGGTCTGATGAAAGGGAGGAACTGAAAGAAATCAGTATTTGCAGGGAAATGGTGTTAGGGAAATTGACGGGATTGAAGGCCGATAAATCCCCAGGGCCTGATAATCTACATCCTAGGGTACTTAAGGAAGTGGCCCTAGAAATAGTAGATGCATTGCTGATCATCTTCCAACATTTGATGGAATCTGGAACTGTACCCATGGATTGGAGGGTAGCTAATGTTACCCCACTATTCAAAAAGGGTGGTAGAGAGAAAGCAGGGAATTACAAACCTGACATCGGTAGTGGGGAAAATGCTAGAGTCCATTATAAAGGATGTAATAGCTGAGCACTTGAAAAACAGTGACAGGATCGGACAAAGTCAACATGGATTTACAAAAGGTAAATCGTGCTTGACTAATCTACTGGAATTTTTTGAGGATGTAACTGGGAAAATAGATAAGGGAGAACCAGTAGATGTGGTGTATTTGGACTTTCAAAAGGCTTTCGATAAGGTCCCGCATAAGAGATTAGCGTGTAAAGTTAAGGCACATGGGATTGGGGGCAAGGTATTGACTTGGATAGAGAACTGGTTGGCGGACAGAAAGCAGAGAGTAGGAATTAATGGGTCTTTTTCCGAGTGACAGGCAGTGACTAGTGGGGTACCGCAGGGTTCGGTCCTTGGACCCCAGCAATTCACAATATACATTAATGATCTAGATAAGGGAACTAAATGTAATATCTCCAAGTTTGCAGATGACACAAAGCTGGGTGGGCGTGTGTGCTGCGAGGAGGATACCGAGAAACTCCAGGATGATTTGGACAGGTTGGGTGAGTGGGCAGAAGCGTGGCAGATGCAATATAACGTGGATAAATGCGAGGTTATCCACTTTGGTGTCAAAAACAGAAAGGCAGACTATTATCTATATGGTAATAGATTGGGAGAAGGGGAAGTGCAACGAGACCTGGGTGTCCTTGTGCACCAGTTGCTGAAGGTAAGCATGCAGCTGCAGCAGGCGGTGAAGAAGGCAAATGGTATATTGGCCTTCATAGCGAAAGGGTTTGAGTATAGGAACAGGGATGTCCTGCTGCAGTTGTACAGGGCCTTGGTGAGACCACACCTTGAGTACTGTGTGCAGTTTTGGTTGCCTTATCTGAGGATGTTCTTGCCTTGGAAGGAGTTCAGCGAAGATTCACAAGGCTGATACCTGGGATGGCAGGAATGACATATGAGGAGAGATTAGGTCGATTGGGCTTATACTCGCTGGAGTATAGAAGAATGAGAGGGGATCTCATCGAAACATATAAAATTCTGACAGGTCTGGACAAACTAGATGCAGGAAGAATGTTCCCGATGGTCGGAGAGTCCAGAACCAGGGGTCATAATCTAAGGATAACGGGTAAGCCATTTAGGACAGAAATGAGGAAGAATTTCTTCACCCAGAGAGTGGTGAACCTGTGGAATTCTCTACCACAGAAGGTAGTTGAGGCCAAGTCATTAAATATATTCAAGAATGAGTTAGATATATTTCTTAAAGCTAGAGGTATCAAGGGATATGGGGAGAAGGGAGGGACAGGGTACTGAGTTTGGATGATCAGCCATGATCTCATCGAATGGCGGAGCAGGCTCGAGGGGCCGAATGGCCTACTCCTGCTCCTATCTTCTATGTTTCTATGTCTATGTATCCTTTTGGGTCTGGATGGAGAGAGAGAGGCCTACGTCACTGACGTTGCCAACGCCATCTCGTTGCCATGGAGCCGTGCCCTCTCGCCGCGCGGGAGGGGCGGTGACGCGGTGACGCGGACGCGCCGTCCCGCCCCTGCATTGTGACGGGGGAAACCCGCCGAGCGCTGCCGCGGGCGGCCGGCCGGGCCCCGCCGCCATTTTGTCATCGCTTTTCGCCGTCGAGGTCGCTTGTTTGTTCATGTGTCCGTGAGAAAAAAATACACGCGCGCACACAGCACATATTTAATTTAAAACAACGTACTTTTTTCGTCACCGTTTTATTTTCCACGTCCTTTTAAAAAGCTTCTTTGCCTCGCAGATCCGTTTTTTAAAGTATATCTCTCTATATATATATTTAAAACAATCGTGAGCGAGGCCTAAGGGCGGAAGACGAGCCGGAACAGCAAGGCCTGAAATCGAGAGGCGAGAGAGAAAAGGCGTCAGGCCGAGGAGAAAGACTTCCAACCTTCAGATTCGACCGTAAATCTTTCATTTTAAGGTAATTTTTTTATTATTTCTTCCCCCCCACCCCCCTCACACGCACAGTTTTATTTACTGACCTTGGCGGAGACCGCGTGTCTTTTCTTTATGTTATTTTCACGGTGTGGAAACGGCCCTCAAGTTGAGTCGCAAGGAAAAAAAAAGGAAATTTTATTTATTTATTTTTCAAGAGGAGAGAAAAAAAAAGAGAGGTTAAAAATGTCTTGAATCAAGGATTGAGCGAACAAATTCAACCCGATAAGCGAGTCTCTATACCGCAGAGGATTTTTATTTTTTCAAGTGAACTGTTTCCTTTTTAACGTCGAAGTTATTATGCAACACACTTTGGGTGGGAGTTCGCTCCGTTTCGACACAATCTGCTGTGTGGCCTAAGGAGTTAGATTTGTTTATAGCTTCATTCCCCCCCACCACCACCACCACCTAAGCTTTTAAGTAGCAATGGGTATTTAACCGGTGTTGAAAAGAGTTGATTTAAAAATATTTTTTTTCCCCCTTACGAAAATTAACAATTATTTTGAAAATCCTAAGACCCCAAATAAAGACTTCCTTTCCTGCAGAGGGTTTCTTAGGATAGTGAACACCCTGCTAGAGTTAGGAGTGGAAGCATGAGTCACAGCTTTTGAAAGGGACGTGGGTAAATAATTTTTGGGGAAAGAAAGTTTTGGGGGGGAGGGGGGGAAGGGTAGGAGAATGGAGGGGAAATAATGGGGGGAGGGTGGGGGAATGGCACTAAGTGGCTGTTTTGAGACCTGGCATAGCTACAAGTCAAAATATCTTTCTGCGC
Organism: Squalus acanthias; assembly: GCA_030390025.1. NCBI lineage: Eukaryota > Metazoa > Chordata > Chondrichthyes > Squaliformes > Squalidae > Squalus > Squalus acanthias. The sequence goes on along the minus strand of CM059435.1, from coordinate 7,764,598 downwards.
TGTAATATCGTATGATTGTAGGACTTAGATTGGCAAATTTGAGAGAGGAAAGTCCATTTTAGTTGTTTATTTGAAGGAGTACTGTACTGTGAGTTGTAGGGGGTGAAGGTTATTCCAGCGAATATAAATATAAGTTGTAGGAATTTTTATACAGATGTCGTTATTGAACACAGTGCCGGAAAACCATCTAAATTTGAAAAATGTCCAGGTTAGTCTTAACCTGTATTTGAACTACCTAATATTTGATACAATATGATTCACAGGAGTTTTTTTATTAAATGGTCAGCGTCTTTTATGAGGAGATAAAGCAGTTATTAAAAAAGGACCGTTTCAGGCTGCGTTCATATTTGAACCAATAAATACTGAATGCTGTACAGTAAATGAGTTACAGCCTTTAAGGTTGCACACACTAGCAGCCACTCCATCGCCATTCTATGCGGCGGAGGGGAGAACCATTTTATTATATCAGCCTTGTTCGTTCATGTTCTCAAAGAGTTAGACAGTAGGTCCAAGGTGTCTTAATTCTTAGGATCCACTATAATGCTACCACGAGGTTCAGTTAATTGAAAACTCATTTTGGTCTTCGTTTTGAGCTTTTGAGTTAAGTGTGTTCAGACTAGTTAATGCTTGTATGAGTAATTTATTTGACCAGTGAAAGGAGTGTTTTGCTGTTGATTGAAACAGTTCTGTGGTGTACGAATTCTAAAAATATTGCGATTATATTTAGTTTTGAACAACTCCGAACTTACATTAAAAGCCAAATTTTGTGTTTAAAATGGGTGTAGATTACCCATTCAAAATCACAATGTGTTCAGATAGTATATATGCTTATTATTAAAAATATGCTGATTGGGGCATATATAGTTTGAAAAGTAATTTTTTTAAACAAATTTATTTTTGGGCATACAAAGTGCTACTAAATTGATAGAATGGCATGTGAAATTTCAAGCCCTCCTTTTTTTTCACAGGGTAGGAACAGGAGTAGGTCATTCAGTCCCTCAAGCCTGTTCTGCCATTTTATCAGATTGTGGCTGACCTGTACCTCAACTCAATTTACCTGCCGTTGCTCCATATTCCGGGCCTAGTGCCTTCTGATGTAGGGGTCCATGGATGGGGCAGCCAGGTTCCGACCCAAACAAGGCTCACTGGAAACCAGCCGCAGAGGCCAGGGCCCGGCATATCTGAGTTCCAAACGAATTCCCAGGCCTTCTGCGATTCTGGTAGATTTTCTTCAGGGGCACACTGGAAAGGCCCATAGATTTTCCTGTGCCACAAATCATGCAATTTGTGCTAATTATTTATAATAATATTCTTACACCTAGCGTGCACTTCCTGTAAGTGTCGCACTTGCTTCCTGTAACTGGGAACATAGGAACAGGAGTACGATATTCAGTCCCCCCCAAGCCTGTTGTGCCATTCAGTCATATAGTGGCTGATTTGTACCTCAACTCCAGCTACCAGCCTTTGCTTCATATCCCTTGACCCAGCATTTTGGGGTAGAGTGGTTAAGAATTCCACCACCCTTGTGTGAAAAAGTGCATCCTGATTTCACTCCTAAATGGCCATGCTATAATTTTATTATGCCCCCTTGATCTGCATTCCCCCACCAGAGGAAATAGTTTCTCTTTACCATATCAAATCCTTTTACCATTTTAAAGACCTAGATTAGATTACTCCTCAACCGTCTAAACAGTGGAATGCAAGCCAGGTTTATGCAACCTGTTCTTAATTTAACCCTTTAAGTTCTGGTGAGTCTGCGTTTTACCTCCTCCATATCTTTCCTGCGGTACGGTACTCAAGACTTAATGCCATACTCCAGATGGGGTCTCACCAAGGCTTTGTACAACTGAAACATCACTTCCTCCCCTTTGTATTCCAGCCCCCTTGTGATTTGTGTCCATGACACCTAAATCCCTTTGCTCCTTCACAGCTCCTAGTCTCTCTCCATTTTGAAAATAGTCCAATTTGCCTTCCTCAGATCCAAAATGGATGACCTCACACTTCCCCACTTGGAACTCTCCATCTGCCATAGTTTTACCCACTCACTTATTCTGTATATGCCCCATTGTAACTTCCTGCTCTCATCTGCAAACTTAGATACACAGCTCTCTCTTCCGTCATCCAAGTCATTAATATTTATGGTGAAACTGAGGCCCCAGTACAGATAACTGGGAAGCACCACTTGTCATATCCCTCCAATCAGAACATTCCCTTTATTCCACTCTGTCTCCTACCTCCCAACCAATTAACAACCCCTATCACAAGGTCCAATTCCATGCACTTTTATTTTTGCTAATCTCCTGTACGGAACTTTTAATGCTTTCTGGGAGCTTATATAGACAACATCCATAGACACTGAATATCTAGCAAAAATTCAACTAGAAAAGTCCGACATGACATATCCTTCACAAATCTATGCTGACTCTCTTTGAAGGGCTCATGCTTGTCTGACTTTGCAATCTCTGTCCCTGATAGATTCCAATAACTTCCCCACCACTGATGTTAAACTGACAGGTCTGTAGGTACAGTACTTGGTTTCTCCCTACCTCCCTTCTTAAATAATGGAGTGACAATTATAATTTTCCAATCCAAAGGCACAATTTCTGAATCTAAAGAGCTTTGGAAAATTATGACTAAAGCATCTGCAATTTCCTCAACTTTTTCTTTTAATACTCTGGGGTGAAAGCCATCAGATCCTGGCGATTTGTCTAAAGTCCTGTTATTTTCTCCATTACCATTTTTGTACTTGTATTAAATCCTTCTGTACTTCTATTAAATCCACTAAGTCCCTCTCCTTGACTTATTTTTAAGTTTCTTTGTGTCGCAGCTACTTTGTCCTCTTCCTCTACTGTGAAAACTGATGCAATTAACAAGTCTGCCATTTCCTCATTGTTGCTTACAGCATCACCCGCATCTGCCTTAATGGGCCCATGTTCCTCTTTCCACTCAATATATTTATAAAAACTTTTGCTGTTAGCTTTGATATCCCTTGCAAGTTTTGTTTCATATTCCCTTTCTGCACCTACTACTTTCTTTGCATCCCTTTGTTGCTTTTTATAGCTCTCCTAGTCTGCTGGATTTCCACTTCTTGCGTTTATGTAAACCTTTACTTTTAGCTTGATACTGTCTCTTACCCCATTTGTTGACCATAACTACACAAGTGGAGCCATTGCCTTTTAGGGGTATGTACTGGTTTTGTATCGTACCGAATACTTCTCTGAATACTAGTTTTACTACTGTTTGCTCCTGCTAAATATGTGATTATGCTAATAGGCTTTTCTTTTTGATAGATTTTGGGTAAATTAACAAACTTGTCAGATGGAAAAGCTAACCAAATAGATCCATTAAATTGGTCAGGTAAAATTTACTTTTATTTCTGTTCGTTTATAATTTTTGACTTCAATTGAGGCTGGCTACTTCAGGACAAGTAATACTAAGAAACGGGCCCAAAAGATCAATGTGTTTAAGGAAAATAATTTATTATGTCAACTGTAACTTTCCATTTTTCTGTCTTCAGAAATTAGTTGTCTCATCCGTGATGCGAACAGTCTTTCTGATGTCTTTGAAGAATATTTAACAAGGCACCAATGCTGTATCAGCATGTTTGGACAAATTCTAGTAGTAGGATTGTGTCTTGTCATTTCATAATGAAGATTGTATGCCTGTAAGGTTCAACCTATTTGTACAGTGCCATGCCAACGCTGATGAGGTCCCTGCCATCACTTTTTTTGCCCATGATGTCATAAATGGGGTGATTATGCTAATCTGTTGAAGAACAAATTTTCAGTTTTGTGTGGGAAGGTCCGCAATAAATTACTTATTTTATGTAACTTTTCCATGATATTTGTTTTGGAAGATCCCCATTCTGTAGATTTAATTATCCAGTTTTAATGGATCTGGAGAATAAAACCCCATGCCATTTTTTTCTGAAGGCCAACACAAATGTTGGAAGAAACATAAGTGTATTTCTATGTCTTTTTTTTAGAAATCTAAATTGTGCAAAGAAAAATGTATCAGGCAATGTAAGTATGCAAATTAAGTACAATTCATGTAAATGAAATCCCGATGGAATCAAATTATCATGTCAAGTGGTTCAGTAGGTAGATACCATGGAATTAAACTGTTATCTAGAGGATGCCAGATAGTTGAGATCTCTCAAAGTTGTGGAGGCGGGAGTTGAAGGAATACTATCCTACCTTGCTGAAGGATGCCTTGTGCAGAGTTTTAAAAGGAACCATTTTGGACTTGTGTTGTGGATTCTCCTGTGCTGTTGACAAAGGAGGGCTAATTTTCAATGGACATCAAACAGCCCCCTCCCCCCCCAAAAAAATCTGCATTATTATATGTCCCTATATTTGAAGGATAGAACCCTAATTATTGCTATGGCTTACACTGCAAAATGTGAGATAGTACAAATTATATAAGCAGTCCAATTTTATGAAAATTTCCCGAAGCAATTTTTTATCCACCTAGGCCAGTTGTGTATATCAGGATTCTGTTGTAAGACTATTCCTAAAAAAAAATCCTACAGTAAATGGGCCAGTTTTGGAATCAATTATTTTTCTGTTTTAAGAAGCAGTTTGCAACACTTTAAAGTTTTACACAAGTAAACCATATTTCTTTTCACTACAGTACCTTGTTTTCCCTAGTGCACAAGTAATCAAGAGTTTTGTGGTAGACACATAATGGAAAATTAATAACGGGGTATCACATGGAGAAGAAAAGGGATTAAATGGAAGAATCCGAGCCTGAATAACCATGTAAAGCATTTCATATTAATAAGATGAAATTTATTTTTATTTCAGGCTAATCGACCTGAGAAAAATTACATGAAATGGGCAATTTTTCATATAATTTAACTAAAAATGATCATAAAATATCAATGCAGATGCATCTTTTGTCACTCCTTTTAACACTGCTTGTTACATCAGTGAAGCATGATGAGTTTACAACCGGGGGGTAAGTGGCCAAATTCCACATCACATATGAAATATAGAATCTAACTTTAACCTGGAGAAATTGTGCCTGTGTTGAATTTTCACTATGCTGAAACTGATTATTTATGACTTAAATTAATTTTCCTCATTTGAATCTCTGGGATTTAATATCAGTGGTCCTGACTTAAGGGCAAAAATCAATGATCTTGCTAGAACTATGAGGATTTAGTGTCCAGCCGGCCACGCACACTGACGATCTAATCTTTTCTAAATGTACCATGCTGCAGTGTGATTGAGAGAGATGAAGGAAATCCCCTTAACCAAAAAATTGAATGCATTTTCTGCAGATGTTTTAACCTCCATACATTTGCTATAAGTGTTACCGATTTCTCTTGGAAGATATTCGGTTGGTTCAGCTGACCGTTCGAATGAGGTGCTACTATCATTCACCTGTAATTTAAAAAATCAACGAAACAAAAGATTTATTGTGAAAAAGGCTGATAAAGGAGTGTTCCACTGTTTTTAATGATCTAAAGGAGTCTCCTATTTAAGTCAGTTCAATTGCATTTAGTACAGTTATACGGTAATTTGTGTTTTTTAACTGATTTTTCTGGACAATATTGTATATAAAGTAATTTGTCTTAAAAACTGTATTCTTTGGCTTGGACTGTTCTGGTATTGCTGAACATGTCTAATTTTTGTGTGTCATGTATGATGCTTTTATTTGTGACTTTTACAGTTTTTGTCTGAAAGCTGCTTCTCCTGAGATTCTTAAGGACACCAGTGGCATCATCTGTGTAAACTGGAAATTTATTAAAAGATTCAACCTAAAGTTTTCACATAAGGAAAACTTTACTACTGTTCCTTTTAAATATAATCTGCAGTGAATATGCATTGTGGCAGAAATGTTAAACACTAAGTCTGTTTCTCAAATTTAATTATGCTTATTGCTGTACTTTTTTGGGGGGGAGGGGAGGAGGTATGCCGTATGCAATTACTTTTTGCTCACTTAATCATCAGATCGAAAATACAGTAACTAGATTTGAAGTTCCCCCAACTTATCAATTAAGTAATTGGTCTCATTTTCATGAGATCATTATGCTGAAAATATATTCGATAAAAACAGATTTGGCAGCTTATTTTGTGACCTGCATGCCCCAAGGAAAAAAGCTTGAATTAGATCCTTGGGCTATTCCAGAAGTGTTACTGAGGGTTTAATCTTTTCTCTAATCCCTACATTCCCTTCGTCCCTCCCCAAGGAAAGGGCTTAACGTTGTGAAAAAGTGCAGTTTACCATGAGTATAACAAAATGGTTGGGGAAGAGAAGCGGGTCGATTTTGGTTAACAAATTGGGAAGAACATCCAAACATTTTTAGTCACTTCTATTATAACATTATGGTGCCTGTTTATAAACCATTTTGATTTGAAACTGCTTCCGTATTCTTAATTGTCCCTGCTCCTCTTGTGTGTTTTTCAGGTGGCAATCGGAAAACATGGCAGATGACTTGGATATCGAAGCAATGCTCGAGGCACCTTACAGGAAGGAGGTGAGGAGCAATGGCACCCACGCAGGTCATAAAGTACAGAACAATATAGCACCATTTATGAAACTACTGCTGTGCTATACTCATTGAATATCACAGTTCCATAACCCTTTCATTTTAATATTTACTGCATATAGAATACAGATATTTCACTACATTTAAGTAAAGTTTTTCTTTACTGTTGAGCTGGTTCTGCAACTAGAAATGAGATCTTTTTTTGCAGTAGTTTCGATTAGAGTGATGAATAAATGCCCATCTATCTCTTTTTGTAGACTTGCCTAGTGATATCACATCTCTACTACCATGAATACAGCTTTGATTCCAGTCTGAACTATCAAACAATAAGGTAGTAATTGCGTGAAGTATCGCTGTTCTGTGGTACCCTGGGTAAAAACCCAAAGCCCAAGAAAAGATGGCCTATTCTTTGGTATAGCAACAAGGTGAAAGTACGGTTTTAAACAGTAAACTTATTGCATTGTAGTATCAAAGAGTAGATGAATTGTAAACAACAACAAAAAAATCCATTATTTAGAGCTTTTGGAAGAGAAACTAATATTCTGCATGCAAAAAAAGTTTCACAGAACCTAAACGTAAACTATATTGATCTGTTAAATTTTACTTTCACTGTATGTAATGCATTTATACTATTGATAGAATAAAATTCTACAGAGAAACACGGCCCTGTTTACACAGAGAAATCAAGATTCATGATTGGAAGCTTAAAAAATGGCTGGTTTTGCAGTCTCATGCAGGCTGGGTTTAGGAAGCTCAAGTGGTGGGCCATTGAACCACTGTTATCCAGTTCATTGTTACTTTCAAAAAAATGATAATCCAGAATGTAGGCTAGAGTTATTGTCCAGAAGATAGACGCTGATGTATTTGTTCCACTAAATTATTTTGGGATTCCCCATCTTCTGATCACGCCTTTTCTACAATCGAAACTGTTGGGAGTGTAACTGTCGAGTTTTGGGTGGCCTGAGAGGCTTGGAGGGTTTATCCTGATTGTTAATAAAGCAGAATGTAGTTGAAATACCATTTTGTTTTGGTATTTTTTAATAGTTAAATTCTGAACTAAATTGGTGAATTCATTGTTCAGGAATTGTTATGCAGTCTCTGCTCAAGATATTAAGACAAAGGAACATAATGAGATAAATTTCCATTGTGACAGTCGGGCTTCTTGTTGCCTGTTCTTCAGTAGATTTTAAAATACAGCCTGTGTAAGCCTACAAAAAAGTAACCCATCTAATTTTAGGCAATCTCCGTGCCAGTAGGTAGTGTGCTTGTTGCATCCGATTGGTGTTTCGCTGAACGAAGCAGGATAAATGTAGATGCACGTGAAAAGTGTATCTGAAACAGACTCTACAAACTACAGAACAAATGCATAACGTCTTTCATCTGTTCTAACACAATATTTTGTTTTGACTAGCTCAAGGCTTGACGGTCCTTCCTTCTGCAAATTGCATAACTTTGCTACGCAGTATACTATTTATGCCGCACTACACATACACACAGGGGTAAGCCTTTCTAAATCTAAAATGCTAAAGTCCTGCCAAATACCTGAGATTTGTTTTGCTGGAAGCTTTTAAGTAAAATATAGTTTCAGTACAGTCAGAAAACCTATGCTTCCTGTGCAGTGTATACAACCGAGTTTAACTCTGGTCAGGTATTCAATTTTGTGACTGTTTTTGCGATGGCATCTGAAAGTATCTGTCACATGATTATAGTAATGCAGATGTTAGTGTTAGTTTAAAAAAAAAGTGACAGATAATTCTGTAAACACGTAAATTAAAATTACCGCAAAACTCGACTTTGCAGGGCGCAACTGATGCCTATGGAACATGTGCTAACATAAATTGGGGGGGGGGGAGAAAGAATACACCATTTAAAAAAAAAACACATGGGTTTTACAGTAGTTATTGACCACATTTACTTTGTATTAGACAAGAAACTCTTCACTGTGCACATAACTAAAAATATGTGCTCAGTTTTTAATAAACCTCAGAATTATGTATGCTTCTGTAATCAGTGGGTGCCTTAACTTGTTAACTTTGTGCTGTGTGTAGGAGTTTAAAAAAAAAAGAGCAGCTAGTGTTTTGAAAAATAAATAGATTGTGATGTGATACGTCAAGCTTTGCCGCTGCAAAATAGTTGGATTGTGTTTGAATAGTGTTTCTTTCACTTTACCCGGTTTAATATGAATAATGTTCCCTGTGTAAACAGGACCACATTTAGGGAATGATTAGGCTGAACTGGTGGATTATTGAAGACTTCAGATTTCTTGGGAATCGGCGTTACTAAGAGGTGTGATTCCCTGTTTGCTTCAGGGCGAGATGTGTGAGAGAGGTGACTTCAAGCTCTTACAGTCGCACCCTTCCAGCACAAATGGGCGAAGACGTGAGGAACAGGATTGGTCGCAGGAAATCAACTGTGGCTTGCAGCTAACACAGCCACACATGTCTTAGGCACACTTTTAGCACTGGTACTGATCGGTGTGTCAGTAGCAGCAAGATTATCTTGCCCTCCTATCTTCCTAAAATTCCTCATTTATAAATTATGTAATTAATAAAACCTAATGTCTATAGAAGGGTCCGTTCCAAAGAAACTTTAGAGTTTCTTCAATAAGTAATATTTTTTTAAATGATTATGTTCTATATTTTCTTATTCCCTCTTCCCTTCCCCTCACGACTTGCAAAATGTTTCCCCTTCGTCATTCTGATGTTCTTCTGTCGACCTGCCTAGGATGAGAACAAATCGAGCAAAGCCAATGGTCAAGAGGAGCGTAGTAAAAAGTAAGTGAATTGTAGTGTGAAAAGGAGAATTAAAAAAAAATCTCAAAATATATATATTTCAAGTCTGATAAAGTATAGTGGTTGTGATCAATGTTCCCTGTACGCTGCGCTTTGTTCTGCGTGGCCCCTTTAAATTTCTACGCATGCGCGGTATTTACAATGGAAAAGCCGGTGAGCGGCCCGTGCGATACCTTGCAGATTGCAACGCAGTCTAGAGGGAACATTGGTCTTGATTCTATTTTGAAATACTGCACTAGGGTGGATGCTAAATATGATTTGTGCCTTTTTTAATCCGGTTTTGTAAGAGAAAAGGAGCTGTTTTATTTCATCTGATACTTTTAAAATCTGGAGCAATCTTGAGCATAGAGTTTCCTCTTGCACAGCAGCATGTAAGAGCTTGTGGAGTGAAAGTCCTCATTGCAGAATTGGATGCAAGATGCTCTCTTCGATACTGTCCAGTTTTGGGATGGGGGCTTCTGGTCCTCTAAGCTCTTTATTAATGTATTATTTTAAAAATAAACATTGATGAGTGACGTCATTTTAGCCCTGTGTACAGTATTGATTGTCTTCCTAGATCGGACTTTTGTACATTTTTAGTTGTGGTGGTGAAACAAACTGCTATTACTACAGCATTGGGAATATTTATTACTGTAATTTTAATCCTGTGGAGCTAAAACATACATTTAAAACATAGATTGGAAGTAAAAATTTGATTTGCTTTAATTCTGCTCGCCCACTCATCCCACCTCCTCCCCTCGCGCCCACCTCCCACAGTTCTTTTTTTAATATTAGGTAGAAAATAGATAAAATTGATCCAATCCATTTCTAAACTCTTTTCCCCCCCCCTCCTCCTCAAGGCAAGTTGCCTCATGTCTTTTTCTTCCTGGCTTCCATCCTCCATTCTAAATGTGGTAACAAGTTTGGCAAAATGCTTTCATTGGCTGGAAAACAGCTGCGTTTCAGCCAATTGAAAACCCAAACTTGGAAGACTGACATGTTTCCTTTGCATCGCAACCTGGAAGAGATCTTGCTTGCAAGCATACTTAACACTGGCTGCTGAATATGTCAGCATTGGGTGAGGAAACTTGTGTGGCACTGGGGGGGGGGGGGGGGGTGGAGGGGGGGTCGTGGGGGTTAACCTGCTGCTGTGGAATGCCAGCATACTTTGCAAGGAGTTCCCCCAGTTGCTATGCAACATTTATCCAGTGAAAACTGAAAGTTCCTAGGTTTAATCCTGGTCTGCTGAATTGGCAGGGACAGTTAGGGATGCGAAAATCAGCCAGGACTCTTGCTCCTGATCTATATCCAGCAACCCCTGCTAGAAATGCAGAGTGTGGAAAGGTTATACATGTAGCTTTGACTTGTTGACTCTGTTTCCAGTGATTCAGTGTCACTAAAGATGTCCAGTGATTGTGGTGGTAGTTCTTCGTACACAAAGGTGACAACCTTTATTGGAAACAGAATTAGTCTTCATTACTGCGAAGGATGTACAAGAGTGGAAAGCTTTCAAACAGCCTGTCTGGGGCTGCAGACTACATTTCTGTTACTGTTTCTCCAGCTGATACTGCTGTTTATCGTTGATTGTGTGATCAACTGTGAAACTTTACTGGTGGTTGACACTGATATGGCATAACTTGGGGAATGGTTGGGCATATCTTATCTTTTTTGCTGCCCATCTGCTTTTGCTTGCTCACTGTACTGGATACTTGAGTCATTCTGGAATCTTCTATGCTGATGGCCTGTCCTGACCGCCAAGCCAGTGATTTTGGCGCACTCAAGCATTTTGTAATTCGTAATTTTGTGAAGGGATGAAGTTATTGAATATGACAACTAGAACATGTCCACGTAGAAGGGTAGTAATGACAACTGCCCTGTACACTTCCTTTTTCTTGCAAGCTTGATCCCATGATAGTTCAGTCTTTCAAATTTAAGAGTTCACTTTTATGTTGCGAATCTTTGGAATTCTCTGCCCCAAAGGGCTGTGGATGCTCAGTCGTTGAGTATATTCAAGGCTGAGATCGCTAGATTTTTGGACTCTAGGGGAATCGAGGGATATGGGGATTGGGCGGAAAGTGGAGTTCAGGTCGAAGATCAGCCATGATCTTATTCAATGGCGGAGCAGGCTCGAGGGGCAGAATGGCCTACTCCTGCTCCTAATTCTTATGTTATGCTATCTAGATAACTACACTGGTTGGCATTAGTATTACCAGTGGAGAAGCTTGATTTGATGTGAACCTGAGGATGTTTTCTCAGGCTGATGAAACTGAAATTGTTTACTAACTAGTTTTCCACTGCATATCCTCCAGTGCAGTCACCTACAAATAAAAGCTGACCTATCACCTTGCTGCGATCTTTGTTGAAGCTGGTAGTCTACTCAAGTTGAAGACTTTCCCATGTGTGAGGAAGCGTATGCAAACCTCCATATTGCAGGGTCTTTTGTGCCAACGAGCATTGCCATGAAGAAAGGCCCAAAGAGGATAGGTGCAAGCTTTACGATCTTGTTTTGACACATTTGGTAATGGCAAAAGGCTCAGGGAGCACTCTACCTGTGATCATTCTACCAAGCATTCCATTGTGGAGCTGACGCACAGTCCAGACAAATCTCTCTGGGCATCCAAATCTGGACAGCAGTTTCCAGGGACCCTGATCATGTCAAAAGCCTTGATTGGGTCAGTGATAGCAAATGGGAGTTCCTTATGCTGCTTACTGCATTTCTGTTGAATCTGTCAAACAATCAAAATTACATCAACAATGCAGCACTTTGCTCTGAAGCCACCTTGTGCCTCAAGAATATTGAATATACACTCCGCAATAATTGCAATGTTTTCCTTCTCCTTGCACATGGTAATAGTTGTGTAGTTATCCTTTGGTCTTCTGGAATGGTGCCATCTCTCCAGGTGATTTTGAAGGAACTTTTAAGCCCTGGTATCATTCTGATGAATCTGCTGTACCCCCTCCAAGGCCAATATATCATTCCTGAGGTGTCCAAAACTGCAACGCAGTATTCTGGATGGAGTTTGACCAAGGCTCTATAACTGAGCATCACTTCTTCACTTTTGTATTCTAACCCCCTTGAGATAAAGGCTAACATCCATTATTCTTTTTGATTATGTAACTATGCACTAGCTTTGTGATTTGTGTACATGGACACCCAAATCCCTTTACTTCTCCACAGTTCCCAGTCTCTCCATTCAGAAAATATTCTGATTTGTGTTTCTCGGATGCAAATTGCATGACCTCAGTTCCCCACATTGAACTTCATCTGCCATAATGTTTCTCACTCCTTTACCCTGTCTATGTCCCTCTGTAACTTCCTGCCCCAATCTACACAATTTAGTATATATGAATGTAGTGTGCTATTGTACAGATTTGGTTTCACGGTACATGTTAGCGCTGCGTCATTTGGCAATAGAATCATGCTGTGAAACTGTTGCAGTCTACTGTTAGTTCATTTTTTTGGGCAAAAAAACTTCACATTCTCCCGTATATAAATTAAGCAACTTTGAATTAATAGGAATAGACTACTTTAATCAGCGGGTGCTCATTTACATTGCTATGGTTTCCTCAGGAAAAAGAAGAGCCGAAGTCGCAGTCACAGTCGTGAAAGGAAGCGAAGCAGAAGCAAAGAGCGCAGGCGCAGCAAAGAACGAGAGAGGAGGAGAAGCAGGAGTAGAGAGAGAAAGAGCAGCAAGAGCAGAGAACATCGTCGCAGCCGAAGCAAGGACCGTCGGAGGGTAGAAAGAGGCCGTTATAGGAGCCCATTGTATGTTCACTTTTTCTCTTAAACTTTCTAATTCTATATTTTAAGTAACTACTTTGAAATATTAACATTTTTTCAGCGAACCTACTGCAATTACCAAGCATAAGTACTTCAAAAATAATTTCTACCTCCGGAATTAGACAGGAATACTTGGAGGGTAGCTTCTATGTGTAGCAATGTGTTCACATCCAGTGCTATAGTATGTTATGAATTGTACTGGATCCTGAATTGGTTTGAGGCCAGTATTTCAGTATGTGTACACCTAACCAGAGCAAATTTGTGATGGGTGGCATTTGATAGACCTCTAATTTATTTCAGCTTATTTTTATACAATACAAATTAGTGTTTTAATTCCTTTTGTTAACACAGGGCCAAAATATATGAATCAAAAGATAATTGTAGTGGTCAACATCCACACTACATTGCAACGGATCTCCGATGGCAGAGGTGAAAATTTCTGCTGCTGTCACCCATATTCTTACAAGGATACAGTTAATGTGTAATGTATTTGTGTCCATCCTGACTCTTTGGTAGTCACCTGTATCCGCTGTTCCATTAACTCACTGAATAATGGCTCATGCTCGGTATATTGCAATCTAGTGTACTAAAATGTTAGCTTTGAGTGGATCAAATCTTTGTGCCATTTTTATTCCCTTCATGATCACTTACCAGGGGGAAAAAAGCTAATCAGAACTGCTTTTAATTCAAGGGCACATCTTGTAAAACTGCGGAGGGCAATTTCTTTATGTAGTATTCCTCCCAAAAAAAATCTACACCAGTCTGCACAACATTAGCAGCACAGATGGCCAATAAGGGACGACTAATTGGGAATTATTTTTGTGCGGCAATTGGTAATTTAAATCCAGGGTCTGCAGGAAGAAAAGTGTCACTTGTGGGGTATTTTTAATCTGTTTCTCTGCTCTTGGTGCAGCTTCTAATCCCGATGTTCTAATATGGTACTGGTATGGTATACATTTTCAGTTTTGCAAAGTTTTTCTTTAAACTTCAAAAATACTTGAGGATTGTTCTTGGAGCTGATTTCATAATTGAATTTGAGAACAGCGCTGTTCCATTCTAATTGATCTGTCCACCTACAGTTCTGCTCACGAGTTGACAGCGTGTTCCTGTGTTAGCCACAAGATGGCTGTTGAGGATAATCAATGCTTGCACAAGTAGTAATAGTTTAAACTGACCTCAGTCAAAAGAGTGGAATTGCTGATGCTTTAGAAGTTGAGTGTGTACTCATGTAAATTCTTTCTACCATCTTTACCTGCTTAGTTTGGAGAAGCGACTTATGTAAGTATATGTAGTGTTATTTCTCAACACTAAGATTATACTCAACGGTTAAGACCGATAGCTGTTTTTAACCATAAGGTTGTGAGAATGGGAAATGTATGTTATGGCACCGTCATGCTAACTGTTAGTAACAGTAAGTGGTTAACTTGGTAACACACATGCTTCACAATCGACAATCTTTCATGTCCTTTCGAAATGGGCATGAAACTATCCACAAACATTGTAACCGCCACACCTTTAAAAACGCTTTGTTTAGTTTAATTGTCAGAATTCGATAATTCTCATCCCATTCTTATGTTCTGGTAATGGATAAAATGCTGCAATCCAGATACTGATAAATGCTTACAAACTTAAATTTACCCAAATTTTGGCAAATTCGTGACTACCTGTACTTCTTGGATATTTCTTCCTCCCTGTTCGTTCGCCCGCCCGCCCCCCAAAAAAGTCATATTTGGAACCGTCTTTGCACCTAGAGTTAGTCTTTATGTTCATTTAATCACAATTCTTTTTAGAATGAAACTCCATTCATTCTTTTAATGTTATGTTTTTGTCATTTCTGTCAAACTTTTTTAAACGCAAAGCACTTCAATTTAATATACGGTTTTCAACATTTGATGTGATGTGCAATTATCTTAAATGGTCGACTAATTTGAATATTTTGCATTGGTGTGAAGAATTTCTGGATTTGAGATGGTGTCACTGAAATTTTAATTTGCATAGCCTATAACTTAGGATATATAGATTGGAGATATTTTCCCCAAAAACATTTCTCTCCCCCCCCCCCCCCCCCCCCCCCCAGAAGGGCTGTCATGAAGGCACGACATACTAGTTTTTGCAGTGCAGCATTCTTAAAAGAATGTTAACTTTGCTGTGAATAACCTCTAGACTACATATACTGGTAGTCATGCTGGGGACTGATTGTCCCCTTGAAATTTTAAACAGATTTTTTTTTTCTTCCGCTAAGCTCTATACTTCATTCCATTGTGATCCTCATTTTTTTTTTGAGAATGGGTGTGTCGTGGACTTCTCTCCATGTGACTACGTTTATTAATGTTGATTTAAATAATTTGGGTTGTTCACTGAATATTGGCTAAAGTTTATAAGCCCCATTTTCAGACCTTGACTTCTTTTAGAATCCATAAAATAAACCAAAAGCATTTTGTTTTTGCATCACTTTTTTAATTAAACTGTCTTAAAAGTTAGATTCCATTGTTTTACATTCAGCATTGTTCAAAACATTTGTATCGCATATAGCTCATATTCTACCCCTTCATTTTCTATTAGTGGCTTTTGCATGTGTATTTTGACTGCTTTATGAAAGATTTTCATCAGCATCCTTTTGAATTGGGATTTTTTTTGTGTGTAGTTAGTCACAGCAACTTTTATCTTGCATAATTTAAATTTATGTTGATGAAAGGATTAGTTGCATGTGCATCTGGTCATCGTAGTTCTGAAAACCTAGGACTGGGATGGAATCAGGGCGGTCAGTCCTTGGTGCACACAATAAATAAGAGTAGATGGAAAAACAAATCTCTTAACTGGTGGCTGAAGTTCGTGTTACTGCGTCCATTATAAGAAGATATGTTTCCACTATTGTAAATCTAACGTTCATGCTGCCATTAGTAATACATGTAAGACTTGTTGATGCATCCCAGCCCTATTGAAAGTATTTTGGCTGATATGTCTTGTAGCTATAATTGGCTTTGTCTCATTTTTTAATTCTAGTTCTGGTCCAAAATTCGGCAGTGGTGGTAGCAGCAGCAGAGGGAAGATTGGCATGCAAACCGGTATCAAAATAAGGTGAATTATTAAATTAACTTGTATTTACTAGGAGCGCTACTTAAAATGACAAACTGATCCATTACTATTTGTAACCCTAAATATAAGTAACACTTTGAAATATGCCCACCAATTTCTAATATTTTTAGCTTGCGTTGATGGCTTTAACCGTTGGGCTGTGAATTGCAGTCCTGAGGGCTGTGAATTGCAGTCCTGAGGGATGTGTTTTAAAGCAAGCTCTGAAGGTTGTTTTCAGAATCCATAGCACATTGATGTAAAACTTTAAAATTAGTTTGTCATTTTTAATTTAATGATTTCTGCAGTTTATTTGCACTTCGTGTTAACCTAATGGACAAGAACATTAAAATGTATAGGAATGGGAAAGACCGTTGCCATCCATCCAGCTGGTCCCAATCTCTAGAAAACATCATATCTTGCAATCAATGTTCCCTCTAATTTTTTGGGGGGGCTGTGCGGCCCATTCAAAATTCCACGCATGCGCAGTTTTTCCCCTTTAAAAGCCAGTGAGCCGGCTGCCTGGGATCTCCAGAGCAATGCGTGGCCACACAGCTTAAAAGGAACATTGCTTGCATTAGTTCTGATACCCCTTTATTAAAGTTTTCACCAAGTATTGCCAACTCTTTCTCAATTTGCTGATAGTCAGCCCCCTCTGTCCTTTAGCTGTCTATTCCACTACCCTGTTGCGTAACTTAGTTAATTCCCAACTGTCTTTTCACTTGTCCTCTCCTAAGTTTGAAACTTTGTTCAGGAAGTTAGAATCTTGTGATTTGTGTTCCATTTTCTCAAGTATCATTCTATATGCATAATTCCATCTTTCTTAAATTACTTTGTTCAGGTGGAATACAGCAGTCGTATTCTGTTTCTCCAAATATTTAATGCATTTCAATAATAGAATATTGGGCTACCAAAACCTGTTGCTGCAGCTGGAAGATGTTTCCTGTAATGTTGACTATGAAAATCATTGTGTATTGTGTAGCTCGTGACCCCAAGAGAACTTTTAATTCCAACAATCTGGTGTTCATAATCCTGAATCTACAAATTCCGCTATATTGCAAAAACTGACAATTCACTGACTCAAATTTTGTCGCGTAGATGTATCTGAGCTCAGAATTTCAGAAATATGTTTTATCACTCTGCTCTTTCTTGGAATCTTGCCAGTGCCTGTTTTACACTGCAACTGTTTCATTTATAAGAACAGTTAAACTACTAGCACGTCCAGATTTGTGCTTTCGGTACTTCCCCGCAGCATGTATACTAACTCATTTCTTATGTTCTCTTCCAATTCCAAAGTCGAAGGCGCTCCCGAAGCAGAAGCCCACATAAAAAGGATAAGAGTCCAATAAGGTAACACTTTAGATACAGAGAATCTTGATGGGTGATGGAACAAAAAAAAATGCTAATTAGATTTGTACATGGATGCAAAATTGCATTTGGCACAGAAGCAGTGCTTTTTGCTGTTCACTGTAAACTGGGGAAAACCTGAAAAACAATCCAGCCAGATTTACATTGGGATTTAACATTCTGTTGATTTACTTTTTGTTTTGAATTGGGTGGTTGTGTTTTAGGTTGTAAACAACAAATCCTGTTGTAATTAGAGTGAACAAGGATGGGCCTGATGGACTTCTCTCTCATTTCTTTTCATATGTGACTACTATGATGGTCCACAGTGCAGTTTTTTTAAGTGGGGTACTACTGGCACATATAGTAACTCCTTATACAGGTTTGTCTTTTACTCCGTTTTATAAACTTTTATTTTGTTGTGATATGTACCACTTTTATACTGTACATCTAACAGATTTGCTTTCGATGTATCTTTCCGTTTCATTCTAGCTGTTGAAATCAAATTTTAAAAAGCCAGTTTATTGCAGCAGCAGCAAGAATGCTGCGCCAGCCCATCTGCCTTAAACCTCCTGTTCTTGTACCAAATTAAATGTCCCTAAAATGGCTTCAATGATGTGCAGTCCCCATATCTAGCTGTTTTTATTAGGATTTTAAAATGTAAATATAAAAAAAAAAGTACATGCCAGCTGCGCATGTGGCAAACTCACGGGTGGTGAGTTTTGAAACCTGCTGAACTGACAATTGAGGTTTGTGTGGCTTGGTGCCTGCATATTGTCACCAGAAATACCGGTTGATAATTAATTTAAGTCTGAACACAGT
Organism: Squalus acanthias; assembly: GCA_030390025.1. NCBI lineage: Eukaryota > Metazoa > Chordata > Chondrichthyes > Squaliformes > Squalidae > Squalus > Squalus acanthias. The sequence goes on along the minus strand of CM059435.1, from coordinate 7,746,312 downwards.
TCTAGTGAAAACTTAGATTGAAGATAATTTTGCATTGATATAATCTTGTTTGCACAGCATTTTGAATGTGTAATCTTTCAGTATCTAAGACATTTGCTGTTAATTGTAGGGAGCCAATCGATAACATTTCACCTGAAGAAAGAGATGCCCGCACAGTGTTCTGTATGCAGCTTGCAGCACGGATTCGACCTAGAGACTTGGAGGAATTCTTTTCTTCTGTGGGAAAGGTAGGATCGTCGTGATTGCTATTTATGCTAATTGGGCAATAAATTTAATACTTCACCAGAGTTGCTTAATTCAATAGGAAAAAAATTAGTTTTGATTTAAACCCCGTTTGCCCCCACGTCTGATTTCAATTTTCTTCAAAACTTGTCCTGTAAGCTTATGGAAATAGTAGGTTTTCCTAGTTTGTAGTCGGTCTGAAATGCAAGGCGAGGTGCTGCATCAGTATAGTTATGTATGGTTCTATTGTACTTCCTGTGAAATGACAGGCATTTTGGACTTGTGGCTTTTACCTGTGAAACTCGAAGCACTGGCATGGAGATATGGAACAATGGATATTAAATAGAACATCAAAAAATCTAGCGGGGCTGATTTTCATAATGCTCTGTGTACCATTTTTGGGGCTTTAGACAAGAAAAAGTGCAGCTCTATTCCTGTTGGTGGGAGCATTTAAATTCAGTGCAGATTTCCTTTCCTGCTGCCCACCCCCATCATTTTTACTGGATTGGTATCTGCAGCTGCCATAGAAATTGCATTAAAGGTTGTAGGACTACCTGTAACCTGCTACCTCGGGTAAGTTTTTAATCCTCTGGGACGGAATAGGGTTGCACTGCTGTGCTGGAGACCAACTGGCTGCTGTTTCTGACAGCAACCCACATGCTCAGAAAATGCTGAGAATTTACAATGCTACAGATCTTTTTAAGATCTCTCCCCTGATCTGGGGGTGAATGCAGTTTCAGAGGCAGTAATCCTGCCAGCACTTGGCGCAGTTCATTCAAATAAGCTGAACCAGGGAAGTAGCCAAATAGCTGAAGTTTTATGGTGATTCTGATTCCATTTCATAAATATACTTTATTTAGGGATTAAGTATATTTAAAATTAAGAGGCTTAGTTGGATGGGGTTTTCTGAGAGTCAAGTGACTTGTAAACATTCTTATGTAACATGATTTGGTGCTGTTAAATTGAACAAGTATTACACCTCTATTTGCGCAGGTTCGCGACGTAAGAATGATATCAGATAGGAACTCAAGACGCTCAAAAGGAATTGCTTATGTGGAATTTGTCGATGTGAGCTCTGTTCCACTCGCAATAGGTCTGACTGGGCAGAAGCTGCTCGGGGTGCCAATTATTGTTCAGGCTTCGCAGGTAAGGAATATCATTTTACATCAATATAATCAAATTAGAAATTGCATTAAATTAGGATCAGTTGAATTAATAATTGTTTGCTAACATGCTTGATCCTCTCTGTACTTGACTAACCTCCCATTTCTCTCCAAGGCCCTTGTACGTGTTGTTGCTCCCACAATCCAAGCCCACCTCTCCCACAATCCAAGCCCACCTCTCCCACAAGTCGTATTTCAATTTCTCCATTCGGGTTGCTGTTCCTCCCACAGCTCCAAGACAGTCATGAATATTCTCTGTGATTGTTGCCATGGTGCATTAACCCTCCTGCAGCTTCGACAGCACCATTCTCCTCCATTGTCCAGCTTTGTTGCACTCTTGGCTATCTGATCATAGCCAGAGCATCTCTAGCAATTGGTTTGCTTTCTACTCCTGTGCCAACACCTCGAGCAACGTTCCCTCTAATTTTATTTGTGCGCTGTCCCTTTAACTGGCTGTGTGGCCCATTGAAATTTTCGCTCGTGCGTGGTTTCTTTCATGTAAAAGCGAGTGAGTGGCCTGCGCGGGACCTCCAGAATGCTGCGCATTCGCGCAGCTTAGCCGGAACGTTGCTCAGGAGTCCATCAAGGATCAACTGTTGCTGAGATGCTCATGCATACCTTTTTTACTTCCAGATTTGATTGCTCTGTAAATTTCAGCCCATTCTAAGCTCTTCTCCATCGTTACGCTCCCAATCACCCTCGTCCTTGTTGACTTATACTGGCTCCCAGTCCCCCAATGCTTCACTTAAAATTCTCATCCCCGCCATGGCTTCATCCCTGCCTATCTCATTAGCCTTGGGCTCCACAACCCACCGTTTCTCTGACACGTGCCTTCCACCATTGGTGGTCGTTCCTTTAGCCGCCTAGATACTACTCTAGAATTCCCTCCCTAAATTCCTCTGCCTCTCCTCTTCCCGTTCCATCTTTTAAGACCCTCCTTTAAACCTAGCCCTTGCCTTGCTAATCTTTCCTTCTGGGGCTCGGCATCTATTTTTTTTAGTCATGCCCCTGTGAAGTACCGTGGGGCATTTTTGTACATTTAAGATGCTATATAAATACAAGTTGTTAATTGGGTGTGAGTAAATATCACATTTTAATGAATAACATTGGATATAATGTTAGAGATTCTAGAGTTTTCCATTCTGGAGTTGGAAGAATCTTCAGAGATTCAATGGATAGAGTCCACGACAGGCTGAATTGTGTGTGGTCTGTGGAAGCATAGACTTGATAGGTTGAATAGTAACGCTTGTATCTAAAATAGTTTATTTTAACATTGGTCAGTCTGTGTACCTGTTGCCTTCACCATAAAATGAATTTCCCCAATTAAATATGTTTACTACATCAGACAATGGGCAATCTATAATTAACGCGATATTGTCGCTCTCCAAACATGACGCGTTCAGTTTATCTCCGTAAAAAAATAATTTGGTGAAACCTCAAGAATTTTTGCAGGAGACAGGACACCAGTAGGCTGTGTGATCGGGAGAAACATAGGAACAGGAGGAGGCCATTCAGCCCCTCAAGCTTGTTCTGCCATTCCGTTAGATATTGGCTGATTTGTATCTCGACTTCATCTACCCGTCTTGGTTTCATACCCTTTAATATCCTTGCCTAACAAAAATCTATCAAGCTCCGTTTTGAAATTTTCAGTTGGCCCCCAGCCTCAGCAGCTTTTTGGGGGCGAGTTTCCCAGATTTCCACTACCCTTTGTGTGAGGAAGTGCTTCCCGACATCACCCCTGAACGGCTTAGCTCTAATTTTAAGGTTATGTCCCTTGTTCTGGACTTCTTCATCTACCCTATCAAATCCTTTAATCATCTTAAACAACTCAATAAGATCACCCCTTAATCTTCTGTACTCGAGGGAATACAAGCGTAGTCTGTGCAACATGTCCTCATAATTTAACCCTTTTAGCCTGGGTATCGTTTGCAAGAGAAGACCATATTGATTATTTCTACAGGGGAGTGAAATAGCCACATGTGCATGACTTTTTTTTATCCATTCATTCACGGCATGTGGGCGCCACTGGCAAGATCAACATTTATTGCCCATCTCTAATTACCCTTGGGAAGGTAGTGAAGAGCCACGTTCTTGAACTGCAGTCCGTGTGGTGAAGGTACTCCCACAGTGTTGTTAGGTAGGGAGCTCTGGGAGTTTGACCTAGGGTAGGGTAGGGTAGACTCCTCCCATGACTTTCACTTCAGCTGTTTTTTGAGTTCTTCAGCTGACACAAAATTTGAAGAGATACGAAGTGAGGTGAATCTTGTGTAAAAGGGGACAAAATAAGAACATAAGAAATAGGAGCAGGAGTAGGCCATTCGGCCCTTCGAGGCTGCTCTGCCATGGCTGATCTTCTCCCTCAACTCCACTTTCCCGCCCGATCCCCATATCCCTCGATTCCCTTAGTGTCCAAAAATCTATCGATCTCAGCCTTGAATATACTCAATGACTGAACATCCACAGCCCTCTGAGGTAGACCATTCCAAAGATTCACAACCCTGTGAGGGAAGAAAATTCTCCTCATCTCAATCCTAAATGGTTGACCCTTTATCCTGAGACTGTGACCCCTAGTTCTAGACTCCCCAGCCAGGGGAAGTAGCACCAATTGGGCGAGATTTTTGGAGGTTAGGGACATGAGCACCAAGAGTAGCGCACTGGTCAGCGGTGTGTAGCAGTTTATATTTTACTCGCCTTACAAATGGTTTAAAATCAAAAATTTACTTGGTAAAATACTTGAAAAGAGGCAACTCCACTTTCCTGATCAGCTAATTGGTGTGCTTTTCATCTAAACCTCAGTTATCTACCAGTTTTCATTATCTGCCAAGATGTTCCTTCCATTATGGTGGATAACAAGGTTCCACTTTTGTGCTGGGGGAAACTGGGATTTTTCCAAACTTAGTCAAGTTATTATACTTGTTGGCAAAAATTGAATAAAAGCACCATCATGAGATCCACAATTATTTAAAATGGAACATTTTTTACGCTACATAATTTCATCATTAGGCCAGTTTTGTCTTGTGGTTCTTGGTAACATTTCTACATCTTGCTCTCAATTTCATCTTGCCTTGACTGATCTTAGTGTTCTACCGACTTTATATTTGTAAGTACTTGGGAGAATCATTTCTTGAAATGAGAAGTTTAACTCAAGTCATTTATGTGCAACAGGCTGAGAAGAACCGAGCTGCAGCCCTCGCTAACAACCTTCAGAAAGGCACTGCAGGACCAATGAGGCTATACGTAGGATCTTTGCACTTCAATATCACTGAAGAAATGTTGAGAGGAATTTTTGAGCCCTTTGGGAGAGTAAGTATAAAAATAGAAGATTTAGATGGGCCATGTCACTAAGATTTTAGTAAAGCTAAATGGCAGACATGTGAAATTTCATACTATATCTACTTTCCATTCAGGGGGAGTATTTTGATGTGTATGCATAATACTGTTTAAATATTGGTGATTAAAGATCTGGTAGTGGTGGGAGCAGTTTTGAGATGATTAGAATTGCATGGCAATGCAAAATGCATTGACTTGTATGTTTTTATCTCCTCACCTCCAAATAGCATATAGATAAAAGCCTAGTGACAATACTGAAGTGACTGGCTTTAAAAATCGGTGTCTGTATCTGCCACGTCCAAACACTCCTGAAATGTGTATTTTTTTGTGCGTCATGCTACAACAAGCAAATTGTTTCAGCTGACTTAAAGTGACACTGCTGAGCCTAATAGACTGGGAAGGTCCTAGGTTCAGCCCCCAATCTGTTGACTGAATTGATTACAGCCAAGGCAACAATAAGTGCTACAATTAGATTCAGCACCCTGTGTTACGGAGGTGGAAATCAGTCAGATTCCTGCCCCGAATTGCTGTCCTGCTGGAAGTTCACAAATGTGGATGTCCATGAGGATAAGACTGACCTTGGCTGTAATTCCTCCCACAGTCTCTTAACCTGCTGCTACTCACTGTCTAGACTCGTATTTGAAGAATAGTTGTTTAGGAGGGCCTATAGAACCAACCCCAGCAATTAGTCAGTACCTTCAAGAGAGATGAACTGGAGAAAATTGGTAGTAAAAGCAGGGAGGAAAAATCAATTGTTTCCACTTGAGAGTTTTGTATTTTATATTTAATCTGGCATGTTATTTTAGTACATTACCACCAAATCTACTGCTTCATTGAAGTTGAATACCATTCAGATTTAAGTGAGAAGGAATTTAAGATGTTGAAATATAAACCTGAAAGTGGAAGTTTGGGATTGTTAATTTAAATTAATTGATCTGTGCCTGTATTTTTATTAAAAATTAGTCATTGTGCCTTTAAAGGGGCATAGCTCCACCTCTGCAGTGCAATATATTATTCATTGTGCTGCAAAATGTTCCGGTTATAAAATAGCCTATCATCTGATTTACCATGAGCAACGCAAATAGAGCTCCATTAATTATATCCAAGTCTTGCGTCTCATGCTCATCTGCCAGACATCATACTTTATTGCAGTTGCAAGCCAATTTTTTTTTTTTTAATGGCATGCATTGACTTCGAAACTGACATTTCCAAGTTGCTAGCAATTGCTTTGACCTTAGCAGTTTGCATCCAACTACAATTATCTGGATTTTGCAATTTGGACCACTTCCCCACAGGGAGCACTCTTCCCTTTTGATGGTGGGTTTGCAATTGGGCAGCAGATTATCTTAACTATATTTACAAAAACATCTGCTCTTCATAGGATAGGGGTGGAAGAAGTCTGCTGAAGATCACCAATCCTTTAGTAGATGTACTGTTTTTGAGCATATCTGAAGTAGCTTTGAATTGTGACTTTCTGCTTACTGTTTGCATCTTTAGATTGAAAACATACAACTGATGATGGATAGTGAAACCGGGCGGTCAAAAGGCTATGGATTCATCACGGTAAGTTCATGTTTTTGATCCAGACTGTTCCCTTTTTTAAAAAAAAGAGGAGTTTTTCCATCTGTGTTTTAGAACCTTTTTTCTTCAATTAATAATAACTGAAAGGGAGAAGAATGTTATAGTAACTGCATAAAATAATTTATAATGCTAACCCGTGTTTTCTTTTTGTATTTTCTGTTCAGTTTTCTGATGCTGAGTGTGCGAAGAAGGCTCTGGAACAGTTGAATGGGTTTGAGCTTGCTGGTAGACCAATGAAGGTTGGCCATGTTACAGAACGATCTGATTCATCCAATGCTAGCTCATTCCTAGACAGCGATGAGCTGGAGAGGACCGGCATTGACCTTGGAACGACCGGGCGCCTACAGTTGATGGCTAGGCTTGCAGAAGGTATTTTGGTGGGAGTGGGTAAAAGGTCTTGAAGCTGGTGTGAAATGATGAGCTTTACAGATTCTTCCTTTGCACTTACTTAAATAGGGATGCAATCAATGTTCCTTCTAACTTTGTTTGGTGCCATGCGGACCCTTTAAGGGGCTGTGCAAGCCATTCAAAATACCGCGCATGTGCGGTTTTTCTATTGAAAAGCTGGCTGTGCGGGTTCCCTGGAGCGCTGTGCAGCTTACAGGGAACACTGGATGCAATACGACTTTAAATTCTATTGACTCTGCAGTCATTGTGCTACTCTGAAATCTTATTTCTCCAGTTTCATAGCACTAGTTTTGTTCTTGATTATTTTTCATAGCAATAGGATAGGAGATCTTCAATCCAGTCAGTCCTGCTTTCTAGTTAGAGACTGACAAACGTGGTGGTGTTCCGACTTTTACCATGCTGTTCGCCTGCTGGAGGATGGTCCGGCTTTAGTTTGCAATACCTCATCCCCTCCACCCTGAAAGTGCTGACTTAGATAGGAATAGTATGCAGCATTTAATACATTTTTGAATGTGTATGAATTTGTCAGGTGGTTAGTCATAGATTTGGCAGTGGTTATCGGTATTAGTTCTATTACTCTTTTTTTGATGGTGCAGACTCGTGCTGGAGTACAGTTCTGTGTAAGCCTAGACAGTGTGGGTTAGTGGCGCATGGGTGAGCTGAAGCCTGCCCACCTAAAAGCCTGCAAATTAATTACAACTATATGTAGTAATTTTTACGGCAGTAGTCACTGGATAGTGATCATAGTCATGCTTCTGTTTACTTCTCACTTCCCCTATCTATCTTATATTTATGGCCCCTAATTTTGGACTCCCCGCAAGTGGAAACATCCTTCTCTATGTATACCCTGTCGAACCCCTTCGTAATTTTAAAGACCTCCATCAGGTCACACCTCGGTCTTCTCTCTTTTCTAGAAAAAAGATAACCAGCCTGTTCGGTCTTTACTGATGGTTATAACCTCTTCATCCTTGTAAATTTCTCTTGCACCTTCTCCATTGCTTCTGTATCCTTTCTGTAATTATGGAGACCAGAACTGTGCACCGTACTCTTAAGTGTGGTCTAACTTAAGTGTGGTCTAACCAAGGTTCTATATAAGTTTAACACAACTTTTCTGCTTTTGAATTCTATTCCTCTGGAATTGCATTTTTATGGCTTTGTTAACCTGCGTTGTTACTTTTAATGATTGAGTGAATCTGTATCCCATATCCCTTTGCATCTCTCTCCCATTTCGACTCTTATTTTCAAAGCAGTATGTGACTTCTCAAAATGCAATGCCTCACATTTATCCACATTGAAATTCATTTGCCATTTTCGTGCCCATTCTACAAGTTTATTAACGTTATCTTGTATTACGTTAGTCTTACCCAGTATTAACTATACCCAGCCCCTCCTCCCCAATTTGATGCCATCCTCAAATTTTGAAATTGTACTTCCGATTCCCGAGTCCAAATCATTTATGTAAATGGTGACCAACAGTGGTCCCAGCACCGATCCCTGTGGAATGGCACTTGCTATATTCTGCCAGTCTGAGTAACTCCCTTTAACCCTACTCTGTTTTCTGTTTTGTAGCCAGTTTTCTATCCATTCTACTATGTGGTACCTAAAGATTTTTGTACTAAATTGTTCTTAATGCTGTGGATATTCTCGGTAAAAAGTCTATTATATCTAATGTATATATTTTGTTTGGTTCAGGAACGGGACTGCAGATTCCCCCAGCAGCACAGCAAGCATTGCAGATGAGTGGCAATATTTCATTGGGCGCCATGGCTGCAGTAACAGGTAAGGTTGGATTTCACGACATTCTCATGTAGTAACTGGGATTGGCCTGAAATGGTGATTCATCATATTGTTTTGTTGGTTGCTCTGAATTGTACGGCACAATGGAAATATCTGTACTTTATCTGGCCGAATTCTTGCCCGAGGCATTAAAACTCCATGATAATTTTCTTTGTGGCTTGTACACGTCTTAATTCCACAGCATTGCTGTACTGTAAATATACAACCAAATTTTGGGGGAATCTATTCTCCACCTCTGTCCATTATCAACTGGAGAGATCCCCTCCATTCTGGTAGATAATAGATTTTCCATTGTAAAGGCAAACCAGCTGTTTCAGAATGTTAGCAAAAACGTTGTACAGTATATCCTTGTATTCTTAACACCTGCCATGGAGTTGTAAAGGAATTTGAGTTACCTTTGTGTGTTTCCTAAATCGCTAATCGCGAGTTCTACTTCTCTTCCTTGATGTTGGCCAATGATGTAGATGTTTATTTCAATAGGCAAGTGGGCAGGTGTGGCAGTGACAATGTTGCTGAGCTATTGTGTGGAAGTTCCAGCTTCAGTCTATGGTTTGTGCTAGATTAGTTAATCTCACCATGGGTGTCAAAGATGTGCAGCAGCTGGCAGGAGCTGCCCTAGGCTAGGGAGGAGGAAATGCTGGTCACGTTTGCTGCCCTTTGACCCCTGTTGAGTACACGTGGGGGAAGGTGTCCTGACACCTACACTGTGTAATTTATTGATGGTCACTGTCCAGCCTTGCTTGTACAGAATGGTCCCTTGGGGAAGGTGCCAGAGGGTAGAATTACATAGAGAATGCCGGAGAGTAGCTGTTTCTTGTGGATTTACATCTGAGCCATGGGTCACCATTTTCAAGAAAGATGGGGCATGGGAAGAATACGATAAATTATCTACTAATTAATTTTAATAATTATTGACTTCAGGAGTTTACACCTTTTGATGGGTATTATAATCAGGGCAAGTGATTTTCCTTGGTGAAATGTTGTACAAATTTCTCCATTTGCATGTAGCTGCCCGAGTACTGCAATTTTGCATATCAAGTCCTAGCAGCAGTAAAAATGCCAGTATCTGTTTAAAAATACATTGCTTGCTATAACAAGTCCCTAATTATAAACTTGATTTCTGCGAATCTTGGCCCAGTACTTTACTGCAGTAACTTTCTGTTGTACAGTAGTTAATTAAATGTTGGTTTACGCAACAAACCCAGAACAAAGAAAAATCAAGCTTGGAATGCAGTAAAATTCTAAATTGCGAGGCTAGTTGAACAAAGATTTGTATGTTAATGAGCATTTATTTATTTATGTGTAACTTTAATATTTTTCCCTTCTGCTTTATATGTAGATTTGCAGGCAAGAATTATCCAGCAGACTGAAGGTAAGAGTTTTTTTTCTCTCTCTAGACTAGTAAAACTGTTAAGTTACCACTTACCGTTATTTAATAAATAACAAGTGGAAGAATTACAGCTTTAGATTTATAGAGCAGCTCTCCGTTCCTTAGGACATCCCAAAGTGCTGCACAGATAATGAACTACATTTGAAGTATAGTCACTGTTGTGTAAGTTAATCTGTTTGGTTGAGAGATGTTGGACAGGACACCACAAGAACTCCTGTTATTGGAAAAAGTGGCATGGGATCTTTTATATTCACCAGGCAGCCGGTGCCTCAGTTTAATATCTCAAGTCAAAAACCAGTACCTCCCAACAGTGCAGCACTCCCTCAGTACTGTACTGAAGTGGCATGCTAGATTTATATGTCAGAATTTTGATCAGGCCTATGCATAATGTGTGTGGTAAACATCGTAGGCCTCCACCTATTGGAGGCTCTGCATCTGGAGTGGTACCAGCATTGTATCTTGTGATTAAAGCTTTTAGAAACTGTGATGTGTTTAGCCATTGTGGCTGTGGCACAATACGCAACCAACATCACGATAACAGATTATCTGGTTGTTGCCTCATTGCTGTCTGTGGGAGCTTGCTGTGTGCAAATTGGCTGCTGTGTTTTCTACGTTACAACAGTGACTACGCTTCAAAAATACTTGGTTGGCTGTAAAGTGCTTTGAGGCATCTTGAAGTCGTGAAAGGCGCTATATAAATCTTGTTGTTTTCTTTGTGTACAATCCATTCTATTTGTAGCTTTTGTTTAATATCTGGGAGATTAGGAATTTCAAAAGTGTAAACCAACTTGAGCTGACACTTCTTCAGAGCAACATTTTACCGTGCAAGGCAGAGAATGTATGTAGGATGCTGTACAGTTAGGATCTCAATGATGGTTGTGTAACAACAGCTTGCATTTATGCAGCATCTTTTAACGTAGAAAAATGTCCCAAGGTGCTTCAGTGGCAAAAGCCGACAAAATTGCCAGACTGCAACATACTGGGAATTATAGTTGCTACAGCTGTTCAGCTGTAAGTGATAGCTGCAGGAACAAGGTTATCTCAAACCATAGGCTTTTCAAAGGACTGAGTAGAAATATTAATGAAAATACTCAAGCGGCAAAAGACAGCTTTCTGGGGATGTTTAATTATGTGAAATACGTAGCATTTTTCATTTTGTGTTACAAATCTTGTTTTGAAACTTAGATATTTCAGTTAGTGAGATTTATGAAAATTGCATATCAACAAATCATTGATAATTTGCCCAGGGTTTGATTATAATTGTGATACCAAAAATGTGACCTGACTGACAAAGTGTACACTGTTGTACATTTTTATTAAATTAATGTACATGGATACATAGTTCTTAGTGTAATTGGTCTTTTATTTTGTACAGGATTTTAAGTATTATTATTATTATTTCAGCACTGAATCCCCCTGTGACTGTAAATGCCCCACCGATCGCGACGCAGTGTTTCCAGCTCTCCAACATGTTTAACCCGCAGTCGTAAGTGTCTTTAAATTTTTTGCCATTGCTATCACATCATTTGAATTAAGCAACCTTGAATTAGAACTAGACTGTCAATGAAATCCATCGGGCAGTTAGTGTGGGGGAGAAATAACATTAAAAGAAAACTTTACAGGAAAATGAACAAGTGCTTTCAATATAAAGTGCATCCCTTTGTCCAGTTGCTAAAGGTTCATGTATTCGCCTGCCTGTTCGAGGTAATCAATTTTTATTCATTGGCATGAGTATTATTGTTGGAAGGTATTACATTGGGTGTTGTGGCTGATGGGGAACTGCGCTGACTTAGCCAGATCTAACTCTGCATTTTGTTAGCGTCCCGAAATTGTGTGTTTAACAGCTAATCTGATACTAAGTATCCACTTGCTATCTAAGATAACCTGGTAACTAAGTGTTGAGTTGACAGGTTGCAACAGTCTGATTGTTGCAAGTTTAGTGAAGCTTTGAATGCATTTTAGGCCTTCAGAGATTCTGCAGCCATGTTGCATTCAAATCCTACCCTAAAACAGACATGCTGTTGTGTGCATCTAAGGTGTTGGGATGCCCTGACTCTCTAATGGCAAGTGTCATCTGATGCAGAACAACTATCTGAATCAGTTGGCAGGCTTTGATCGTGTGCTAGTCACTGTGAAACCTAGTTTCAAATTTTTATGATCTGGTGTCAGCTGCCTGAAAAATGTTCACTCTTGCTAGTTATCCCGAGGTCAATGTAATGGTTTTTTCACTCTAACTCCTGCTTTCCTTTGAGACACTGAAATTGTACTGGGGTATGGATCTATAGACGTCAGCAGCCTTTGATATCTTCCCCAAAGGTCATTCTTCATTTGTGACCCTAGATGGTGAATAATCAGTTTGGCCATAGATGCCATCATAACTGATTCTATTCCTATAGTAGGAGAAACAGAGTTAACGTTTCAGGTCGATGACCCTTCGTCAGAACTGGAAAAGTTGGAGATGTAAACAGGTTTTTAAGCAAGTGTAGGGGCAGGGAAAAGGGGGGAGGGGAGGGAAGAACAAAAGGGAAGGTCTGTGATAGGATGGAAGGCAGGAGAGATTAAGAGACAAAAGGGATGATGGTGCAAGGCAAGAGGACAAGTTTGGTGGTGGGATCACGCTAGATGTGATGGAAATGGCGGAGGAGGATGATCTGTTGAATGTGGAGGCTGGTGGGGTGAAAGGTGAGGACAAGGGGAACCCTATCGTGGTTCCGGGAGGGAGGGGAAGGGGTGAGAGCAGAAGTTTTTTTAACTTGTCCCATTACCATCTCCTCTTGCCTTGCACCATCGTCCCTTTTGTCTCTTAATCTCTCCTGCTTTCCATCCTATCACAGACCTTCCCTTTTGTTCTTTCTTCCACTTCCCCCTTTCCCTGCTCCTACACTTGCTTAAAAACCTGTTTACATCTCCAACTTTTTCCAGTTCTGACGAAGGGTCATTGACCTGAAACGTTAACTCTGCTTCTCTCTCCACAGATGCTGCCTGACCTGCTGAGTATTGCCAGCATTTTCAGTTTTTATTGCAGATTTCCAGCATCCGCAGTATTTTGCTTTTCTATTCCTATAGTCACCTAATGTTGGCATGAAAAATTCCAGCGAGGGTTACTGGAGGGCAGTCAGCAATAGGAGCCCTGGCCCTTTCCCAGCATGGGGCAATGGAGTTAGATATGCTTTTCAACAGTGCTCTCTGCCAATTCTTCTCCCTTCGCCTTTTCTGAATGCATTGAGTCTTTTGTTGGGGTACAATTCCACGAGCGGCAGGCACCCTCTGGTGGCCAGTATTCATTTGTGAACCGTGGCAATGAATACCAGCAAGTTATTCCACTGGGGCATTGTAAGCAAGCCCAATCCTGTCCTAACTTAACGTTCATAGGCGCATGGGAACACCACCACCTCCAAGTCCCACACCATCCTGACTTGGAAATATATTGGCCGCTCCTTCATTGTCACTGGGTCAAAATCCTGGAACTCCCTCCCGAACAGCTCTGGGAGTACCTTCACCACACGGACTGCAGTGGTTCAAGAAGGCAGCTCACCACCACCTCCTCAAGGGAAACTAGGGATGGGCAATAAATGCTGGCCTTGCCAGCGACACCCACATCCCGTGAATGAATTTAAAAAAACAAAACTTCCAAGCACAGATGGGCAGGTAATAATCAGCAACAAGCACCCTGGCTGGTTTATTCTCCTTTGCCTAACCAACCCAAGGATGTTGAGCTTAATTTTAGTGTCCTTCCCTGTTGCCCAGCTAACTTTGGGAATCAAATCTGGGTCCATTCTGTCTTTATGGGTCAGTCACTAGATAAATCTTAGAGACCTGAGGCCAAATTTAATGCCCCCAGTCCTGCCCCAGGAATACACTTGCTTGAAGTAGCAAACTGATTTAATTTAGGACACATTAGTTACTTGCCACAGTAAGTTATAGTAACTTAAATAAATGAAATGGTTAATGCTTCAATCTGCACTTGACTGCTTGTATTCCTCTACCATTTGGGCTTCTAGTGACATAATTATGGAACTGTGAACTGAAAACTTTCAGAAACTACTGAGAACGTATTCAGTTTTCTTTTAAAATTAAATGGATACAAGGATGTTGCAGTGGCAGAATTGCAGGCTCTTTAGTATGTCGTACTAATTACTGTGAAACTTCCTTCTGAAGGGAGGATGATCCAGCCTGGGACCAAGAAATCCGAGATGATGTAATTGAAGAGTGCAACAAACATGGAGGCGTAATTCACATATTTGTAGACAAAAATTCACCCCAGGTGAGCAACCTGTCCTGGCGGGGCTTTCTGTTACGAGCATTTTCGCCCTTTGTTTTATTGTGAATTTGGTGCTGGCAGTACCACTGAAGCTGGCTGGTTTGAAGCACCAGTGCTTTCACTGGCACTGCAGTTGCAAGGAACGGAATGCGTGAAATAAGCACTCCATCAAAAAACACTTTATGTAGTGGAATAAAAACAGAAAATGCTGGAAATACTCAGCCGGTCAGGCAGCAGCTGTGGAGAGAGAAACAGAGTTAAAGTTTCAGGTCGATGGCCTTTCAGATGACCGTTCTGACGAAAGGTCATTGACCTGAAAAGTTAACACTGTTTCTCTCCACAGATGCTGCCTGACCTGCTGAGTGTTCCCAGCATTTTCTGTTTTTATTTCAGATTTCCAGCATCTGCAGTATTTTGCTTTTGACTTTATGTCGTGGTTCTGGCAACACGCTTCGAGTAAGCATGAGAGAGTTGGGTGTATGGAACAGACTTTATACAGTACAAAGGGTAGTTTCAGGTTCCCCTCGCTCCTGCTACCTGACTTAGCCCTGCAATCTCACCCTCTTATATACACTGGTTGTTTACTACAAAATGGTAACAGATGGGTTTTTTTTACGCGGCGAGTTTTGATCTGGAAGGCTCTGCCCGAAAGAGTGGTGGAAGCAGATTCAGTAGTAACATTTAAAAGAGAATTTGATAAATACTTGAAGGGAAAAGAATTAGAGCTATGGGGAAAGAGCAGGGGAGTGGGACCCATTGGATAGCTCTACCAAAGAGCCAGCACAGGCACGATGGGCCGAATGTCGTCCTCCTGCACTGTATCATGCCGTGATTCTATATTTCATAGATAGCCAAACCAACCTGCTGACTCCTAACTCCCTTATGATTGGGTCCCTCCTGACTTACGATTAGCGGTCTCCAAATGTTATCCAGGACGCAGTGTTTATTCCAATGCATCCTGTATTCTTGCTGTACTATAGCTAATTAGTTCTATAGTTAGACATTAATCACTCGTCATTGTCCGTACTCGCCAGCACGCCCTTGCGTTCCAGTTGATCAGAGGGCATCTGGAGCGGAACAGTTCCTCTTTGTTCATGTTCCGTATCTCCTGGTGTTTCCAGAAAACCTGCTGGTCCATTCACCAGTTATGGTTACTATAGTTCAGTTTGATTATTAACTCTCAACTCTCCAACATGTAGCATGGGGGGAGGAAAACAAATGTAGTGACCTTGTTTCTTTAAAGTATAACTATGGGAGCAAATAATCATATAAGAAAAACTGAAATGCTGGAAACTGAATTAAAACAGAAAATGTTGTAAAGACGGGTTAAAGTTTTGAGTGTAGTTGCTTTGTCAGAACTTGTGCCTGTGAAAAGGTATATTGAGATTTTTTTTCTCTTTTTAGGGAAATGTCTATGTGAAGTGTCCCACTATCTCTGCTGCAGCTGCTGCTGTTGGCGCCTTGCATGGAAGGTGGTTTGCTGGTAGGTCCTGTTTAAATTGTGCTGAAAGCTTCTTGCACATTTGTCTGTACTTTATGCTGAGACACTGTTATGATCCACCCTCCATTTGGCCGACAATTATTTGTATACGGGGGTTGAATTACAATGAAAGGATGAGGAAGGTATTGATAGTGTAATATTTTATTGACGAGGGAACTTACCTGTGTGGAAAAATGTTCAGCGTTTCAGTGGGCTGCTTGTGTATTTTTTTCCTTTACCAATTTTCTCCGCTCCTTTACTCCTTGCGTGAAGATGCTGACTTCTTGCTATGATCTTTGGGTGTCAGTCCCTCTTTGACTTGGCCAAGTTGCTGTTTTTCATATGTGAGCATTAGCATTGTGTGTAGGCAGGTTATTTGATCACTCTGGGGGAAGGGGAGTGTGGTTAGGTTCAGCCCAATCATGTCTCACCTAAACTCCAAATGTGCTTGCAAGCAGGGATGGTCAGGAATGGGAACCTTGTCACTAAAGTGGAGTGCTGAGGCCCATTGTGGTGCTCCAGTTTTTACCCTGGCTGAGAATTGCTAAATATGCTCAGACCCTGAATTGAATCTGCACCTCCCTGATCAGGTGGCTGTTAGCCACTCCCTTAACCAGCTACGGTATCTGCTCTTGTGCTCGGTAATTTTGATCCAGAATTTAACGAGTTTTTCTTCTACAGGGAAAATGATCACTGCTGCCTATGTGCCACTTCCAACCTACCACAACCTCTTCCCGGACTCGATGACGACCACCCAGCTGCTGACTCCAGCAAGACGATAGGAGCCGCAAGGAAATGGAATTTCCAAGTAATTTGGAGGGATGTGGACAATTACATAGTGCTCACCTGTACAGATGATGCAAGTGAAAAGTACTGGGGGGAACTCATACAGCTCCCAATGGACTTCTGACAAATATGTTTTTTTCAATCTTGCCAAGCCCTAGTGGAAGAAAATAAAATGGCAGAAGTAGATTTACACAAGTTCCCCAAGGCTGTTTTATTTTGATTTTTGGTGCAGTGTACAACATTTTGACTACACAGTAGCATTGATAATCTGATTGGCATAAAGGAAAAAGCCTGCAGGTATTGAAAGACAGTGCTCATCTTACTTGGGGTTTTGAAGTTATTTTTGTGGTTTCTGTGATAAGACTACTACGGTCAGGTAGACTCCATAGAAATAGCACTGCACTCTTGTTACCCATTTTAAGTTATATGTTTAGTTCATTGATTTTGGTGCTCTTCTGATCAGACTTGGCAGATGAGCTTATAAATTGTTTTTAAAATATCCGTTCATCAAACTTTTTATGTGAAAATACTATTGCATCTAAGTGCGGTATTGGAAAAGGTAATCTTTGAATACATAGGTTGCAGCTATTGTGAATTAAAGACCACACAGTTAATACTCAGAGCACTGATGATCACTCACTGCATTTATTCTGCTGACCGTGTGGAGTCCCAGTTGATTCAGCGAGATAAGGGTTAGTGGCCCTGCTGAAACAATCTATAAGGCAAGTTATGTGGAGTGTTGAAGTGAGTTTACATACAATTGGGGAAAAAGAGGTCCAGTTAAGCTTCTTTAAACTAACTGGAAAAGTGGCCCTGTCTGTGGCTACCCCAGATATTTTTTTTGGTTGTTTGCTAGTGATTCATATTGCCAACCATTTTAGGCTGATGTATTGATAGCCTGGAGTTCAAACATGAAGGGGTTACCCTGATGTCCAGAAGTTTGGATTAGTGGCAGTTACGGATATACTGTGGATCTGTTCAGATTTTAATTTTGTGCGACAAGCACACACGAGGGAAAATTTCAGCCGGCTTCCCATTCCACGTTCCAAATAGATAACTGGAGTGGTTTTCTATACAAGTGTCAGCCTCGACCTGTCTAATATTAGAAACATCTAGACATCTAAACGCCTAGTTCTGGAAAGTGTTTAAAAACTAGGTTTGGCTCGCATTCTTATGACCAAAGTTCTGGGTTTTCATTATATAAAAGGTAAATTGCAAAGAAACTGAGTTCTAAATAGCCTTTGTGTACAGTTGGTCTCTAGGCAACAGTTTAAGAGTAAAACTATTGTATATACAGTTTGCCTTATTTGGTCTGTTCTCAGTGGTGACTTTCACCCCCCCTCATGAGCTTTTCTTATGTAAATACAGTTATAACAGTGATGTGCTATCCTTGTGCTTCCATAGGATCTAGGCCAGACAAATTTAATCTTACCTTAAAATATATAAACTTTTGGCTGAATAAAGATTGGTGGGGGGGCATGGAGGGAATAGAAAGTCAAGAATAGCACTGAGTGGGAAATGAAATGCTGCAACATTGCTGAAGCTGGTCGGAAGCTGCAAACAACTACAAACCTCATTAGTAAGGCCTCCCTGACTCAAACGAGAAGTATTACTATCCGCCGTTTGTAATTGATGAAAGGGATCAAGGTGTCGAGTTCATATTGGGAGGGTGTTGTCAGTTCGCAAGGGTTGACTGCATGGACTGGCTTAAGTTGTAGTTTGGAGCTTTTTTTCCCTCTTAATTGCATGTTTTGTTCTTGTTTTCTTTTACTGTTGTCAAATAAGATGAAAGCCAAATATAATCACTTTCAGTGCATCTTCTATTGGATACTAATTACAGGTAAGCATAGTCTTTCTGTAATTTAATTTCATGCGTTTAAATTGAAACTCGAGGCCAGTTTAAAGCAAATTGTTTCTCACTGCCTTTATGTTGTAGAAAACCTTCAGCAGAAAAAACCATTGGAAAAGTTCATTAATAAAGATTTCTTTATAAATGCACAATCTAAAAACGAAGATGGAAAGGGTAATAGTAATTTTGTCTGGCCGTGCGTGGTGTCTTTTGCTGTTCTTTTTTTTAAGCTCTATGAGCTCCAGAGTGTAAACATTACCTGATTTTTTCCCTTCTGTAGTGTGATTTAAAAGCAGCCTGGTATTTCTATTCCAAAGTAAGGATTTTGTAATTGGTACAAATTTTGTATAAAAAAAATGCAAAATCACTCAATAAATAAGAGAAAAACACTTGGGGAAAATCTGAATTTTGTTTGCATGGATATCGATGGGTGTTGTGTGCAAGTTTGAGTAATTCAACCCATTTGGGCAGTGGTTCTTTAATAATTTTTTTCATTCGCGTGGAAGTTCATGCATTCCTTTCTGGCTGTAGGCGTTGTGATCCAGGCTTTTCTCCCAACACTTTCTCTTTGTGTTCAGATCAAAAAGGCCCTTTAAGCAAATCAAGCCTACTACAAGCCAAAATCCTTGCCCTTAACATATGCTGTGTCTGGGAATTGCTTGCCCAGAGTTAACAAATACCTTCCAATTGTAATATAGTACACCAAAGATCATATGGGATGTCCACCACATTACTGTGTTTCTCAAAGGGACTAAAGTACCACACCAGACCAATGCATATAAGCTAAAGGTACTTGGTCAGATTAATTTTCAGATAAATTGATACATGGCAGCCACTAGAACAGTAGCATAGTGGTTATGTTACTGAACTAGTAATCCAGAGACAGGAGTTCCAATCCCACCACGGCAGCTGGGAAATTCAAATTCAGTTAATTAAATAAATCTGGAATAAAAAGCTAGTATCAGTAATGGTGACCATGAAACGACCGGATTGTATTAAAAACCCATCCAGTTCACGAATTTCCTTTTTAGGGAAGGAAATCTGCCGTCCTTACCTGGTCTGGCCGATATGCGACTCCAGGCCCACAGAAATGTGGTTGACTCTTCACTGCCCTCTGAAATGACCTAGCAACTCAGTTTATGGGCAATAAATGCTGGCCTTGCCCGCAACACCCACATCCCATGAACGAATAAGAGATACAGCAAGATACTGAATCTGCACAATGTTATTAAAAAACAAATGAGGTTGAAATTGGTCCATTACCTAGGAATTACTAGGTCCATCTAGTTCGCCTTCTACCATCCTGGTAGACACCTGATACAACGATAATGGAGTTGTTGACTAATCGCAGCAATCATCTCTGTCAATGAGTCTACAACAGACCCAGACATGAGGTGAGGAAAACCCCCAGTAGTGGAGAGCTTTGGGAACCAGAGGTCCAAAGTCACCTTTTTCCTCCCAAGCACACTACACTTGTAATGTTTAAAATGATTGTGTAATAAACTTAAGCATAGAATTCTATAACCTGTTTCTTAACTAAGTAATGAACAATTTTTTTATATGAAGTCACGTTTGACTCTTGACACCCCTTCCAGATACAAGGTTTATATTTATTTCCTTGTTAAGTGTGTACAACAACAACTTGCATTACGTAGTAAAACTTCCAATGCGCTTCACAGGAGTGTTGAACAAAATTTGACCGAGCTGCATAAGGGGATACTAGGACAGGTGGTCTAAAGCTTGGTCAAAGAGGTAGGTTTTAAGGAGAGTCTTAAAAGGAGAAGAGAGGTGTGGAGATGTGTAGGGAGGGAAATCAAGAGTTTGCAGCCTAGGCAACTGAAGGCATGGCTGCCAATGATAAAGTGATGATCGGGGATGCACAAGAGGCCAGAATTGGTGGAAAGCTGATATCTTGGAGGGTTGTAGGGCTGGAGGAAGTTACAGAGATGGGGAGGGACAAGACCACAGAGGGATTTGAACGCAAATATCCTTGAGGGAAGGGAATCTGTCCTTAACCTGGTCTGGCCTATATGTGAATCCAGACCTACAACAATATGGTTGACTCTCAACTGCCCTGTGAAATGGCCTAACAAGCCACTCAGTTGTACCAAACCGCTACAACAAAGTAACTCCCTCCCTAACAGCACTGTGGGAGTACCTTCACCACATGGACTGCAGCAGTTCAAGAAGGTGGCTCACCAGCTTCTTGAGGGTAATTAGGGATGGGTAATAAATGCTGGCCTTGCCAGCGACGCCCACATCCTGTGAATGAACTTTAAAAAAAACTCAGCCAATGAGTTTGAGGCGGGACTTACGGCAGGACTTAAAGCAAACAGTATTTTACAGCGCATTACAGCAGTTATTTACTCAGCAAAACAGTCTCTATTTAATCAGTCTCTACAAACTACAGCGGACAGAACTTATGACCGAAACTACAGCAAAATCTCCCAATAAAAGCAGGATTATTTCTCCAGTGAGTGGAGGTTAGTTACATTGAATTTACAGCACAGAAACAGGCCATTCGGCCAAACTGGTCTATGTTTATACTCCACACGAGTCTCCTCCCATGTCTCTACTACTTGAGATTTGCACTCTTCTATTGCAAAATCGCAACCATTAGCCCCAATGATAAGAGTTCTCACTTCAAATATGTTTTTGTCAATGTCACTATTTAGTTTGACAAGAATGCAGAGCTAGAGACTAACGGAGATATTTACTGTTGCTTAAGAGACAAACCACAAAGAAATGTTAGACTTACCTGAAAGTTATAGGATCTTCAACAGTGCTACCAGGGTGTTGGGTAAAGTGAAATAGTTAATACAAATTATGTGTAAAATCAATCCCAGTCACTTGCAGGCATGATTGACGGGGGAATTGGCCAGTCATCTCCATTCTGGCCGGTACTTGTGGTGTGACTATATGCAGCCAAAGGAGTTGTGAAGTGTATCTTGGGCCAGCTTGCTCCAATTTAGCCATCCTTCTGAAGCTCTCGTAAAGCAGGAGGCTTTGCGCAAGGTTCAGCAGCGAACCCCCACCTAAAGTCATGGTCGAAGACCTCGTTTAGGTCGAGTTTTTCGTGCAAGGAAACACAATTGTTTTCTATTTTTTCCACGGTGGAATGGGTAGATACTGTTTTTATCGTAGATCTGTTGGTTGTCTTTGCTATTGGTTTCTTACCCAAGTAGGTTTAGTAATTCATAGCCTAAGCCGCTTGTCTGGTGTTTAATCTGAAGTCGGATTATGTGACACGATATATCCAGTCAGCTAAATACGATGATGAGGGATTCTGTTCGACCCCTGAGCTCTCAATAATTACCCAGATATAGGCATGTAAAGGCACACTCTGGTTCAAAGAGAAGGGGTGAGGGGGAAAGGACTCTCAGGAGGAGTAGTTTGAGTGAGGAATGTTAACATTAGTCTATGAAGACTGAAATCAGAATTGACAATCATCCACAATTCATCAATGATTGGTGCGAACTGTTGCATAGACTGATAATGAACAAATGGTTGCAAACATCTGTTTTTTCAACAACAGCTTGCGTTTATATAGCACCTTTAACGTAGCAAAACATCCCAAGGTGCTTCACCGGAGTGTTATAGAACAAAATTTGACACCGAGCCCCACAAGGAGAAATTAGGGCAGATGACCCAAATCTTGGTCAAAGGTAGGTTTTAAGGAGCGTCTTAAAGGAGAGAGAGAGAGAGAGAGGCGGAGAGGTTTAGGGCCTAGGCAGCTGAAGGCACGGCCACCAAATGGTGGAGCAATTAAAATCAGGAATAACAGCAGAAAATGCTGGACGCACTCAGCCGGTCAGGCAGCATCCGTGTGGGGGGAGAGAGAGAGAGAGAGAGAAACAGAGTCAGGGATGCTCGAGGCTAGAATTAAGAGGAGCGCAGATATCTCAGGAGGGGTTGTGGGGCTGGAGGAGATTAGAAATCGATCGGGAGGGGGCGAGGCCACGGAGGGATTTGAAAACAAGGATGAGAATTTTAAAATCGAGGCGTTGCTTAACCGGGAGCCGATGTCAAATGCCAGCATCACCCAGATGGTGAATAGGGGTTAACAATTTCCAGATCAATCTCCCTGTCTAGACAAATCATGTCTACTTTTTCATTTTTATGTTTTGCTAAAGACACCCAGTGTTAGTTTTAACCAGCTATTTGAGAGAGAAAATCCAGCAATCGAATTTTATCACTTCTGAAGGAATCAGCAGAGCTTGCTTTAATTTTTGAATAAGGAAGTCGGCTGTTTCGGGAGCTATTTGTTCTCGATAAAATGGAGCTCTTCTACACTGTTAAATATTTTCACATTTCTGAACATTTTTTGCAGTCCCTCCTTTGCCATGTGCATTCCAGTGATTCGGCTTGTAACTTGTATATTTTATATGTCCGAAAATTCACATGGACTATTTTTCTTCTCGCCGTTGGCACCAACAATTTGCATTTATGTAGCATCTTTAACGTAGTAAAACGTCCGAAGGCGCATTACTGTAACGTGACGTAAAATTTGACACCGAGCCACATAAAGAAAGACTTGCATTTCTATAGCGCCTTTCGCGACCCACCGGACGTCTCAAAGCACTTTACAGCCAATGAAGTACTTTTGGAGTGTAGTCACTGTTGTAATGTAGGAAACGCGGCAGCCAATTTGCGCACAGCAAGCTCCCACAAACAGCAATGTGATAATGACCAGATCATCTGTTTTTTGTTCTGTTGATTGAGGGATAAATATTGGCCCAGGACACCGGGGAGAACTCCCCATATAATAGGACAGGTGACCAAAAGCTTGGCCAAAGAGGTAGGTTTTAAGGAGCGTCTTCAAGGAGGAGAGGCGGAGAGGTTTAGGGAGGGAATCCCAGAGCTTAGGGCCCAGACAGCTGAAGGCACGGCCGGCAATGGTGGAGCGATGAAAATCGGGGATGCAGGAGAGGCCAGAATTGGAGGAGCGCAGAGATCTCGGAGGGTTGCATTGCTGGAGGAGGGGACAAAGCCATGGTCTTGGGGCAACCGAAACACATTTTGGTGAGGGGAAACAAGGGGGGAGGTTCATTGTATGGTTCCCCCCCCCCGTACGATTCCATCAACCAGCCCAAAAACATAGAGCATTTGCCCCCCGTTTGTGATACGGCAACATTCGGGATGTGCTTTCAGTCGACGCTGGCTTCGGGATTGTGATGGGCCGCGATGAGGCGAGAGTTCAGCTGCACCACCACCACCACCGTCATGTCGTCCCTGTACATTCTGGCCAGCTCCTCGGGCAAGCTGAGCATTTGCCACAGGCGGCCGTGCTCGGTGGCCCCGAACTCGTTGCCGCCCAGTGCCTGCCGATCAGGTGGGCGGTCGAGTTCTGGTCTCTGAAAGCCGAGGAGCCACACACGGACTTTCCTCCCCCGAGCAGCAGCAGGCCACACGTCTGGGCCCACCGTCACCAGGTATCCCGCCGCCGTGACGGGCTGCTGGCGGCGAGGTGCTCCCCCACAATCTCCCCCGCGCTTTGCCGGTGCACGACCTCCCACAAGCCGTCGGTGACCGGGATCAGAAACTGGTCTCCGGGCCGCGACCTGTGGCGGGTGACCTCGGGTTCGGCAGTGAGGTCAGGTGGTAGTTGGTCGGGGAGGATTTTGGAGAACTCGCTGCCTGGCAGCAGCTCCGGCCCGGTTTTCAGCACTCGCTTCTGGAGCGCGGAGCTCCACTTGAACTTCACGTCCCTGTAGGGCATCAGAAAAGAAAGACTGACTTGCATTTCTATAGCGCCTTTCATGACCACCAGACGTCCCAAAGCGTTTACAGCCAATGAAGTACTTTTGCAGTGTCGTCACTGTTGTAATGTAGGAAACGCGACAGCCAATTTGCGCACAGCAAGCTCCCACAAACAGCAATGTGATAATGACCAGATAATCTGTTTCTGTGATGTTGATTGAGGGATAAATATTGGCCCAGGACACCGGGAATAACTTCCCTGCTCTTCCAAATAGGATCTTTTACATCCACTTGAGAGAGCAGATGGGACCTCGGTTTAACGTCTCATTCAAAAGACGGCACCTCCGACAGTGCAGCACTGCATTGGAGTGTCGGCCTAAATTTTGTGCTCAAGTACCTGGAGTGGGTCTTGAACCCACAACCTTCTGACTCAGAGGCGAGGGTGCTACCCACTGAGCCACGGCTGACTCAACAGATGGCTGTGCCGCACGACCGTTTTCTCCTCGGCTACGGGGTGCTCCGCCCGCATCCTCTCGGCCTTGGCGGGGTTCTGCGCGTGTTGTGATCGCCGCTCAGAGTCAGGGCGGATCAGGTGCTGTCGATGTGCGCGACGCAGGCCGTGGTCACGGACAGGGCCACCCGTAGCGCAGTGTGATTGATGAACGGATTGTTGGCGCCGATCTACGCCTCCAGCAAGATGTCGTCAAGTCGTTTGAAGGCGTGTTTCAAGGCGGTGCTTGTGTTGAGCTGCTTGCCGTCCCCCAGGTCAATGTGTTCTTGCCTGTAGGTTCTTAAACTGGTGAAGTATGGATACGGTAGCATAGCGGTTCTGTCACTGGACTAGTAATCCAGAGGCCTGGACTTAATGATCCAGGGACTTGAGTTCAAGTCCCACAAGGCAGCTGGGGAATTTAAACTCAGTTAATTAAATAGATCTGGAATTTAAAAAAAGCTAGTATCATGGTGTAGAATGGTGACCATGAAACTACCAGATTGTCGTAAAAAAAAACATCTGGTTCACTCATGTCCTTTAGGGAAGGAAATCTGCCGTCCTTACGCGGTCTGGCCTATATGTGACTCCAGACACACAGCAATGTGGTTGACTCTTAACTGCCCTCGGAACTGGCCGAGCGAGCCACTCAGTTATACCAAACCGCTACAAAGTATACTAAGACTCACCATACGGACTGCAGTGGTTAAAGAAGGCGGCTCACCACAGGGCAATTAGGGATGGGTAAGAAATGCGTTCCTGTTGAACACCCCCACCAACATGTCTCGGCTCTGCAGGCAGCTGGCCGCGCTGCACCTGTCCTCACTGGGGTCGTTGGAGGCCAACTGATTGCTGTCGAAGTCCAGCACCGAACTGATGTTTCTCCCGTCAACCTTCCGGCACTTTGAAGCTGTTCTGGTTGCTCTTCAGGATGCAGTTGATCTGCGGGAGGGTGAGCTGGTAGGGCTGAGGTTTGGCTCTGTAGCTTCTCGCGAGCTGGAGTGGGCCTGGCCCCTGTGGGTTGCATGATGCTGGAAGAGTTTGGAGAGAGTTTCCATTGCAAAGATCCCAGGCTCTGCATCACTGAGCAGATTGGCTGCGCGGTGAGTATGCTGAACTGTGGATTCCTCTGGACTTCCCAACGTGATGAATACAAACTAGTATGTCGGCCACTCCCAACATTTCCTTCAGTGTAGTCAAGTCTCCATCGGCTTCTTGAGCATTGAGCCTGTGATGATTCCTGTATGAGGGTGAATACCAACATTTAGAAGGAGAGCAGTGCACTGTGAAAGTTATTATAAGTATCAACTGTGGCTCAGTGGGTAACACCCTCGCCTCTGAGTCAGAAGGTTGTGGGTTCAGGCCCGACAGAGACTTGAGCACAAAAATCTAGGCTGACACTCCAGTGCAGTACTGAGGGAGTGCTGCAGTGTTTTGGATGAGACGTTAAACCGAGGCCCCGTCTGCCTTGTCGGGTGGACGTAAAAGATCCCACGGCCACTATTCCGAAGAAGAGCAAGTGTACTGGCCAAGTGTCACTTATTTAATTGCTGTGTGTGGGAGCTTGCTGTGTGCAAATTGGCTGCTGTGTTTCCTACATTACAACAGTTAGTTCAGAACATTTTGTATAGTGAGCAGGCGCACTTTGATTGACAGACGGGTCGACCAATCAGAAGAGACGCAGACGGGCTTTGTGACGTCACTACGCCTATTCAACGTGACGTGTAAAAAACCCGACGTCGCCTGCCAACCGAGTGGCGCGTTGGAGGGCGAAAATATATATTTCCAATTGAAAGAAAAATAATGAATTGAATCTAAAAAGACACACTTTTAATTATAATAATTGAATAAATCTGCAAATGTTATGTTTTATGTAACGACGCCACAGGACTTGCATAACCTAAATTTACAGATATATATAATAAATAGATTGTAATTTATCTAAAAAGATCTGCTGCTCCCTCAGTGAGTTATTTATTCAAGTGAATCGAGGTTATTTTAAGATTTTTTGATTTATTTTCCTTTCCCCTCTCACGTGATCCGGGCGCCTTCATTACCAGCGCGAGGTCACGGCGACGTCACTTCCGTTGCTAAGGCTCGCTTCCGCTTTCAGCGCCTGGAGATGCTGCGTCCGACTTCAGTCAGAGGCTGGGCCCAGGTCCGGGGCCTCCTGTGCCGGGGGCTCGCCTCCTCACACAGCCGCGGGGCTGCAGCGAAGCAAGGTGAGGGGAGAGAGGAGGAGGAGCGGAGGGAGGAGAGAGGGGAGGCGAGAGAGGAGGAGGAGGAGGAGGAGAGGAGAGGAGAGGAGG
>CM059435.1:7499746-7719046 GCA_030390025.1 Squalus acanthias | reverse complement strand
TGGCAGCAGTCACTCTGATGTAAATTTCAGAATGAAAGTAGCGAATGGAAAAGCTTTTCCAAAAAAAAAATTCCGAACTTAAAACTAAAATTTGGGATCAAGGGACTAGACTGAAATGATCCAAATTTCCTCGAGACTAAAAGTAAAATGAGACTCGAGCCTGAGCTGCGGAGACTAGTCTAAAGATAAGATCAAAATTAATGTGCAGCTAAAACACTGATCACAGTGTAACCAATGTAGAATGGCTGAGTGTTTCTTCTGCAGATAATGTGTGTTGGAGGCTACAGATGAATAAATATCCATAGATTAATAAATCTATCGCTCTCTTTCTCTATCTCTTGCTCTCTCTCGCTCCGTCTTCCCCTCTCTATCTTTAAAGCTCTCTCTCACTACATCTCTCTATCTCTGTCTCTCTCTCTCTCTCTCTCTCTCTTTTTCTCTGTCTCCCTCTCTCTCTCTGTCCATCTGAGATTGATAGATTTTTGTTAACCAAAGGTATTAAGGGATATGGGGCAAAGGCGGATATGTGGAGTTAGGTCGCAGATCAGCCATGATCTCATTGAATGGCAGAACAGGCCCGAGGGGCTAAATGGCCTCCTCCTGTTCCTATGTTCTATCCATCTGTATAGCAGCTATCAGCCATGGAAATGGTGCCCAGGTTGGTTGATTATTGAGATGTGCCACCGCAAGACTGAAGGAATGATTTTGTTCGATATTTTGTAGTTAAATGGTGTAGAATTGATGGAAGAACGAAAGTTTAAAAGCAATTGGCTGGCTTCTCTTAACCTAATACATTGTGTTTGTACACCTCATGGTGAAGGAGCTTGGTGCTGGAAATTGGAGCTTCTCCCATTTCAGGCTGCCTGTGTCCAGGTGCCCACACTTTCATCAAAAACTGATGGGGAGGGAGGGGTGACTGTTCTCTGGTATTCTGTCCTCCACCAAGATGTTCATTGTGTGCCAGGCAGGTTGAAGCAGTAGTAAGCCTTTGTGTAAGAGAGTTGCAAATTTAAAAAAAATTCTTGAGATGTGGGTGTCGCTGGCAAGACCAGCATTTATTGCCCATCCCTAGTTCCCCTTGAGAAAGGTGGTGATGAGCCGTCATCTTGAACCGCTGCAGTCCGTGTGGTGAAGGTACTCCCACAGTGCTGTTAGGGAGGGAGTTCCAGGATTTTGATCCCGCGACGATGAAGGAACGGCCGATATATTTCCAAGTCAGGATGGTGTGTGACCTTGGAGGGAACTTGGAGGTGGTGGTGTTCCCACGCGCCTGCTGCCCTTGTCCTTCTAGGCGGCCGAGGTCCCGGGTTTGGGAGTAACAGTTCCGTGGCTCCTGACATCGTTCCTCAATCCCAGTGTCCGTTTCAGTACAGTTCCAGTTGCTATTGGACGCGAGTCCACATCACACAACCGCCACTAATTGGCGTGGAATTAGCAATCTGGCACCGGCCACAGGAGAGGGGCTGCTGCAGGAACTGTGGGGGGGGGTGGAGAATATCGCCACTCATGCTGTAGGAGGAGCTCTTCCGGAATTGAGACACGGGCATGTTGCTGGGGCAGTGTAGAGGGAGCTTCACTCTGCACCGAGCTGTGCTTATACCAGACCTTGGGAGTGCACGACACTGACCCTGGGTGCCTGAAATGGGGAAAGTTCCATTCCCCCAACACTAACATAACAAACATCTCTTGAGTGCTTTAAAAAAAAAAAATTCTGCAAATCTGAAATAGGACAAAATGGATCAACATCTTGCATAACAGGAGCACCTATCTGAGGCACATTGCTGGGGAAGAGTAGAAGAACTTTTACATATTTAAATATTTTATATGTTTATTAATATTTATATATTTTTATTATAGAACATAGAAAAATAGGAGCAGGAGTAGGCCATTCGGCCCTTCGAGCCTGCTCCGCCATTCAATATGAGCATGGCTGATCCTCTATCTCAATACCATATTCCCGCTCTCTCCCCATACCCCTTGATGCTTGTTATGTTTGTTAATATTTAGATGTTTTTATTTAGCTATATATATATTTTTTTATATAGATATATTTATATATTTTATTTATTTAGATATATTATCGGAACTGGGAGTGCGTGGCCCCTCACTGGATGGGAACTGGGAACGAATACAATTCCCTGGCACTAACTCCTCTCACCTTGAGCACAGATTTACTATTTTATATTAAAAGAGAGTTTTTATGATTTTTTAATTTCTCTCTCATTTTGTTTCCCCTCTGTGTTGATTTTATTTTGCAGCCCTCTCTGGGAGATGGTTCAGGAGGGACTGGACCTGAAGAACATTAAATGGTCTCAGCATTAGAGCGTTCCGGAAGGGGCCGACTGCCGGGAGGGACAGCTGTCGTGCTCGGTGACCGAGCGATGGGCACCACTGGATTTCCGCTCGCTATACTCTGCAGAACATTGTTAGTTTACCCACGGGCAGACAAACCGAGATGGACTCGCTGTGCCTCACGCGCAGAGTCTGAGAGTTTTACCCCCCTCTCACTGTGATATATTGCCACGGTTTATTTAAGCTCAATATATATTGTCTCAATAACTGATCATAAATGGTTCACTTTGTTTAAAAAAAAAAAAAAAAAAAATCCTGCTCATAGATATTGAATGAAATGCAGCTACAGCTGACTTGTGCCTTAACCTGTTGGGAGTAATGTTCCCCCTCATTTTTATTTTAGGGGCACGGTCCCTTTAAATTTGCTGCCCGGTATCTTTTTTCCAGCGGAACAGCTGGTGAGCGGCCTGTGCCGGACCTCCCGATCGGCGTGCGCCCGCGCAGCTTCGGGGGAACGTTGGCTGGGAGTCGGCCAGTTCTGCAGAGGCACCCGTACAGTTCCTTGGAAGGGCCCGTCTTATTAAACGCAGCACTTGCAGTGATGCTGATCCCGACCGACCAGGACGATCCCCGGTTTAAAAAAAAATACTTGTGACGCGCGCTGAACTGGTTAACCTCAGTTGGGGTAGCAGATTCAGATGCTACAAATGGGCCTCAGTTACTTCCCCCCCCCCCACCAGAGCAGGAGGGCAGAATTCGGCGGGGGGGGGGGGAGGTCCTGCGCAATGCTCTCCCACTATTCCTGTTAGGTCGTGGGCGTGCGCAGAGCTTTGGGTCAAAGGCGATCGCAGTTGGCCGCAATGCCCTTCACAGTCAAATCAGTCTGCTGGAATAACGATCTAGCTCTACTGCAGGGGAGTGCACGCTCTGGTGAGGTAACAGAGGGATGGTGTCACACGTGGAACCCCTAAACCCCCAATCGGGAGAGGAGGAGTGGGGGGAGGAAGATAAAACCACTAGTGGATCTCTCCCATGGTGTCTTCAGGGAAAGTCAGGGCAAGGAGGATTCAGTTATTCTCTGCATTTCTCTGTGTGCTGGTGATGTTATGGGGATCTGGAGGTTGTGCGCCATCTCATGGTACAAGTGTGCAGCTGCAGCTTGTTTTTTTTAGAATGGGAATATCCTATTAAAACGCCACCTAGCGTACATTAATATATTGATTTTAAATTAGCAAATGAAATTCAAGTCGTGAAAAGTATGGAACTGTATGTGTTCACATCAAAAAAATAAGAAAATCAAACGCAAAACTCTGATGTGCAGATCAAGCTATTGTAAGGACGAAAGAAATAATACATAACCATTCACCAAAATAAAAGAGTTGAGTTGGTGGGGGGAGGGAGCAGGAATTCCGGGGCAGCAGTAATCTCACTCTGCGTGTCTCCCCAGGGTGCTCTGAGTGTATCCACTCACTGCGTGTCTCCCCGGGGTGCTCTGCAGTGTATCCGCTCACTCCCTGT
Organism: Squalus acanthias; assembly: GCA_030390025.1. Classification (NCBI taxonomy): domain Eukaryota; kingdom Metazoa; phylum Chordata; class Chondrichthyes; order Squaliformes; family Squalidae; genus Squalus; species Squalus acanthias. The sequence continues at coordinate 7,715,236 of CM059435.1, read as the reverse complement.
CTCCCCGGGGTGCCCTGCAGTGTATCCACTCACTGCCTGTCTCCCCGGGGTGCTCTGCAGTGTATCCGCTCACTGCCTGTCTCCCTGGGGTGCTCTGCAGTGTATCCGCTCACTCCCTGTCTCCCCGGGGTGCCCTGCAGTGTATCCGCTCACTGTGTGTCTCCCCGGGGTGCTCTGCAGTGTATCCACTCACTCCCTGTCTCCCCGGGGTGCCCTGCAGTGTATCCACTCACTGGCTTCCCCTACGTCTTTCGGATGAACTGAGGTCTGCTCTCAGGTGGACATACAATGTCCCGTGGCCCTATTTCGAAGAAGAGCCCCGGTGTCCTGGCCAATATTTATCCCTCAATCAACATCACTAAAACAGATGATCTGGTCATTGTCGCATTGCTGTTTGTGGGAGCTTGCTGTGCGCAAATTGGCTGCTGCGTTTCCTACATTACAACAGTGACTACACTTCAAAAAGTACTTTTGCTGTAAGGTGCTTTGAGACGTCCGGTGGTTGTGAAAGGCGCTATATAAATGCAAATCTTTCTTTACATCTTGCATACGCAGTAGCCACTATGACCTGCTATTTTGAATTGATGGAACGATTGCAATCATCTGATGGCTTTCAAATTTGAGTTTGGAGCCGTGTTGATCCAATTGACAATCTCACTGCAGGAGGCCACAGGGATAACGGGTCTGGGGAGACACGCAAATCGCCCTATTGCAGTAGGGGCTGTGACGTTGATGGGGTAGAGTGAAAGGATCTTTACTTTGCATCTGGCCTGGCTTAGTGCTGACGCTGGGGTGCTGACGCAGGAAGTGTTATAATCCTGCACGGTAACATTCCTCTCCTTGATGAACACAAAATTCACCACAAAACAAGAACAATAAGTTATTTTTTTAAATGTCTCCTGAAAAATTAAAAAGTCACCTGGAATCAAACCGCTATTTTTATTGATGCATTCTGTTGTTAGGCGTTTAATCGGTGACAAACCGTTAGGGACTGGGTCACACTCAAAACCCGTTAATAATTGGGATAAAATGAGGACCCTCTAAATCAGACAATTTTTCGTGTCTCTACTTTGTGACCATGAGGGAAGGCTGGGAGTTGCATTGAAATTTTTACTTTTCGTCTGTCGCATCAGTGGGACTAAAGAATACGCACAATTTATGCTTCGAGTTTGTTTGTTTTATGTCTAAACCTGTTTGGGCTACCAGGGAGCCACAATGTATATGCTGCTTTTGTGAAATGCGTTGTACTTTATTCACCGGTATCAAACTTTACCAATGCTTTATGTATAGGATCTGTGTATTAAAGGGTGTTGTTGTACGTCTCTGGTTTTGAATAGATCTCTCGAAGCAACATTACCTAATGTGAAGATTGTAGTCGATGCTGTTCGGTAAATTACAAGAGCATTTCCTACTCTGCAAGTATGATATGGGAACGGTAGCATAGTGGTTATGTTACGGGGCTAGTAATCCAGCAGGCCTGGACTAATGAACGGGTTCAAATCCCACCATTTTAAATTCAATTAAATAAATCTGGAATAAAAAGCTAGTATCAGTAATAGTGAGCATGTAACTACTGGATTGTTGTAAAAACCCATCTGGTTCACTGATGTCCTTTAGGGAAGGAAATCTGCTGTTCTTACCCCATCTGGCCTATATGTGACTCCAGACCCACAGCAATGTGGTTGACTCTTAACTGCCCTCTGAAATGGCCCAGCAAGTCACTCAGTTGTAATAAACCACTACGAGAAACAATAATAAAACCAGACAGACAACCCGGCATTGACCTTGGCACCAGCTATGGACATGACAACGGCACACCCAGCCCAGTCGACCCTGCAAAGTCCTACTAACGGGAGGAGGAACCTCCATGAATATCCCCATCCTCAATGATGGCGGAGCCCAGCGTGCGAGTGCAAAAGACAGAAATGTTGAGTGGATGATCCATATCGGCCTCCTCCTGAGGTCCCCACCATCACAGAATTCGATTCACTCCACGTGATGTCAAGAAACGGCTGAGCACACTGGATACAACAAAGGCCCCGACAACATCCCGGCTATCAGTGCTGAAGACTTGTGCTCCAGAACTAGCCACGCCTCCAGCCAAGCTGTTCCAGTACAACTACAACACTGGCATCTACCCGACAATGTGGAAAACTGCCCAGGTATGTCCTGTCCACAAAAAGCAGGACAAATCCAACCCAGGACAATTACTGCCCCATCAGTCTACTCTCAATCACCAGCAAAGTGATGGAAGGTGTTGTAAACAGTGCTATCAAGCGGCACTTACCTGCTCACCGGTGCCCAGTTTGGGTTCTGCCAGGACTACTCGGCTCCAGACCTCATTACAGCCTTCGTCCAAACATGGACAAAAGAGCTGAATTCCAGCGGTGAGGTGAGAGTGACTGCCCTTGTCATCAAGGCAGCATTTGACCGAGTGTGGCATCAAGGAGCCCTAGTAAAATTGAAGTCAATAGGAATCAGGGGGAAGGCTCTCCAATGGCTGGACTCATACCTATCACAAAGGAAGGTGGTTGTTGGAGGTAAATCATCTCAGCCCCAGGACATTGTTGCAGGAGTTCCTCAGGGTAGTGTCCTAGGCCCAACCATCTTCAGCTGCTTCATCAATGACCTTCCCTCCATTATAAGGTCAGAAGTGAGAATGTTCGCTGATGATTGCACAGTGTTCAGTTCCATTCACAACTCCTCAGATAATGAAGCAGTCCATGCCCGCATGCAGCAAGACCTGGAAGACATCCAGGCTTGGACTGATAGGTGACAAGTAACATTCGCGCCACACAAGTGCCAGGCAATGAATATCTCCAACAAGTGAGAGTCTAACCACCGCCCCTTGACATTCAACAGCATTACCATCGCCGAATCCCCCACCATCAACATCCTGGGGGATATCATTGACCAGAAACTTAACTGGACCAGCCACATAAATACTGTGGCAACAAGAGCAGGTCAGAGGCTAGGTATTCTGTGGCGAGTGTCTCACCTCCTGACACCCCAAATCCTTTCCACCATCTACAAGGCACAAGTAAGGAGTGTGATGGAATACTCTCCACTTGCCTGGATGAGTGCAGCTCCAACAACACTCAAAAAGCTCGACACCATCCAGGACAAAGCAGCCCACTTGATTGGCACCCCATCCACCACCTTAAACATTCACTCACTCCACCACCGGCGTACCATGGCTGCAGTGTGTACCATCTACAAGATGCACTGCAGCAACTCGCCAAGGCTTCTTCGGCAGCACCTCCCAAACCCGCGATCTCTACCACCTAGAAGGACGAGCAACAGGCACATGGGAACACCACCACCTCCAAGTTCCCCTCCAAGTCACACACCATCCTGACTTAGAAATATATCACCGATCCTGCATTGTCGCTGGGTCAAAATCCTGGAACTCCCTCCCTAACAGCACTGTGGGAGTACCTTCACCACACGGACTCCAACGGTTCAAGAAGGTGGCTCACCACCACCTTCTCAAGGGCAATGAGGGATGGGCAATAAATGCTGGCCTTGCCAGCGACGATTAAGAGGCCAGAATTAGAGGAGCGCAGATATCTCGGGGTGGGGGGGGGTTGTGGGCTGGAGGAGATTACAGAAATGGTGGGGTGGGGGGCGAGGCCATTGAGTGATATGAAAACGAGGATGAGATTTTAAAATCGAGGCTAACAACAGAAAACGCTGGAAAAACTCAGCAGGCCAGGCAGCATCCGCCTGCCTGGCCTGCTGAGTTTTTCCAGCGTTTTCTGTTATTTCGGATTTCCAGCATCCGCAGTATTTTGCTATTGTTTTAAAATCGAGGCATTGCTTAACCGGGAGCCAATGTAGCTCAGCGAGCACAGGGGTGAACGGGGACTTGGTGCGATTTAGCAGAGTTTTGGGTGACCTCAAGTTTACGTAGGGTAGAACATGGTTGGTCAGCCAGGAGTGCATTGGAATAGTCACTTCTAGAGGTAATAAAGGCATGGATGAGGGTTTCAGCAGCAGATGAGCTGAGGCAAGGGCGGAGACAGCCGATGATTCAGAGCTGGAAATAGGCGGTCTTAGTGACGGAGCGGATATGTAGGCGGAAGCTCATTTCAGGGTCAAATATGACACCAAGGTTGCAAACAGTCTGGTTCAGCCTCAGACAGATGTTAGGGAGAGGGATGGAGTCAAGTGTCTAGGGAACGGAGTTTCTGGCATAAACCAAAGACAATGGCTTCGGTCTTCCCAATATTTAGTTGGAGGAAATTTCTGCTCATCCAGAACTGGATGTCGGACAAGCAGTCTGACAATTAAGAGACAGTAGAGGGATCGAGGGAGGTGGTGGTGAGGTAGAGCTGGGTGTCGTCAGCGTATGATCTAATTGAGGTTTTTTTATTCGTTAATGGGATGTGGACGTCGCTGGCAAGGCCAGCATTTATTGCCCATCCCTAATTGCCCTTGAGAAGGTGGTGGTGAACTGCCTGCTTGAACCGCTGCAGTCCGTGTGGTGAAGGTGCTGTCAGGGAGGGAGTTCCAGGATTTTGACCCAGCGACGATGATGGAACGACGATATATTTCCAAGTCAGGATGGTGTGTGACTTGGAGGAGAACTGGGAGGTGGTGGTGTTCCCATGCGCCTGCTGCCCTTGTACTTCTAGGTGGCAGAGATCGCGGGTTTGGGAGGTGCTGCCGAAGAAGCCTTGGCGAGTGTTTAAATTGATTAAAGGAGTTGATAGGGTAGACAGAGAGAAACTATTTCCGCTGGTGGGGGGAGTCCAGAACAAGAGGGGCATAACCTTAAAATTAGAGACGGGTCGTTCAGGGGTGATGTCAGGAATCACTTCTTCACACAAAGGGTGGTGGAAATCTGGAACTCTCTCCCCCAAAAAGCTGTTGAGGCTGGGGGACAATTGAGAATGTCAAAACAGATTGGTAGATTTTTGTTAGGCAAGGTTACGGAACCAAGGCGGGTAGATGGAGTTGAGAGACAGATCAGCCATGATCTAATTGAATGGCGGAACGGGCTCGAGGGGCTGAATGGCCTCCTCCAGTTCCTATATTTGTACAATCTGCAGGCTACTTCCCAATGCTGTTCTGTTTTTGGGGCTTCACCAGATAATTGCTTTGCACTCCGTGCCAAGACCATTCCCGTAAGCAAGCACTTGGCCCCCTTTCACTGGGGGAATGTGACTTTACGGAACGACATTGGGTAGCGTGGCATTGCCCAGAGATTGAACAGACACCCCCTTGTACTGGAATTGACACAAGCACTGCCTCACTCACATTGCCTTCAGATAGTGAAATCAGCATTATCACACATTATCAGCTCATTGTAGACCACGAATGAGTTCAGCAGCCCCATTCCGTGTACAATTTCATCATGCAAAGTCTGACCATGATGTCCCGAGGTAGGGATATTTTTTTCTTGAAGCCCATGTTACCGCGATCCCAGTAGGTGGTGCTACAGAGGCATTGGAAATCACTCCTTCCACAGGCTCTCCTCGGTTTAGCAGGAGCAGTTCTTGGCGTGAGGTTTCCGCTAGTATTTTCAGCGCAATCCGCCCGAAATCGGCCAAACCAGCGCGAAAGATCGAGGAATTTCAAGCGCAAGTTTACGTCCAGCGCGAGCGGAGTTCCCGCGATTAACAACAGACAATGCTGGAAAAAACACTCCGGCCGGTCAGGCAGCATCCGTGGAGAGAGAGAGAGAAACAAAACAGAGCTAACGTTTCAGGTCGATGACCTTTCGTCAGAACGTTTGCTTCTGCATTAGAGTTTCCGCCATCTTTTGCGCGAGTTTAAAAGACATCGCGCTGGCAGCCGGCCCCGCCCACAAAACTGGCCACGGCCCCAGATCGATTGTGCCTGTTTGCGGGCCTTCGAGCAGGCTCTTAAAATTAAGCTTTTTTTTTAGGCGCAAGGACACTAATAGGCACCTTTTAAATATTTTTTTAATTTACTAAGAAACTGACTACCGTACGCAATTGAAACGTGTAAACGGTTCTGTATAGTTTTTTAATTGAAAGAAAGAAAAACTTGCATTTATCTCAAACTCTGTGAGAAAGCATTCAAACTTACATTTCTACATCGCCTTTCACGACCTCAGGACATCTCAAAGCGCTTTACAGCCAATGAAGTACTATTTTGAAGTGTGGTCACTGTTGTAATGTAGGAAACGCGGCAGCCAATTTGTGCACAGCAAGCTCCCACAAACAGCGATGTGATAATGGGCGGATAATCTGTTGTAGTGATGTTGATTGAGGGATAAATATTGGCCCAGGACACCGGGGAGAACTCCCCTGCTCTTCTTCGAAATAGTGCCATGGGATTGTTTACGTCCACCGAGAGAGCAAATTGAAAAGAAAAGGAGGTCCCAAAGTGGAAGTGCAGTCACTGTTGTAATGTAGGAAACGTGGCAGGCAATTTGCGCACAGCAAGCTCCCACAAACAGTAATAAGAACATCAGAAATAGGAGCAGAATTTAGATCATACGGCCCCTCGAGCCTGCTCTGCCATTCAATGAGACAATGGCTAAACTTCTACATCTACTCCACTTTCCTGCCCGATCCCCATATCCCTTGGTTCCCTTCGTGCCAAAAAATCTATCCATCTCAGTCCAGTAGACCGGAAGCTCGGGGTCACCCTTACGGACTGATCGGAGGTGTTCCGCAAAGCGGTCACCCAATCTGCGTTTGGTCTCCCCAATGTAGAGGAGACCGCATCGTGAGCAGCGAATACAGTATACTAAATTGCAAGAAGTACAAGTAAATCACTGTTTCACCTGGAAGGGGTGTTTGGGGCCCTGGACAGTGGGAAGGGAGCATCCACAGTCCTCTGGGGTAGAAAATTCCAAAGATTCCCAACCCTCTGAGTGAAGAAATTTCTCCTCATTTCAGTCCAAATGGCCGATCCCTTATCCTGAGACTGTGACCCCTGGTTCTAGACTTCCCCAGCCAGGGGAAACAGCCTCTCAGCATCTACCCTGTCAAGCCCTCTAAGAATGTTATATGTTTCAATGAGATCACCTCTCATTCTTCTAAACTCCAGAGAATATAGGCCCATTCTACTCAATCTCTCCTCATAGGACAGCAATGTGATAATGACCAGATAATCTGTTTTCAGGTGTTGTTTGAGGGATAAATATTGGCCCCAGGATATTGGAGAGAACTCAGCTTCAGAATAGTGCTGTGGGATCTGGCGAAATAAGGAGAATTTTTTTTTTCACAGTGAGTTGTTATGATCTGGAATGCACAGCCTGAAAGGGCGGTGGAAGCAGATTTAGTCATAACTTTTAATGGGGAATTGGATAAATACTTGAAGGGGAAAAAATTGCAGGGCTATGGGAAAAGGGCAGGGGAATAGGACTAATTGGACAGGTCTTTCAAAGAGCCGGCACAGGCATGATGGGCCGAATGGGTTCCTTCTGTGCTGCATCATTCTATGATTCTATGATATACCCCAGCCTGCACCTGCAAAAAAATGGAAGAAAAGGAACTTCCGGTCGCCTGTCACTTTAATTCTCCGCTCCACTCCCACTCAGACCTCACCGTCCTCGCCTCTTGCATTGTTCCACTGAAGCTCAGCGTAAGCTCGAGGAACAGCACCTCATCTTTCGATCAGGCACCTTACAGCCCTCTGGACTCAACATCGAGTTCAACAATTCAGATCATAACCTCGGCCCCTATCATATATATATTTTCATCCACACTTTTTGTTTGTGTCTTTTCTTCTCTCCCACATGGCAGCTGTCTTTCATTCTGCCAGCGCAATTACACTTCATCTAGAGCCATCCTTTGTTTCTTAACCTGTCCCATTACCATCTCCTTTTGCCGTGAATATCTCTCAATGTCTCTTAACCTCTCCTGCCTTCTATCCTATCACAGACCTTCCCTTTTGTTCTTTCATCCCCTCCCCCATTTCCCAGCCTCTACACTTGCTTAAAAATCTGTTTCCTTTCCTGCTTTTTCCCAGTTCTGACGAAAGGTCTTCGACCTGAAACGTTAACTCTGTTTCTCTCTCCACGGATGCTGCCTGACCTGCTGAGTCTTTCCAGCGTTTTCTGTTATTTCGGATTTCCAGCATCCGCAGTATTTTGCCATTGTATTGATGTACTCTTTGTCTGTGTTGAATCTTAAACTTGTATTAACTTGTTGCTGGGAACAGTACATGGTGGACTAATAGTAGGCTCGGGACGCCTTACTACGTTAAAGGCGCTATATAAATGCAAGCTGTTGTTGTTAGTCTGCAGCTGTGCTGTCTTTAGAGAGCATGTCTTCTGCCGAGAAGACTTTTGCCAGGCAGTCCCTCTCACATTTTGTGACGCCTCTTCCCGTTTAACAGTCCAGTGGGAATGGCTTTTTTTTTGGACAAGCCTAGGTGAAGGGCCAAGGCCAACACTGCAGGACACCACCAAGGTTGCAAAAAGAGTCGGGAGAGACAGCAAAGTAATGCAGGAAATAGTGATTAGAGAACACCAGACCCAAGTTTTCAAATCTCTCAGATTGTAGGAGTCCTGGGTGAATTGGAACAGGAGATGAGTCTTTGATTTCAATACAGCGAGGATGTAAGGAGGAGGATGAAATGCGTTGTACTTTATTCACCGGTATCAAACGTTACCAATGCTTTATGTATAGGATCTGTGTTATTAAAGGGTGTTGTTGTACGTCTCTGGTTTGGAATAGATCGCTCGAAGCAACATTACCTAATGTGAAGATTGTAGTCGATGCTGTTCGGTAAATTACAAGAGCATTTCCTACTCTGCAAGTATGATATGGGAACGGTAGCATAGTGGTTATGTTACGGGGCTAGTAATCCAGCGTGAAGTGAAGAGATGTATATAGGCACAGCATATATAGTCAGAGAACTGCCAGATGATTACAGTTAATCTTTCTAACTGCCCTTTATCACACCTCGGCAGAGAGATAATCACGGCAATCAAAGGTGTGGATGGTGTCCAAACAGGTCAGTCAGCAAAACATTACATCAAAGACAATGAGGTGGGGTCACATGGGGTCAAATGTGGCAGATGCTGGGGTCTGTATGGAAAACAAAAAACTTTTCTGTGAACTCTTCACTTCACCCGACGAAGGAGCAGCGCTCCGAAAGCTTGTGATTTCAAATAAAGCTGTTGGACTATAACCTGGTGTTGTGCGACTTCTCACATTTTAAATAGTGGTGGAAGCAGATTCAATAGTAACTTTCAAAGGAACCTGAAAAGGAAAAAAAATTGCTGGGCTATGGGGAAAGTGGGGTGGGGGGAGGGGGGGGGGGCGGTAGTGGGACTAATTGGATCGCTCTTTCAAAGAGCCGGCACAGACACGATGGGCCGAATGGCCTCCTTCTGTGCTGTAAGATTCTATGATTCCTTTTATGAACTCTCACTAGCACAGGGTGCAGAGGCTGAAATCCCTGCCATTGGTCCTGGGTGGGTTGCTGAGAGGGCTCCAGTCCAGTGCATTGGCAGCTGGTCTCGGGGCAGGGGCAATGGGCATTTACAGAGAATTTACAGCACAGAAATTTTTAGAACTGAGATGAGGAGGAACTTCTTCTCTCAGAGGGTCGTAAAATTTGTGGAATTCTCTGCCCCAGAGAGCCGTGGAGTCTGGGTCATTAAATACATTTAAAGTGGAGATAGACAAATTTTTTGCAAGATAAGGGAGTGAAGGGTTGAGGGGAGCGGGCAGGGAAGTGGCTTTGAGCCCAAGATCAGCCATGATCTTATTGAATGGCGGAGCAGGCTCGAGGGGCCAAGTGGCCTATTCCTGCTCCTATTTCTTATGTTCTTACGTTTTTGTTCTTAAACAAAATAGAATCAGAGAATAGTACAGCACAGGAGACCATTCGGCCCATCGAGTCTGCGCCGGCTCTTTCAAAGAGCGATCCAGTTAGTCCCCGCTCTTTCCCCATATCCCGGCAAATTTTTATCCTTCAAGTATTTACCCAATTCCCCTTTGAAGGCTACTATTGAATCTGTATCCACTGCCCTATCAGGCACCGCATTCCAAATCCTAACCACTCCACTCGTTGCGTAAAAAGTTTTTCCTCCTCTCGCCTCTGGTCCTTTTGCCAATCACCTTAAATCTGGGCCCTCTGGTTATCGACCCTTCAGCCATTGGAGACAGTTTCTCCTTATTTACTCTGTCTCAACTTTCATGGTTTTAAACACCTCCAGAAAGGAAGAGGAGCAGAAGGTGAGCGGGGCAATAGACCAGCTGGTAATAAGGAGGCAGAGGCTGGCGGGCTTTGTTTAGATTCTGTTTCAGGCCCTGCAGCTGTATTTAGCCGCACTTCCGCCCCGCCAGCGGTGGGTGCCGTCACTTCCGCCCCGCCAGCGGTGGGTGCCGTCACTTCCGCCCCGCCAGCGGTGGGTGCCGTCACTTCCGCCCCGCCAGCTCTTGATTCTTCATTTCCGCCCCGCTAGTGACGTCACTGGGCCGAGCGGGTTTCCGGCGGGAGACGGAAGCTGAGCGAGCGGCGGGGTAGAGCGGCAGCAGCAGCGCGAGAGCCATGGAGGAGGTGCAGCGGCGGCAGCATCCGCACCCGCGGCGGTGAGAGAGAGGCTGTGGGGACAGAGCCGCGGCGGTGGGGAGGGGAGAGACAGAGTGGAGCCGGGGTGTTGGAGAGAGTGCGAGGGGACAGGCCTCGGAGAGCCGGCGGCGGGGGGCCTGCGGGTTGTGAGGGTAGCGGGGCACTGAGGGAAAGGGGGTGAAGGCCGCCCCATGACCCCCAGTGACCCCACTGTGGACCCCCTCGTGACCCCACTGTGGGCCCCCTAGTGACCCCACTGTGGGCCCCCTAGTGGACCCCCTAGTGGACCCCCTTGTGGACCCCACTGTGGGCCCCCTAGTGGACCCCACTGTGGACCCCCTAGTGACCCCACTGTGGACCCCCTAGTGGACCTCACTGTGAACCCCCTAGTGACCCCACTGTGGACCCCCTAGTGACCCCACTGTGGACCCCCTAGTGACCCCACTGTGGACCCCCTAGTGACCCCACTGTGGACCCCCTAGTGACCCCACTGTGGACCCCACTGTGGACCCCCTAGTGGACCTCACTGTGGACCCCCTAGTGGACCTCACTGTGAACCCCCTAGTGACCCCACTTTGGACCCCCTAGTGACCAGCGAGGCTAAATTCCCCCCCCCCCCTGTGTGATCAGCGAGGGTAAATCCCCCCCCCCGTGTGATCAGCGAGGGTAAATCCCCCCCCCCTGTGTGATCAGCGAGGGTAAATCCCCCCCGTGTGATCAGCGAGGGTAAATCCCCCCCCCCGTGTGATCAGCGAGGGTAAATCCCCCCCCCCGTGTGATCAGCGAGGGTAAATCCCCCCCCGTGTGATCAGCGAGGGTAAATCCCCCCCCCCCCCCCCCGTGTGATCAGCGAGGGTAAATCCCCCCCCCCCCCGTGTGATCAGCGAGGGTAAATCCCCCCCCCCCCCCGTGTGATCAGCGAGGGTAAATCCCCCCCCCCCCGTGTGATCAGCGAGGGTAAATCCCCCCCCCCGTGTGATCAGCGAGGGTAAATCCCCCCCCCCCCCGTGTGATCAGTGAGGGTAAATCCCCCCCGTGTGATCAGCGAGGGTAAATCCCCCCCCCCGTGTGATCAGCGAGGGTAAATCCCCCCCCCCGTGTGATCAGCGAGGGTAAATCCCCCCCCCCCCGTGTGATCAGCGAGGGTAAATCCCCCCCCCCCGTGTGATCAGCGAGGGTAAATCTCCCCCCCGTGTGATCAGCGAGGGTAAATCCCCCCCCCCCCGTGTGTAAATCCCATCCCCCCGTGTGTAAATCCCCCCCCCCATGTGATCAGCGAGGGTAAATCCCCCCCCGTGTGATCAGCGAGGGTAAATCCCCCCCCCCCCCCCCGTGTGATCAGCGAGGGTAAATCCCCCCCCCCCCCCCCCCCCGTGTGATCAGCAAGGGTAAATCTCCCCCCCCCCCCCCCCCCCCCCCAGGTGTGATCAGCGAGGGTAAATCCCCCTCCCCCCGTGTGATCAGTGTCTGAGGCTATATTCCCCCGTGTAAGGGTGTGTGTTGAGGTTATTACTTTGGGACCCCACTTGGGACGGGCATTTTTGCTGTGGTGTTATAACTGTGTTGCAGTGATGGCATTGAATTCATGTGGTATTTACAGATGAGGATGAACAATTAACCCTTGTTGGGTTATCCCCCTAGAGAGACCCCAATACAGTGGCGAATTGTTCCTAAATGATTCCAGTGCTGGTCGTACTATTGATCAATGGTGTTTACGGAATTCTGTTTCAATAATGGCCATCCCCCTTTAAGACTGGGAAAGTGTAGGGATGGGGCCACTGGAGAGCAAGTTGGAGATAGTAAGCAGGAGGGGAGGGGAGTAAAAATTCAAACAGAGGAGGTGGGCAGAGAGAGAGAGAGAATTAAGATAGTCAACCCTTGGTTTCTGCTGAGATTGCTTATGTACAAACATATGAAAATGATAGACAATAGCCAATATAGGAGAATAGGTCCATCCAGCCTCCCTATACTGTCGAGGAGCAAATTATGCGCAGTGTGACACCCCATCCGTCCCATCCATCAGCTAAGGAATCTCCTGGGAGAGGCAAGACACCAGATAAAATAAAACCTGGGCCAATTTAGCAACAAAAAAACTCTGGGGCATTTATCTCTGACTCCGGAAGGGGAACAGATAAATGTCAGTAGACCACAGTGACTGGGAGACACATCTCCCTATATCCACCTACCCACATTCAAGGAACTCATCCACCTCCCTTTTGAATGCTTGCAGCGAATCCACACTCAAGGGCACAAGATGGCAACTTTATTCCAGAAGTCGATTGCTCTGTGAAATCTAGTATCTCCTAACTTCTCGATCTATTCTGACATAATTTCATTGCTGGCATAATAATTGTGATTGACTAACTTGATCGAGTTCTTTGATGTAGTAACAGAGAGGGTTGATGAGGGTAGTGTGTTTGATGCTGTGTATATGGACTTTCAAAAGGCGTTTGACGAAGTACCACATAATAGAGTTGTTCGCAAAATTAAAGGCCATGGTATTAAAGGGACAGTGGCAGCATGGATTCAAAATTGGCTGCGGGACAGAAACCAGAGAGTAGTAGTGAACGGTTGTTTTTCAGACTGGAGGGTGGTTTTACAGTGGTGTTCCCCAGGTATTAGGACCACTGCTCTTTTTGATATATGTTAATGACCTGGACTTGGGTATACAGGGCATAATTTCAAAGCTAGCAGATACGAAACTCAGAAATGTAGTAAATAATGAGCATAGTAACAGATGTCAGGAGGACACAGACAGACTGGTGAAATGTGCAGACACATGGCAGATGAAATTTAATGCAGAGAAGTGTGAAGTGATACATTTTGGTAGGAGGACTGAGGAGAGGCAATATGAACTAAATGGTACAATTTTAAAGGGGATGCAGAAACAGAGAGACTTGGGGGTATATGTACACAAATCTTTGAAGGTGGCAGGACAAGTTGAGAAGGCTGTTAATAAAGCATACGGGATCCTTGGCTTTATTAATAGAGGCATAGAGTACAAAAGCAAGGAAGTTATGATGAACCTTTATAAAACACGGGTTAGGCCTCAGCTGGAGTATTGTGTCCAATTCTGGGCACCGCACTTTAGGAAGGATGGAAAGGTATTAGAGAGGGTGCCGAGGAGACTTACCAGAGTGGTTCCAGGGATGAGGGACTTCAGTTATGTGGAGAGACTGGAGAAGTTGGGGTTGTTCTCCTTAGAGCAGGGAAGGTTAAGAGGAGCTTTGATAGAGGTGTTCAAGATCATGAATAGAGTAAATAAGGAGAAATTGTTTCCAGTGGCAGAAGGGTTGGTAACCAGAGGACACAGATTGAAGGCAAAAGAACCAGAGGCGACATGAGGAAACTTTCTTTACACAGCGAGTTGTTGTGATCTGGAATGCGCTCCCTAAAGGGTGGTGGTAGCAGATTCAATAGTAACATTCAAAAGGGAATTAGATAAATACTTGAAGCGAAAAAAATTTGCAGAGCAAAGCAAGAAAGACTTGCATTTACATAGCACCTTTCACGACCACCGGACGTCTCAAAGCGCTTTACAGCCAATGAAATACTTTTTGAAGTGTAGTCTCTGTTGTAATGTGGGAAATGCGGCCGCCAATTTGCGCACCGCAAGCTCCCACAAGCAGCAATGTGATAATGACCAGATAGTCTGTTTTTGTTCTGTTGATTGAGAGATCAGTATTGGCCAGGACACCGGGGAGAACTCCCCTGCTCTTCTTCGAAATAGTGGCCACGGGATCTTTTACGTCCACCTGAGAGAGCAGACGGGGCCTCGGTTTAACGTCTCATCTGAAAGACGGCACCTTCCGACAGTGCAGCACTCCCTCAGCACTGCACTGGAGTGTCAGCCTAGATCTTTGTGCCCAAGTCTCTGGAGTGGGACTTGAACCCACAACCTTCTGACTCAGAGGTGAGGGTGCTACCCACTGAGCCACAGCTGGCAATTTGGGGAAAGAGCAGTGGAATGGGACTAATTGGATAGCACATGCTTGATCGTCTGAATGCTGTATCATTCTATGATTCTATCGTTTATACCCATGCTCCCCACTGCCTCATCAGCTCGAAAGGTCTGTTCATGTGGACCGAATCTTTCCTTTCATTATTTGAAGAGCCTCAATCAAATCTCCTCAAAGCCCTACACTTTTTTCGAGAGTTGAAAAGTCCCCAGCTCTCTTAAAGACTGACGTGGCAACTGAGAGCCTTAAAACTAGATGTCAGCTGAGGTGGAAAGAGGCTGGTACATTTAGCCACAGGGACCCTGGGTTAGGGGGGTTTGGGGGGGACGGGTGGGGTGCGAGGAGAAACAGCCAGGGTCCCGCCACCTGACCAAGTGATCCATGCTGGGGTTGTGTGGATATCAGAAGCCGGCTTGGTTGTGATTCCCAACCTGTAAGGGCATCACCCGTGGAACATAGGGACAGGAGGAGGCCATTTAGCCCCTCGAGCCTGTTCTGCCATTCAGTTAGATCATGGCCATCAACCCCATTGTAACTCCCATCCTTGATTCCTTAATCCTTAATACCCTTGCCTAACAAAAATCTATCAATCTCAGTTTTGAAATTTTCAATTGACCCCCCCGGCCTCAACAGCTTTTTGGGGGAGAGAGTTCCAGATTTCCACCACCCTTTGTGTGAAGAAGTGCTTCCTGACATCACCCCTGAACGGCCTAGCTCTAATTTTAAGGTTCTGCCCCCTTGTTCTGGACTCCCCCCCCCCACCAGAGAAAATAGTTTCTCTCTATCTACCCGATCAAATCCTGAAAGAATGTAATTTGACAGGCTTGGTAAATATGCAGCAGTGTTGTGACTGCTAATTCGGGTATGGCAAAGGGTTTATAATTTGTGACATTCTGTAACTTTTGTAATGTACACGCTTGACTGTCATGATGCAAGTGGCCTTAGCTTCCTGTTCTTAAAAAGAGGAACTACCATAACTGCTGCTACTGTGCCATTGTTTTAGGCAGTGAGCAGTATTACTGTTAAGATCTCAGTAAAGTGTAATGATGAGTGTATGAAATGTTCATACGATGTCCAGTTGCACCTTGATAATCACCCACCAGTACAATTATTTAGGTTTTCTCCTGCTGAATGTGGGTTGTATTTGGAGAGAAGATTTCGAGCTGTATGAGAGGAGACAAACCTTGCATTTATGTAGCGCCTTTCATGACCTCAGGACGTCCCAAAGCACTTTACAGCCAATAAAGTACTTTTGAAGTGTAGTCATTGTTGAAGTGTGGGGAACCGCAGCAGCCAATTTGCGCACAGCAAGCTCCCACAAACAGTAGAGAGATAAACGACCAGATAATCTGATTTAGTGATGTTGGTTGAGGGATAAATATTGGCCCCAGGACAGCGTGGAGAACTCCCCTGCTCTTCGTTGAAAAATGACAAAGGATTTTTTTTACATCTACCTAAGAGGACAGCTCGGTTTACCGTCTTCCCCCCCCCCCCCCCCCCCCCCCCCCCCAAAAGACAGCGCCTCCGACAGTGCAGCACTCCCTCAGTACTGCACCGGGAGTGTCTGCCTAGATTTTATGCTCAGTTTTCTCGAGTGGGACTTGAACCCACGACCATCTGGCTCGGAGGCGAGAATGCTACCCACTGAGCCACGGCTGACATAACCTTTGGAGGCAGGAGCTCTGGAGGGTATGTTGCTATCCGGCCGCGCAGCTGTCTGGGACCGGCTTTTCTGAATGGGTCGCGCAGCATATTAAAGGGACCGCGCACCCAAAAACAAAATTAGGGGGCAGATTGGTTACTATGTGCCTCCAAAGGCAAAGTGCTGCCAGCGACAAGTTAAATGGCCCCAGCTCTTAGCACTTGTGTCAGGCTCACTATCTTAACTTTGGTCACAGGCAGTTTGAACTTACAGCTCTATACAGGCTAGCAGTGCCACTTGGCCATTGCAGCCCTATGTGGGCCTTTGTAGTTCAGCGAGGAAGGCCCTCATTCACAGTGCCAAAAGTTGCAGCTTGTAACCTGTGCACAGTTTTGGTCTCCTTATCTGAGGAAGGATATACTTGCCTTCGAGGCGGTGCAATGAAGGTTCACTTGATTGATTCCTGGGATGAGAGGGTTGTCCTATGAGGGGAGTTTAAATGTATTGGGCTTAAACTCTCTGGAGTTTAGAAGAATGAGAGGGGATTTCATTGAAACATGTAAGATTCTGAAGGGGATTGACGGTAGATGCTGAGAGGTGGTTTCCCATGGCTGGAGAGTCTAGAACTAGGGGGCATAGTCTCAGGATAAGGAGTCGGCCATTTAAGACCGAGATGAGGAGGAATTTCTTCACTCAGAGGGTTGTGAATCTTTGGAATTCTCTACCCCAGAGGGCTGTGGATGCTGAGTCGTTGAGTATATTCACGGCTGAGATAGATTTTTGGACACTAAGGGAATCAAGGGATATGGAGTTGAAGCCGAAGATCAGCCATGATCTTATTGACTGGCGGAGCAGGCTCGAAGGGCCATATGGCCTACTCCTGCTCCTAATTCTTATTTAATTTGTACTAACTGGCCTGCACTAGATTCACACATGCTGTAATGTGGTGAGCAAATCTTGCACTCATTCAGTTCTCCCATTTCTGAATCTATACCGTATATAATATTAACTGGCCTGATGATTATTGTAGAATGAATGCATATCGTAAATTCCAGATTCCTATGCTGTTACCTGTTGTCTGTTGATAAATATGTTCTTTTTATACACCAGTCGGGAGAAACTTCAGCCACTCTCCACAGTGTGGCATTGTGGTCAGAGCTTACATCTACAACGTGACAGTTGACATTGCAGAATTGAATGGGAAATGTTGACATAGTAATTTACAATAGTGATTGTTGACACAAAAAGATGACCAGAAATTGTGGCATAAAAAGAGAAAATGCTGGAAACACTCAGCAGGTCAGGCAGCATCTGTGGAGAGAGAAACAGAGTCAACGTTTCAGGTTGATTACCTTTTGTCAGAACTGGAAAAGTTAGAGATGCAAGAGGTTTAAAGCAAGTGCAGGAGCAGGGGAAAGGGAGGAAAGAACATAAGGGAAGGTCTGTGATAGGGTGGAAGGCAGGAGAGATTAAATGATAAAAGGGATGATGGTGCAAGGCAAAAGGGGATGATAATGGGACAAGTAAAGAAATTGTGGCAATGGGAAGTGAGATTTGTGGACACAAAGTGCATGTCTGATGCAAGATTTTTATTTATATACGAGTCTATACCGTATATAAGATTAACTGGGCCAATGATTATTGTAGAATTAATATATATAGTAAATTGCCTGTGCTGTTGCCCAAAATCATTTAGGGTTTTGATGGAGTAAATAAGGAGAAACTGTCTCCAGTGGCAGGAGGGTCGGTAACCAGGGGACACAGATTTAAGGTCATTTGCAAAAGAACCAGAGGGAAGATGAGGAGAAATCTTTTTACGCAGTGAGTTGTGATGATCTGGAACGCGCTGCCTGAAAGGGCGGTGGAAGCAGATTCAATAGTAACTTTCAAAAGGGAATTGGATAAATACTGGAAGGGAGAGAATTTGCAGGGTTATGGGGAAAGAGCAGGGGCGAGTGGGACTAATTGGAGAGCTCTATCAAAGAGCCGGCACAGGCACGATGGGCTGAATGGCCTCCTTCTGTGATGTATCATTCTATGATTCGATGATATATATATATATATGGTTTTAAAAGGGGAATTAGATTTGAATGGAATGTACCAAGAATTCTGTAAAAAACTATTGCATACACTGTGCTTCTAGTGCTGCTGGACCAGTGTCTTGTGTTTATGGAGTGCAGTTGTTTTGGGCTTGTTCAACGTAGCATGGATTTTTAAGATGGGTTATTCTGGAGCTTTTGGATTTGTTGCCTTCAGGAATCAGGATAAGAAATTCTAGAGGCATTACCCCTGGCTCTTCCCACCACCCCGGGCGATTGGAGCAATGGGGAGAGTGCACATTGGAACAAATTGTACGTGAACTTCAGTAAAAGGGCGAGCTGAATGGGTGCTTTCTAGTTCTATACTTTATGTTCTTGTATAAAACATAAAGTGTTTAGGTATGCACATAATTAAATGAAGTGAAGCTGGAGCAGATTATGAACCCTGTGTGTATCACATTTAACCAGCTTCCGAGTATTTTTCTTCATTTTTCCAGTTCCTTCTCCTCTCCCCTCACCCTCTTGTCCTTCTCCTCTTCCTCTCTTCTCCTCCTCCTCTCTTCTCCTCCTCTCCTCTCTTCTCCTCCTCCTCCTCTCTTCTCCTCCTCCTCTCTTCTCCTCCTCCTCCTCTCTTCTCCTCCTCCTCCTCCTCTCTACTCCTCCTCCTCCTCTCTTCTCCTCCTCCTCTCTTCTCCTCCTCCTCCTCTCTTCTCCTCCTCCTCCTCTCTTCTCCTCCTCCTCCTCTCTTCTCCTCCTCCTCCTCCTCCTCCTCCTCCTCCTCCTTCTCCTCCTTCTCCTCCTCCTCCTCCTCCTCCTCCTCCTCCTCCTTCTCCTCCTCCTCCTCCTCCTCCTTCTCCTCCTTCTCCTCCTTCTCCTCCTTCTCCTCCTTCTCCTCCTTCTCCTCCTCCTTCTCCTCCTCCTCCTCTCTTCTCCTCCTCCTCCTCCTCTCTTCTCCTCCTCCTCCTCCTCCTCTCTTCTCCTCCTCCTCCTCCTCTCCTCCTCCTCTCTTCTTCTCCTCCTCCTCCTCTCTTCTCCTCCTCCTCCTCTCTTCTCCTCCTCCTCTCTTCTCCTCCTCCTCCTCTCTTCTCCTCCTCCTCCTCTCTTCTCCTCCTCCTCCTCTCTTCTCTCTCCTCCTCCTCTCTTCTCCTCCTCCTCCTCTCTTCTCCTCCTCCTCCTCTCTTCTCCTCCTCCTCCTCTCTTCTCCTCCTCCTCCTCTCTTCTCCTCCTCCTCCTCTCTTCTCCTCCTCCTCCTCTCTTCTCCTCCTCCTCCTTTCTTCTCATCCTCCTCTCTTCTCCTCCTCCTCCTCTCTTCTCCTCCTCCTCCTCTCTTCTCTCTTCTCCTCCTCTCTTCTCCTCCTCCTCCTCTCTTCTCCTCCTCCTCCTCTCTTCTCCTCCTCCTCCTCTCTCTCCTCCTCCTCCTCCTCTCTCCTCCTCCTCCTCTCTCCTCCTCCTCCTCTCTCCTCCTCCTCCTCTCTTCTCCTCCTCCTCTCTCCTCCTCCTCCTCTCTTCTCCTCCTCCTCTCTTCTCCTCCTCCTCTCTTCTCCTCCTCCTCTCTTCTCCTCCTCCTCTCTTCTCCTCCTCCTCTCTTCTCCTCCTCCTCTCTTCTCCTCCTCCTCTCTTCTCCTCCTCCTCTCTTCTCCTCCTCCTCTCTTCTCCTCCTCCTCCTCTCTTCTCCTCCTCCTCTCTTCTCCTCCTCTCTTCTCCTCCTCTCCTCTCCTCTCCTCTCTTCTCCTCTCTTCTCCTCTCTTCTCCTCTCTTCTCCTCTCTTCTCCTCTCTTCTCCTCTCTTCTCCTCTCTTCTCCTCTCTTCTCCTCTCTTCTCCTCTCTTCTCCTCTCTTCTCCTCTCTTCTCCTCTCTTCTCCTCTCTTCTCCTCCTCCCTCTTCTCCTCTCTTCTCCTCCTCCCTCTTCTCCTCTCTTCTCCTCCTCCCTCTTCTCCTCTCTTCTTCTCCTCCTCCTCCCTTCTCCTCCTCCTCCTCCTCTCTTCTCCTCCTCCTCCTCCTCTCTTCTTCTCCTCCTCCTCTCTTGTCCTCCTCCTCCTCCTCTCTTCTCCTCCTCCTCCTCCTCTCTTCTCCTCCTCTCTTCTCCTCCTCTCTTCTCCTCCTCCCTCTTCTCCTCTCTTCTCCTCCTCCCTCTTCTCCTCTCTTCTCCTCCTCCCTCTTCTCCTCTCTTCTCCTCCTCCCTCTTCTCCTCCTCTCTTCTCCTCCTCTCTTCTCCTCCTCTCTTCTCCTCCTCTCTTCTCCTCCTCTCTTCTCCTCCTCTCTTCTCCTCCTCTCTCCTCCTCCTCTCTCCTCCTCCTCTCTCCTCCTCCTCTCTCCTCCTCCTCTCTCCTCCTCCTCTCTCCTCCTCCTCTCTCCTCCTCCTCTCTCCTCCTCCTCTCTCCTCCTCCTCTCTCCTCCTCCTCTCTCCTCCTCCTCTCTCCTCCTCCTCTCTCCTCCTCCTCTCTCCTCCTCCTCTCTCCTCCTCCTCTCTCCTCCTCCTCTCTCCTCCTCCTCTCTCCTCCTCCTCTCTCCTCCTCCTCTCTCCTCCTCCTCTCTCCTCCTCCTCTCTCCTCCTCCTCTCTCCTCCTCCTCTCTCCTCCTCCTCTCTCCTCCTCCTCTCTCCTCCTCCTCTCTCCTCCTCCTCTCTCCTCCTCCTCTCTCCTCCTCCTCTCTCCTCCTCCTCTCTCCTCCTCCTCTCTCCTCCTCCTCTCTCCTCCTCCTCTCTCCTCCTCCTCTCTCCTCCTCCTCTCTCCTCCTCCTCTCTCCTCCTCCTCTCTCCTCCTCCTCCTCTCTCCTCCTCCTCCTCTCTCCTCCTCCTCCTCTCTCCTCCTCCTCCTCTCTCCTCCTCCTCTCTCCTCCTCCTCTCTCCTCCTCCTCTCTCCTCCTCCTCTCTCCTCCTCCTCTCTCCTCCTCCTCTCTCCTCCTCCTCTCTCCTCCTCCTCTCTCCTCCTCCTCTCTCCTCCTCCTCCTCTCTCCTCCTCCTCTCTTCTCTCTCCTCCTCCTCCTCCTCTCTTCTCCTCCTCCTCCTCCTCTCTTCTCCTCCTCCTCCTCCTCTCTTCTCTCTCCTCCTCCTCCTCTCTTCTCTCTCCTCCTCCTCCTCTCTTCTCCTCCTCCTCCTCCTCCTCTCTCCTCCTCCTCCTCCTCTCTTCTCCTCCTCCTCCTCTCTTCTCCTCCTCCTCCTCTCTTCTCCTCCTCCTCCTCCTCTCTTCTCCTCCTCCTCTCTTCTCCTCCTCCTCCTCCTCTCTTCTCCTCCTCCTCCTCCTCCTCTCTTCTCCTCCTCCTCCTCTCTTCTCCTCCTCCTCCTCTCTTCTCCTCCTCCTCCTCCTCTCTTCTCCTCCTCCTCTCTCCTCCTCCTCCTCCTCCTCTCTTCTCCTCCTCCTCCTCCTCCTCTCTTCTCCTCCTCCTCCTCCTCTCTTCTCCTCCTCCTCTTCTCTTCTCCTCCTCCTCCTCTCTTCTCCTCCTCCTCCTCTCTTCTCCTCCTCTCTTCTCCTCCTCTCTTCTCCTCCTCTCTTCTCCTCCTCTCTTCTCCTCCTCTCTTCTCCTCCTCTCTTCTCCTCCTCTCTTCTCCTCCTCTCTTCTCCTCCTCTCTTCTCCTCCTCTCTTCTCCTCCTCTCTTCTCCTCCTCTCTTCTCCTCCTCTCTTCTCCTCCTCTCTTCTCCTCCTCTCTTCTCCTCCTCTCTCCTCCTCCTCTCTCCTCCTCCTCTCTCCTCCTCCTCTCTCCTCTCTCCTCCTCCTCTCTCCTCCTCCTCTCTCCTCCTCCTCTCTCCTCCTCCTCTCTCCTCCTCCTCTCTCCTCCTCCTCTCTCCTCCTCCTCTCTCCTCCTCCTCTCTCCTCCTCCTCTCTCCTCCTCCTCTCTCCTCCTCCTCTCTCCTCCTCCTCTCTCCTCCTCCTCTCTCCTCCTCCTCTCTCCTCCTCCTCTCTCCTCCTCCTCTCTCCTCCTCCTCTCTCCTCCTCCTCTCTCCTCCTCCTCTCTCCTCCTCCTCTCTCCTCCTCCTCTCTCCTCCTCCTCTCTCCTCCTCCTCTCTCCTCCTCCTCTCTCCTCCTCCTCTCTCCTCCTCCTCTCTCCTCCTCCTCTCTCCTCCTCCTCTCTCCTCCTCCTCTCTCCTCCTCCTCTCTCCTCCTCCTCTCTCCTCCTCCTCTCTCCTCCTCCTCTCTCCTCCTCCTCCTCTCTCTCCTCCTCCTCCTCTCTCCTCCTCCTCCTCTCTCCTCCTCCTCCTCTCTCCTCCTCCTCCTCTCTCCTCCTCCTCCTCTCTCCTCCTCCTCCTCTCTCCTCCTCCTCCTCTCTCCTCCTCCTCCTCTCCTCCTCCTCTCTCCTCCTCCTCCTCTCCTCCTCCCTTCTCCTCCTCCTCCCTTCTCCTCCTCCTCTCTTCTCCTCCTCCTCCTCCTCTCTTCTCCTCCTCCTCCTCCTCCTCTCTTCTCCTCCTCCTCCTCCTCTCTTCTCCTCCTCCTCCTCCTCCTCTCTTCTCCTCCTCCTCCTCCTCCTCTCTTCTCCTCCTCCTCCTCCTCTCTTCTCCTCCTCCTCCTCCTCTCTTCTCCTCCTCCTCCTCCTCCTCTCTTCTCCTCCTCCTCCTCCTCCTCCTCTCTTCTCCTCCTCCTCCTCTCTTCTCCTCCTCCTCTTCTCTTCTCCTCCTCCTCCTCCTCTCTTCTCCTCCTCCTCCTCCTCTCTTCTCCTCCTCCTCCTCCTCTCTTCTCCTCCTCCTCCTCCTCTTCTCCTCCTCCTCCTCCTCTCCTCCTCCGCCTCCTCTCTCCTCCTCCGCCTCCTCTCTCCTCCTCCGCCTCCTCTCTCCTCCTCCTCCTCTCTTCTCCTCCTCCTCTCTTCTTCTCCTCCTCTCTTCTTCTCCTCCTCCTCTCTTCTTCTCCTCCTCCTCTCTCCTCCTCCTCCTCCTCTCTTCTCCTCCTCCTCCTCTCTTCTCCTCCTCCTCCTCCTCTCTTCTCCTCCTCCTCCTCTCTTCTCCTCCTCCTCCTCTCTTCTCCTCCTCCTCCTCTCTTCTCCTCCTCCTCCTCTCTTCTCCTCCTCCTCCTCTCTTCTCCTCCTCCTCCTCTCTTCTCCTCCTCCTCCTCTCTTCTCCTCCTCCTCCTCTCTTCTCCTCCTCCTCCTCTCTTCTCCTCCTCCTCCTCTCTTCTCTCTCCTCCTCCTCCTCTCTTCTCTTCCTCCTCCTCTCTTCTCCTCCTCCTCCTCTCTTCTCCTCCTCCTCCTCTCTTCTCCTCCTCCTCCTCTCTTCTCCTCCTCCTCCTCTCTTCTCCTCCTCCTCCTCTCTTCTCCTCCTCCTCCTCTCTTCTCCTCCTCCTCCTCTCTTCTCCTCCTCCTCCTCCTCTCTTCTCCTCCTCCTCCTCCTCTCTTCTCCTCCTCCTCCTCCTCCTCCTCCTCCTCTCTTCTCCTCCTCCTCCTCCTCCTCTCTTCTCCTCCTCCTCCTCCTCCTCTCTTCTCCTCCTCCTCCTCCTCCTCCTCTCTTCTCCTCCTCCTCCTCCTCTCTTCTCCTCCTCCTCCACTCTTCTCCTCCTCCTCTCTTCTCCTCCTCCTCCTCCTCTCTTCTCCTCCTCCTCTTCTCTTCTCCTCCTCCTCCTCTTCTCTTCTCCTCCTCCTCCTCCTCTCTTCTCCTCCTCCTCTCTTCTCCTCCTCCTCCTCCTCTCTTCTCCTCCTCCTCCTCCTCTCCTCCTCCGCCTCCTCTCTCCTCCTCCGCCTCCTCTCTCCTCCTCCGCCTCCTCTCTCCTCCTCCTCCTCCTCTCTTCTTCTCCTCCTCCTCTCTTCTTCTCCTCCTCCTCTCTTCTTCTCCTCCTCCTCTCTTCTTCTCCTCCTCCTCTCTTCTTCTCCTCCTCCTCTCTTCTCCTCCTCCTCCTCTCTTCTCCTCCTCCTCCTCTCTTCTTCTCCTCCTCTCTTCTTCTCCTCCTCCTCTCTTCTTCTCCTCCTCCTCTCTTCTCCTCCTCCTCCTCCTCCTCTCTTCTCCTCCTCCTCCTCTCTTCTCCTCCTCCTCCTCCTCTCTTCTCCTCCTCCTCCTCCTCCTCTCTTCTCCTCCTCCTCCTCTCTTCTCCTCCTCCTCTCTTCTCCTCCTCCTCCTCCTCTCTTCTCCTCCTCCTCCTCCTCTCTTCTCCTCCTCCTCCTCTCTCCTCCTCCTCCTCTCTCCTCCTCCTCCTCTCTTCTTCTCCTCCTCCTCTCTTCTTCTCCTCCTCCTCTCTTCTTCTCCTCCTCCTCTCTTCTCCTCCTCCTCCTCCTCTCTTCTCCTCCTCCTCCTCCTCTCTTCTCCTCCTCCTCCTCTCTTCTCCTCCTCCTCCACTCTTCTCCTCCTCCTCTCTTCTCCTCCTCCTCCTCCTCTCTTCTCCTCCTCCTCTTCTCTTCTCCTCCTCCTCCTCTTCTCTTCTCCTCCTCCTCCTCCTCTCTTCTCCTCCTCCTCTCTTCTCCTCCTCCTCCTCCTCTCTTCTCCTCCTCCTCCTCCTCTCCTCCTCCGCCTCCTCTCTCCTCCTCCGCCTCCTCTCTCCTCCTCCGCCTCCTCTCTCCTCCTCCTCCTCTCTTCTTCTCCTCCTCCTCTCTTCTTCTCCTCCTCCTCTCTTCTTCTCCTCCTCCTCTCTTCTTCTCCTCCTCCTCTCTTCTCCTCCTCCTCCTCTCTTCTCCTCCTCCTCCTCTCTTCTCCTCCTCCTCCTCTCTTCTTCTCCTCCTCTCTTCTTCTCCTCCTCCTCTCTTCTTCTCCTCCTCCTCTCTTCTCCTCCTCCTCCTCCTCCTCTCTTCTCCTCCTCCTCCTCTCTTCTCCTCCTCCTCCTCCTCTCTTCTCCTCCTCCTCCTCCTCCTCTCTTCTCCTCCTCCTCCTCTCTTCTCCTCCTCCTCCTCCTCTCTTCTCCTCCTCCTCCTCTCTTCTCCTCCTCCTCCTCTCTTCTCCTCCTCCTCCTCTCTCCTCCTCCTCCTCTCTCCTCCTCCTCCTCTCTTCTTCTCCTCCTCCTCTCTTCTTCTCCTCCTCCTCTCTTCTTCTCCTCCTCCTCTCTTCTCCTCCTCCTCCTCCTCTCTTCTCCTCCTCCTCCTCCTCTCTTCTCCTCCTCCTCCTCTCTTCTCCTCCTCCTCCTCTCTTCTCCTCCTCCTCCTCTCTTCTCCTCCTCCTCCTCTCTTCTCCTCCTCCTCCTCTCTTCTCCTCCTCCTCCTCCTCTCTTCTCCTCCTCCTCCTCTCTTCTCCTCCTCCTCCTCTCTTCTCTCTCCTCCTCCTCTCTTCTCTCTCCTCCTCCTCTCTTCTCCTCCTCCTCTCTTCTCTCTCCTCCTCTCTTCTCCTCCTCCTCTCTTCTCCTCCTCCTCCTCTCTTCTCCTCCTCCTCTCTTCTCCTCCTCCTCCTCTCTTCTCCTCCTCCTCCTCTCTTCTCCTCCTCCTCCTCTCTTCTCCTCCTCCTCCTCTCTTCTCCTCCTCCTCCTCCTCTCTTCTCCTCCTCCTCCTCCTCTCTTCTCCTCCTCCTCCTCTCTTCTCCTCCTCCTCCTCCTCCTCCTCTCTTCTCCTCCTCCTCCTCCTCCTCTCTTCTCCTCCTCCTCCTCCTCTCTTCTCCTCCTCCTCTCTTCTCCTCCTCCTCTCTTCTCCTCCTCCTCCTCCTCCTCCTCTCTTCTCCTCCTCCTCCTCCTCTCTTCTCCTCCTCCTCCTCCTCTCTTCTCCTCCTCCTCCTCCTCCTCCTCCTCCTCCTCCTCTCTCCTCCTCCTCCTCTCTTCTCCTCCTCCTCTCTTCTCCTCCTCCTCTCTTCTCCTCCTCCTCTCTTCTCCTCCTCCTCCTCCTCTCTTCTCCTCCTCCTCCTCCTCTCTTCTCCTCCTCCTCCTGCTCTCTTCTCCTCCTCCTCCTCTTCTCTTCTCCTCCTCCTCCTCCTCTCTTCTCCTCCTCCTCCTCCTCCTCTCTTCTCCTCCTCCTCCTCCTCCTCTCTTCTCCTCCTCCTCTCTTCTCCTCCTCCTCCTCCTCCTCCTCTCTTCTCCTCCTCCTCCTCCTCCTCTCTTCTCCTCCTCCTCCTCCTCCTCTCTTCTCCTCCTCCTCCTCCTCCTCTCTTCTCCTCCTCCTCCTCCTCCTCTCTTCTCCTCCTCCTCCTCTCTTCTCCTCCTCCTCCTCCTCCTCCTCCTCTCTTCTCCTCCTCCTCCTCCTCCTCTCTTCTCCTCCTCCTCCTCCTCCTCTCTTCTCCTCCTCCTCCTCCTCCTCTCTTCTCCTCCTCCTCCTCCTCTTCACAGGAGGTCTTTCAAACAAAATTTGACACTGAGACACATAAGATATTAGCACAAGTGTGGTAGGTTTTAAGGAACGTCTTAAAGGAGGAGAGAGAGGCGAAGAGGTTTAGGGAGGGAATTCCAGAGCTTAGGGCCTAGGCAGCCTGTCCTCGCACTGTATCCATACCCAAGCATTTTCCACCAGGGGCTGCTGGATAAACGATCAGGAGCCTGGACCCTGGCTAATATTGTTTACTTCTCTCTATCTAGTTCAAGAGTACAGAAGTCAATCATAACATCGTAACCACTCTCTGGCTTAGATCAGTTAACTTAGCATACTGGGAATCAAACCTGGGATCTGTAGTTTGTATCTAACAAAGGATATACTTGCCTTGGAGGCGGTGCAACGAAGGTTCACTAGATTGATTCCTGGGATGAGAGGGTTGCCCTTTGAGGAGAGATTGAGTAGATTGGGCCTGTACTCTCTGGAGTTTAGAAGAATGAGAGGTGATCTCATTGAAACATACAAGATTCTGAGGGGGGATTGACAGGGTAGATGCTGAGAGGCTGTTTCTCCTGGCTGGAGAGTCTAGAACTAGGGGGCATAGTCTCAGGATAAGGGGTCGGCCATTTAAGACTGAGATGAGGAGGAATTTCTTCACTCAGAGGGTTGTGAATCTTTGGAATTCTCTACCCCAGAGGGCTGTGGGTGCTCAGTCGTCGCACATATTCAAGGCTGAGATAGATCGATTTTTGGACTCTGGGGAAATGGGGATGGGCGGGGAAGTGGAGTTGAGGTCGAAGATCAGCCATGATCTTATTGAATGGTGGAGCAGGCTCGAGGGGCCGTATGGCCGACTCCTGCTCCTAATTCATATGTTGTTATAACATCGTAGCTACTCTCTGGCTTAAATCAGTTAACTTGGCAAACTGCGGATCAAACCTGGGATCTGTAGTCTGTATGGCCCAGTGACGCAGTAGTTTACCAACTCAGCCATATCTTCCGTTCCTTCTGCAATGCTTTTCCATTGAAAGTTTGCTGTTAGTGATATCTTGTGTTAGTGACAGCAACCATTACATCCAGCTGAAGGATTTATTAGGCTGAATATGGAAAGACTATTCTCTCTAGTTGGGGAGGCAGTGACAAGGTGGGGGGAGATCAATTTAAAATTGTCGCTAAAAGACTTTGGGAGGAATTTCTTTACGTGGAGAGTTGTTGGAATGCTTGGCCATGGGGAAGTGTTGGGGCAGAAAGGAGATCTACATTTGCAGCAGAGGAAGATACAAGACTTGTGGACAGAGGGCAGGGCATGGGATGAATTTGGATTTCTCCAATGAAGAGTCAGCACAGATGCGCTGGGCCAAACGGCCTCCTATGCTGTGAGCTTGCATGGTTCTGGTCCTAAATTTGTTCTAATTTGACCATTTCATATGATATTGTTCCAGCAAGTTACAATTTGTTCACGCGTCAATGTCTGGGATCAGTGCAAGTTCACTAATCTAGGTTCCTGTATGTATTGCAGAAGACTTGTATCTATATTAATCTATACAAGTAGATGAATGGGGTCTGGGAGTGCCGGGTTACTGTGCAGTGCAGTAGTGATTGCAAAGCCAAAATCTAATTGAGGGGTTCGAATGCCATAATACATGAAGCAAAGCTGGAACAGATTACCAGGGCAATCCCTGAACCACTCTGGAGTATTTATAGTACGTGCTGCTTCAACCGTACTCAGAGTTTTTGCTTTGCGTCCTTTTCGCCCCTCCTGGAACTACTGCCCCTTGAGTTTTGGATCCGGGGCACAAAGGCACAACCCCTCTGATACTTTGCCTAATAGCTGATTTCCCCTGTGCGACTCTTAAACAACAACAACGGCAGCTTGCATTTATATAGCGCCTGTAACACAGTAAAACGTCCCAAGGCTCTTCACAGGAGCGTAATCAGACAAAGTTTGACACCGTGCCACATTGGTGTCCAGCTCAGTGGGTAGCACTCTCGTCTCTAAGTCAGAAGGTTGTGGGTTCAAGTCACGCTCCAGGGACTTGAGCACAAAGATCTAGGCTGACACTCCAGTGCAGTACTGAGGGAGTGCTGCACTGTCGGAGGTGGCGCCTTTCGGATGAGACATTGATCCGAGGCCCCGTCTTCTCTCTCAGGTGGACGTTAAATACTCCATGGCACTATTTTGAAGAAGAGCAGGGGAGTTCTCCCCGGTGTCCTGGCCAATATTTATCCCTCAATCAACATCACTAAAACAGATTATTCGGTCATTATCACATTGCTTTTTATGGGAGCTTGCTGTGCGCAATTTGGCTGCCGCGTTTCCTGCATTGCAACAGTGATTACACTTCACAAAGTACTTTATTGGCTGTGAAGCACTTTGGGACGTCCTAAGGTCGTGAAAGGCGCTATAGAAATGCAAGTCTGTCTTTTCTTTTATTAGGGCAGGTGACCCAAAAGCTTTGTCAAAGAGGTAGGTTTTAAAGAGCTGTAAAGGAGCAGAGTGATGTGCAAGACAGTGAATGTCAGCAGGCTATCCGATAAGGGGTGTGGGGAAGCATTTCGTAGCCAAGTCTAATCCTGTCCTCAGCTGACATCGAACCACTCGGGACAGTGCCGATTAGGCGCAGGAACTGAGGCTGAGTGGGTGTGGTTGTGGCAGTGGACTCGCAGTCCAGAGGTCATGTGTCGAAATCCCACCCTGGCAAGTTCTGAATTGTGGTCATTTGTGGTCTAGCTCTAGGACGAAAGTCCCTGAATTCTTCTGGATTGCCTTAAAAGAAAGACTTGCATTTCTATAGCGCCTTTCATGACCACCGGACGTCCCAAAGCGCTTTACAGCCAATGAAGTACTTTTTGAAGTGTGGTCACTGTTGTCATGTAGGAAACGCGGCAGCTGATTTGCGGGCAGCAAGCTCCCACATACAGCAATATAATAATGACCAGATAAGCTGTTTTAGTGATGTTGAATGAGGGATATATTTGGCGGGGACACCAGGGAGAACTCCCCTGCTCTTCTTCGAAATAGTGCCATGGGTTTTTTACGTCGACCTGAGAGGACAGACAGGACCTCGGTTTAACATCTCATCTGAAAGACGGCACCTCCGACAGTGCAGCTCTCCCTCAGTACTGCACTGGAGCGTCAGCCTAGATCTTTGTGCTCAAGTCTCTGGAGTGGGACTATGAACCCACAACCTTCTGACTCGGAGGCGAGAGAGCTACCCACTGAGCCACGGCTGGCACAATGATTCAAGAAGGTCCACCATCAGCTTCTCAGCACAGCCAGGGATGAGCTAAAATACAAGCCTGCCACACTCTCCACCTCCCGGGAGTGCTGAGGTCCATTGTAATCCTGAACATTAGCCCAGTTGAAGTTGCCTCACTCAGCACAGACTTAAACCCACAGCCTTCCTGATCTGTGGTGTCGTGTCGAGCAGTGTATGTAAGCTCTCGGTGATCAGGCAGATTCTAGTGTTTTGGCTTTGTGAGGTGGGTCATTGTGCTGGATGTGACCCCGGGGACAGTCATTGTGCTCCCATCCTGTTTCTTGCAGCGTTCAAATTGTCGCGTCATTCTTGTAAGTTTATCAACAAAATCAGCGGTCGGTTAGTGGCAAATTCTGGGTCCTTTCCCTATATCGCAATAACATGCAAATTTCCATTTTAAAAAAAAGTAATGCTTTTTGGATTCTTAAATTATCAACAGCAACGCAACCTGCAATTATAGAGCGCTTTTAACATAGTAAAACGTCCCAAGGCGCTTCACGGGAGTGTTATCAGACAAAGAAGACGACGACATTAGGGCAGGTGACCAAAAGCTTGGACAAAGAGGTAGATTTTAAGAAGGGTTTTAAAGGAGGTGGTGAGGTTTGGGAGGGAATTCCAGAGCTTGGGGCCTCGATGGTTGAAGGCACGGTCGCCAATGGTGGAGCGATGAAAATCGGGGATGCGCAAGAAGCTAGAGTTGAAGGAAGGCAGAGTTCTCAGATGGTTGTAGAGCTTAGAGGAGGTTACAGAGTTAGGGAGGGATGAGGCTATGGAGGGATTTGAACACGAGATTGAGAAAATAAAGTCGAGGACAATAATTGGGCATCGGGAGGGCTGAATTTTGGGCAATATCCTGTCTGCATCTTTTTAATAGGGCTTGTGGGAAAAGACTAAATATTTCTCGAGTACTGCAGCTTTTGGGCACCACTGCTTCCTCCTTCTGCAGCTTCAGATTCGAATGTAGCGCGAGGCTCAGATATGTCAGGCACTTTCTGTTCCTCTTTTCAGTGCCGTTCCCTATAAGTGCGGAGTTCCAAAACGAAAATGGATTTGCAATACTGACAAACAAATGTTAAAATTGACTTGATTTCCTCCATGTCCGTATAGAGTAACTGTTTCAGTACCGAATGTCCTTTGTGCCCGTCAACAATTGCCATCTCTTTGTGGAAAATGTACACTAAAAGATACATTTTTATCTCTTTTTTTAATGTTAAACTTTTATAAGAGGTAATAAGATGCAAATCAATTGTTTTTTTTTGTGTCTGTACACACCTCCCGCACCAAAAACTTATCTTCCTGCTTTTTTTCAGTAACACTTTTGTCAACATTTATCATGAGAATTCTCTATCTAGCCCTGCCAACAGTGGGCTGTCATGATTCAGGCCTCCATCCAATAGGGGCGATGTTGTGGCTCTCTGTCCATCTCCCACCAGCTTAGAATTGATACCTGTGCGTCTCCTGTCCTGCTGCAGCCTCTCGTTTTGAACTTAGCAATTTTGAATTTTATAATATCATATACATTCAGTTTCCTCCCCCCCCCCCGCCTTTCGTTTTTTATCTGGGACTCCGAACTCCTCCTTCAAATATCGTGGCCAGTGCTATGTGCAATTTACCAAAACTGCTACAAATGATCCCTAAACAACATACAGACTGTAATAGTGGGAGTATTTTGTAGTGTTCGGTTATTCTCGGGTAGGGTTTTTTCATAGAGTCACACTGCACAGAAGGAGGCGTCTCAGGAGGACGTAAAAGATCCCATGACACTATTTTGAAGAAGAGCAGGGGAGTTCTCCACGGTGTCCTGGCCAATATTTATCCCTCAACCAACATCACAAAAATAGATGATCTGGTCATTATCACATTGCTGTTTGTGGGATCTTGCTGTGCGCAAATTTGCTGCCGCGTTTCCTACATTACAACAGGGACTCCACTTCAAATAGTACTTCATTGGCTGTAAAGCACTTTGGGACGTCCCCGAGGTTGTGAAAGGCGCTGTAGAAATGCAAGTCTTTCTTTTACCATTTGGCACCTTTGGCTCGTTACCCGGAACAATCCTGCAGCTTCCCCCCAGTTAAATGCTTCCAGGGTTTTGTCTCCACTCCCCTACCTGAAGTCCATTCTGTGGGTGCAAAGCCTCCTAACCTCAGTCCTAACTTTTCCTTTTATTAGTTTCACCCTGCACCCGATCACTTGTTCCACTGTCGCAGGTTAACTTGCACTAGTGTTCTGAATTTACTTTCACTAGACAGTTGTTTGATGGCATAGAATTTACGGCACAGAAACAGGCCATTCGGCCCAACTGATCCGTGCTGGTGTTTATGCTCCACACGAGCCTCCTCTCACCCTACTTCCATCTCACCCTATCAGCATATTCTTTATATATGTACTTATCTAGCTTCTCTTTAAATGCATCTATGCTATCTGTCTAAACTACTCGTGTGGTTGCAAGCAATGTTCCCTTTATTTTTTGGGGGGGTGCACGGCCCATTCAGAATACCAAGCATGTGCGTTTTTTCCCCATTTAAAAGCCGGTGAACCGGCTGCACGGGAGCTCCAGAATGCTTAAAGGGAACATTGGTTGCAAGTTCCACATTCTAACCACTCTCTGGGTAAAGAAGTTAATATTTGATTGTTATTTATTTGATACAGTGCGTTTAAAGTTCCATCTCAGTTGCCTCCTTAACAAGGCTGAGAAGCCCAAGTTTCTCCAGTCCCTCCTCGTAACTCAGTGCTCGGTCACTGGGGGATCAATTGTGTGGCCGTTCTCTGCACCACCTTCAGGGATTGAACCTGTTCCTCGTGCCCCAGTGACACCAGAGATGGCACCGTGCAGTTTCAGCATGGCGTCCTCTGATTTGTAAAGGGGCAAAACCCAATCAATTGAAAGTGAGCAAGCCTGGTCTTGGAGAATCGAAGTTTGTGGGGAGACTGGCATTCTGCAATGTGGGGATGGTACAGCTCTACCGAAGCATTTTGGAAGGGATAGGGGAAAACACCTCGCAGGACGGAGTTGAGGGATGAAAATCCCCTGCTTGTGGGAGGAGGGGGAAGACATGTTGAGCATGTCAGGTTCTGTGCAAATTGCTCATGATTCATTTTTGTACTCGGTTTATCTAAAATTAAAGTTTTACTAGAAAGTAACAAATGAGGATTGTTGGATATATACTTGAAAAGGAGAAATTTTCAGGGCTATGAGGAAAGAGGTAGGACTAATAAGATAGCTCTTTCAAAGAGCCAGCACAGGCATGATGGGCCAAATGGTGTCTCTCTCTGCTGTGAGATTCTATGAACTCTTTGTTACTGAGAAAGAAAAAGGAAAGAGCTTGCATTTCTATAGCGCCTTTCACAACCTCGGGACATCCCAAAGCGCTTTACAGCCAATGAAGTACTTTTGAAATGTAATCACTAGGAAACGCGGCAGCCAATTTGCGCACAGCAAGGTCCCACAAACAGCAATGAAATAAAGATAATCTGTGTTAGTGAATTTGGTTGAGGAATAAATGTTGGCCAGGACACTGAGAGCTCCCTTGCTCTTCAGATAGTACCATGGGATCTTTTATGTCCACCTGAGAGGGGAGATGGGGCCTTGAGTTTAACGTCTGATCCAAAAGACGGCACCTCCGACAGTGCAGCGCTCCCTCCGTACTGCACTGAAGTGTCAGCCTAGATTACGTGCTCAAGTCTCTGGAGTGGGACTTGAATCCATAAGCTTCTGACTCAGAGGTGAGAGTGCTGCCCACTGAGTCAAGGCTGACACTTGAGATAGTAGGTGAAGGGCCAAGACTAGAAAGAACATTTTAATTGTGGTGATTTGTGATGCAGGTTCTGTATGGAGCTTTGCAATGCTCTGTGCTGCAATAAAAACATAAGAGCATAAGAAATAGGAGCAAGGAGGTAGAGAATTCCAAAGATTCGCAGCGCTTTGAGTGAAGACATTTCTCCTCATCTCAGTCCTAAATGGCCGACCCCTTATCCTGAGACTATGCCCCCTAGTTCTAGACTCTCCAGCCAGGGGAAACATCTACCCTATCAATCCCCTTCAGAATCTTGTATGTTTCAATGAGATCACCTCTCCTTCTTCTCAACTCCAGAGAGTATAGGCCCAATCTACTCAATAAAGGAGGCTTTGCCTGCCCCAGCCCGAAGGGCCAGTTAGTTACAAAACTGTACTTTCCAACAATGCATAAATTGGGCTGTAAGTAGTAAGCACAGCTAAAAATAAAAGATTTTTTAAATGATGCCATTTGTGAGCATTTTAGGGATTTGATTGGGCCATGTTCTGTGTGGGTAGAGGTTGAATTAAAAAAAAAGTAATTAAATGAATTCCAATCTCTCTTTGCTTTAAGATCGTGCCGTTTTACATCTGCACACAGCCTGATAAAGCATTCAGTTTTAGTTAACAAGTCTTGTAATTAAGTCTTGTTTGGTGTTCCATAGGGACTGGGAGGTTTACAGGGAGTGCGATTGATGTCATTGCGGTTTAGCCTCTGTGCTATCTCTAGGCAGGGCTGAGTCCACAGGAAGCGCTCAGTGATGTCCGCCCACTGTACAGAGAGACTCGTTTGGGAGTGCACGCTGTCGATAGTGTTTTGGAAATGTCACTTCTAGCTAAATTACAAGCAAGGTTCCAGGGTTCATTGCCGTTGGAGGCTGGGTAGTTCTAGTGTGAGCTTGGCTGATAAGCAACTGACTACATTTCCTTCACGTCTTCCCTAAGTCCCCAGAGGAGGCTGCGGTCAGCGGCCTCGCCAGATGCTCAAGTCTCTGGGTGGTTGATAAGATAAGCAGCATTAAAGACTAATTTACTCACTTTTTGCCAGCAGTCGCTGTGCCGTTTTCTAAGCAGGAACTCAACGGTAGCCTGGACTAGCATGCAAGTTGTGAGGCGGCGTTCTGCAGCCAGCCATTCACTGATTACTTTCTGTGCACGATAGACACTTGTGTGCGATACCCAAGGTGAGTTGCAGGAGCAGCATCCCATAATATTACAACACATTCTCGCACCAGACAGAGAGGTGATGTAGAGCACGCAGAACGTGTAATACTTTACCTGTTATTCCTCAATATGCCACAACCAGTGTCACCACTAACCTGTTGGATAAATTGCTTGTATTTAATAATATAGCTTCTTTCGCATCCTCCGGACATTCCCGAGGGCTTCACGCCCTCTCAATTACTTTTGAAGTCTAGTCGCTGCCCTGATTGTCATCGATCCACCATTTGGCGGACGTGTCTTCAGCTGCCCAGCTCTGGAATTCCCTCCCTGAACCTTTCCACCCCTCTACCTCTCTCTCCTCCTTTAAACTTACCTCTTTGACCATTACAACAGTGACTACACTTCAAAAGTACTTCATTGGCTGTAAAGCGCAGTGGGATGTCCTGAGGTCGTGAAAGGCGCTATATAAATGCTTTAAAAATCTTTAAAACGAAAAAAAAATATGTTTTTTTCCCCTCCCGTCCTAATATCTCCTTATGTGGCCCGGTGTCAAAACTTTGTTTGATTGCGCTCCTGTGAAGCGCCTTGGGACGTTTTACCGCGGTAAAGGCGAGATGCAAGATGTCATTGTTGTTGTGGGCAAACTTGGCAGCAAATGTTCGCACAGCAAGGTCCCACAAACAGCAGTGAGATAAAGGACCAGATAATCTGTTTAGAAACAACAACAGAAAACGCTGGAAAAACTCAGCAGGCGAGGCAGCATCCGTGGAGAGAGAAACAGAGTTAACGCTTCAGGTCGAAGACCCTTCATCATTTTGCTATCGTAATCTGTTTAGAAATGTTGGTTCAGGGATGAATATTGGCCAGGATGCTGGGAGAAGTCCCCATGCTCTCCTTTGAAAAGTGATGTGAAAAGAAGACGACGTCGAAGTACGGGGAACCCATAAAATTCCCAATTCTGGTGGATCCCCCGTAACTTCTGTAAAGTGCATCTGTGTGAATATCATTAAGGACAGCATCGGCTCCGGGTGTGATGCCTCTGGTGGTAGATTAGCCTTCTGCTGCTCACGGCCGAGGCTAATCTATGAAAAAGAAAGACTGGAAAGACTCACATTTATACAGTGCCTTTCACGACATTCCAAAACGCTTTACAGCCAGTGAAGCATTTTTGAAGTGTAGTCACTGTTGTAATGTAGGAAACACAGCTGCCTAATTGTGCACTGCAAGCTCCCACAAACAGCAATGTGATAATGACCAGATAATCTGTTTTTGAGAGAGCTGTTGATTGAGGGATAAATATTGGCTGGGACACCGGGGATAACTCGCCTTCGAAATAATGTCATGGGACCTTGTACGTCCACCTGAGAGAGAAGGCGGGGCCTCGGTTTAACGTCTCATTCGAAAGACGGCACCTCCGACAGTGCAGCGCTCCCTCAGTGCTGCACTGGGAGTGTCAGTCTAGATTTTATACTCCAGTCTCTGGAGCGGGGCTTGAGCCCACAAACTTCTGACTCGGAGGCGAGAGTGCTGCCCACTGAGCCACGGCTGAACGATCTCCACTTATCGGGTGAGGTGCTGGAGAGCGCTGATCCCTGTGGCATTGTATCCTAGCATGAGTAAATGCCTTCAGGAGAAGGGAAAGGAGGGGGGGGGGGGGAGAATGTTCTGCTCTGAACTTTGCAAAATAGAGAAGCTTTCTTAAAACCCAACTTTCAATTTGACCATTCGGATCAAAACGCGAGGGACTTACTGGAACCAAATTAAAGTGTTCCGAGTATTTTCTACTGTTTAATGGGGTATTTGGGCAAGTTCCCTATTTATTTATTCCCATTTGTTGGATTGGCCTGAATTTAGCTGAGCACCTGACCTCTCAGGCTGCCGGCAATACACTTTATATACAGGAGGTGTACGGGGCCACTGAAATGTGACTCTTCCCTTTGATTGTTCTCCTCCACCAGCCAGGACCTATCATGGCTTCTGTTTGGTGACTCCTCGCTGGAGGATACTCAGCAACAGGTTACACTTTATACAGCACTCCTCATGTCAAATAACAGGAGCTCTGAAAAACGCAGACACCTAGCAGGAAAAAATTTGGAGACAGAAGGCATGTTCAAAGAGAAATGTTTTTTTTATATAGGCTTTTGAGATTGGAGGGAGGGAGCAAGGCCAAGTGGTTTGGGGAGAGATTTCTAGATGGCAAGGTTGTAGTGACTGAAATATCAGGCTCCAATGATTATCGTGGAGCAAGCATGGAACCAGGAGTAATCTAATGTCAGAAATGAAGGGTGCGTGTGAGGATGTTGCTCTGTAGAATGGTGTGAGGGGCGGGGGGGGGCGGGTGTGAGGGGCAGGGCGGACGACTGGGTGGTGGGAGTGAGGGTGTACAGCTGTAGAAGGGTGTGAGGTGCAGAATATGTTGGTGAAGATGGAACAGATAGTCAGTCGTCTACACGAGTTGCCCATCATCTGGTGTCTGTACAGGGTCCCTTTATGCCCTAAGCTGTGGAAACCCCATTTTTGGTTGCAGAAAGACATCAGATGACATCTCTATTCACAGATTCAATGTCCCAGGAGACAGCAGATGGTCCAAATCTGTTCATTGGAAGCTAATTGCATGATCAAAATAGAAGCCAGTCAGAAGCAACACAGCAGGCATGCCCTAAATACCATTGAAACCTTTCTATTTCTTTTGAGAAACCAAGGTGAAGGGCCAAGGCCCATAAACAATGATGTAGGATGTCACCGAAGAATACTCATAGAATTATACAGAATGTACTGCACAGAAACGGACCATTCGGCCTGACTGGTCTATGCCGGTGTTTGTGCTCCACACGAGCCTCCTCTCACCCTATCAGTATATCCTTCTATTCCTTTCTCCCTCATGTGTTTATCTAGCTTCCACTTACATGTATCTATGCTAATCACCTCAACTACTCCATTCTAACCACTCTCAGCGTAAAGAGGTTTCTCCTGAATTCCCCATTGGATTCATTAGTGACTATCTTGTACTTATGGCCCCTAGTTTTGGTTTCCCCCACAAGTGGAAACATCTTCTCTACGTCTCCCCCTTCATAATCTTAAAAATCTCGACCAAGTCACCCCTCGGTCTTTTTTGTAGAGAAAAGAGCCCCAGCCTGTTCAGTCTTTCCTGATAGGCACAACCTCTCAAAAGTATTCGCCTGGCTGAGCTGCTAACGCTAAAGAAACAGATTATCTGATCATTTGCCTCGTTGCTCTTTGTGGGAGCTTACTGTGCGCAAATTGGCTGCCGCATTTCCTACATTGCAACAGTGACTACGCTTCAAAAAAGTACTTCACTGGCTGTGAAGCGCTTTGGGGCATCCTGAAGTCGTGAAAGGCGCTATATAAATGCAAGTTCTTTCTTTTTTTTCTTTCTAGAATGGCACATATAGTCAATGCACTTCAAAAATCAGTTCATTGTCCAAAGTGCTGTGAGGCGTTTCAACATGAAAGGTGCTGTACAAATACAAGCATTTATTAATTAACTAGGGATCAGGCAGTGCCAGGTTTGGGTTTAAAATGCCTGTGGATTGTAGAAGCTTGGGAAAACAGAGGGAGTTCCATCGTTTTGAGGTCCTGGTAAAGAATGGAGCGTACTGTGAATGAAGGGAGTTAGAGCGCTGATAGGATGGTACGTTTGGAGCTTAGTAGGAGCAGGAGAGGATAGTTCAGAGGGGCAATCACCATGGTAGCGTCGATTTTAAAATAGGGCTATAAGAGTTGTGCGGAGAGAAGAGCCCAGAGACAAAAGGAAGTGTTGGGTACCGGACGGTAAGCATACTTCTGTATCCTTTCCAAGATTGCGCCTGTGGTTTTAAAATATGTATCTTTTCCCCCCCTCACCAGGTCTCTGAAGAAACTAAGCGAGGACAGTTTGACCAAACAGCCAGAAGAGGTCTTCGATGTGTTGGAGAAACTTGGTGAAGGGTGAGTGCCGAGCGCTTACCGAGAAATTGCACCCAATAATACTTTGAGGCTGAACTGCAAGGGTTCGTTGGAGCTTTTTACGTTTTGAAGCACAGTAGCATTTGGACTGCTGCAGGAGGGAAAGAGTTAATTCAGTTCCAGGGTTGCAGGTTATTCCTTTTTGTGACCTTGCTTTGCTGTGGTGTTTCCTCAGCTGTTTTCAAAATCTTCCAGCCGGAGCATTCCTTGCTTGCTTATTTTTAGCATGTCTGAGTTGTCGTGGCCTCCCCCACCTCCTATCCCCTCCCCATGATTAAAAATGTCTGGTAGACAACACAGCAGGGACAGGGACCCCTCTTCTGGCCCCCAGAACAACAATATCTCCGAATTCAAATGATGAAGTTTACATGGGAACTGTCAGTCCTCAGTGATGCCTATTTGCCCATAGTTCACAGGGAAGAGATGATCCGGAAGTCCAAGTGCACAGCATGCTCCTCCGCTAGCGCAAAGGCAAAATACTGCGGATGCTGGAAATGTGAAATGAAAACAGAAAATGCTGGGAATATTCAGCCGGTCAGGCAGCATCTGTGGAGAGGGAGAAACAGAGTTAACGTTTCAGGTCTGTGACCTTTCATCAGAACTGACGAAAGAAAGAAAGACTGGCACTTGAACAGTGCCTTTCATGACCTGAGGACGTCCCAAAGCACTTTACACTTTTGAAGTGTTGTCACTGTTGTCATGTAGGAAACATGGCACCCAATTTACGCACAGCAAGATCGCACAAACAGCAATGCGATAATGACCAGATAAACTCTTTTTTTATGATGTTGAAGGAGGGATAAATATTGGCCAGGACTTTGGGGATAACTTCCCTGCTCTTCTTCGAAATAGTGCCATGGAATCTTTCATGTCTACTTGAGGGAGCAGACGGGGCCTCGGTTAACGTCTCATCCAAAAGATGGCACCTCCGACAGTGCAGCACTCCCTCAGTACTGCACTGGAGTGTCAGCCTAGATTTTTATGCTCAAGTCTCTGGAGTGGGACTTGAACCTACAACCTTCTGACTCAGAGGTGAGAGTGCTACTAACTGAGCCACGGCTGACATGAAACGTTAACTCTCCCCACAGATGCTGCCTGACCTGCTGAGTATTTCCAGCATTTTCTGTTTATATACTCGGCTAGCATGTTTAGGAACAGGAGGGGGCCATTCAGCCCCTTGAGCCTGTTCCGCCATTCAATGAGATCGTGGCTGATCTGCAACCTAACTCCATATACCCGCCTTTGGCCCATATCCCTTAATACCTTTGGTTATCAAAAATCTATCAATCTCAGATTTAAAATTAACAATAGATCTCGCATCAATTGCCGTTTGCGGAAGAGAGTTCCAAACTTCTACCACCCTTTGTGTGTAGAAGTGTTTCCTAATTTCACTCCTGAAAGGTCTGGCTCTAATTTTTAGACTATGGCCCCTAGTCCTAGACTCCCCAACCAATGGAAATAATTTCTCTCTATCTACCCTATCTGTTCCCCTTAATATCTTGAAAACTTCAATCAAATCAGCCCTTAACCGTCTAAATTCTAGGGAATACAGCTGTAATTTGTGTAATCTCTCCTGTAATTTAACCCTTGGTGTCCGGGTATTCATTCTGGTAAACCTACGCTGCACTCCCTCCAAGGCCAATCTATCCTTCCTAAGGTGCGGTGCCAAAACTGCTCTCAGTACTTCAGGTGTGGTCTAACCAGGGCTTTGTATAGCTGCAGCATAACTTCTACCCCCTTGTATTCTAGTCCTCTAGATATAAAGGCCAGCATCCCATTAGCCTTTTTAATTATTTTCTGTACCTATTCATGACATTTTAATGATCAATGTACCTGGACCCCCAAGTCTCTTTGGACTTCTGTTTTTAGCTTTTCACCATTTAGAAAGTTCTATCCTTTTTGGGTCCAAAGTGGATGACCTCGCATTTGCCTATATTGAAATCCATTTGCCACAGTTTTGCACATTCACTTAATCTATCAATAACCCTTTGTAATTTTATGCTTCCATCTATACTGCCTACAATTCCACCTATCTTTGTGTCATCTGCAAATTTGGATATGTGGCTTTCTATGCCATCATTAAAGTTGTTAATAAATACTGTGAATAGTTGAGGCTCGAACACAGATCCCTGCGGGACACCACAAGTCACATCCTGCCAATTAGAGTACCTGCCCATTATCTCTACTCTCTGTCTCCTGCTGCTCAGCCAATTTCCGAACCAGGTCAATAAAAACAGACTAAGAGCTTCTACAGGTATATAAAAGGGAAGAGAGTAGCTTAGAGGATGGGACTAAGGAATTAATAATGGGAAACAGGGAAATGGCAGAGACTTTGAACAAATATTTTGTATCGGTCTTCACGGTAGAAAACACTAAAAGCATCCCAATAATAATTGATAATCAAGGGGCTATAGGGAGGGAGGAACTTAAAACAATGACTATCATTGGAGAAAAAGTACTAGGCTAACTAATGGGACTAAAGGCTGACAAGTCCCCTGGACCTGATGGCCTACATCCTAGGGTCTTAAAAGAAGTGGCTGCAGAGATAGGTGGCTGCGTTGGTTGTAATCTACCAAAATTCCCTGGATTCTGGAAAGGTCCCAGCGGATTGGAAAACCGCAAATGTAACGCCCCTATTCAAGAAAGGAGGGAGGCAAAAAGCAGGAAACTATAGGCCAGTTAGCCTAACATCTGTCATTGGGAAAATGCTGGAATCCATTATTAAGGAAGTAATAACAGGACATTTAGAAAATCATAATACAATCAAGCAGAGTCAGCATGGTTTTATGAAAGGGAAATCGTGTTTGACAAATTTACTAGAGTTCTTGATGTAACGAGCAGGGTGGATAAAGGGGAACCAGTAGAGATCTTCCTTGCTGCAATGCTCCATCTCACCCTCAGTAAGCTCCCCACTGGAGTGGAGCTAATTTACAGAACAAACGGGAAACTGTTCAACCTCTGTCGCCTCCAGTCCAGATCCAAGGTCGTCCCATCCTCTGTCGTTGAATTACAGTATGCAGACGATGCTTGCGTCTGCGCTCACTCGGAGGTCGAACTCCAAACCATCGTCAACACCTTCGCCGAAGCGTACGAGAGCATAGGCCTTGCACTAAACATCCGTAAGACAAAAGTCCTCTACCAACCTGCCCCCGCCGCACAGTACTGCCCCCCGATTATCAAAATCCATGACAAGGCCTTGGACAACGTGGACCACTTTCCATACCTCGGAAGCCTACTGTCAACAAGGGCAGACGTCGACGATGAAGTCCAACACCACCTTCGGTCACCTGAGGAAGAGAGTGTTTGAAGACCAGGACCTCAAACCCGGCACTAAGCTCATGGTCTACAGAGCAGCAGTGATACCCGCCCTGCTGTATGCCTCAGACATGGACCATGTACAGCAGGCACCTCAAAGCACTGGAGAGGTACCACCAACACTGCCTCCGCAAGATCCTGCAAATCCATTGGCAGGATAGGCGCACCAACGTCAGTGTTCTTGCTCAGGCCAACATCCCCAGCATTGAAGCTTTGACCACGCTCGATCAGCTCCGATGGACAGGTCACATTGTCCGCATGCCCGATATGAGACTCCCAAAACAAGCGCTCTACTCGGAGCTCCGACACGGCAAGAGAGCCCCAGGTGGGCAGAGGGAAACGCTTCAAGGACACCCTCAAAGCCTCCTTGGAAAAAGTGTAACATCCCCACCGACACCTGGGAATCCCTGGCCCAAGACCGCACAAAGTGGAGGAGAAGCATCTGGGAAGGCGCTGAACACCTCGAGTCTCTTCGCCGGGAGCAAGCGGAAGCCAAGCGCAAACAGCGGAAGGAGCGCACGTCAACCCAAGCACCCCACCCACCCGCCCCTTCAACCACCGTCTGCCCCACCTGTGACAGAGACTGTAGGTCCCGCATTGGACTCATCAGTCACCTGCGAACTCATTTTTAATGTGGAAGCAAGTCATCCTTGGTTCTGAGGGACTGCCTAAGAAGAAGAATATATTAGCATGGATATAGGATTGGCTAACTAACAGAAAACAAAGAGTCGGGATAAATGGGTCATTTTCTGGTTGGCAAACTGCAACTAGTGGGGTGCCACAGGGATCAGTGCTGGGGCTTCAACTATTTACAATCTATATCAATGACTTGGATGAAGGGACCGTGTGTTTGTAGCCAAATTTGCTGAGGTTACAAAGATAGGTGGGAAAGCATGTTGTGAGAAGGACACAGAGTCTGCAAAGGGATATAGATAGGTTAAGTGAGTAGGCAAAAATTTGGCAGATGGAGTATAATGTGGGAAAATGTGAGGTTATCCACTTTGGTAGGAAAAATAAAAAGGCAGATTATTATTTAAGTGGAGAGAGACTACATAATGCTGCAGTACAGAGGGATCTGGGTGCCCTCGTACATGAAACACAAAGTTTAGCATGCAGGTACAGCAAGTAATTAGGAAGGCAAATGGAATGTTGGCCTTTATTACAAGGGGGATGGAGTATAAAAGTAGGCAAGTGTTGCTACAACTGTACAGGGTGTTGGTGAGACCACACCTGGAGTACTGCGTGCAGTTTTGGTCTCCTTATTTAAGGAGGGATATACTTGCATTGGAGGCAGTTCAGAGAAGGTTCACTAGGTTAATTCCTGAGATGAAGGGGTTGTCTTATGAAGAAAGGTTGAGCAAGTTGGGCCTATACTCATTGGAGTTTAGAAGAATGAGAGGTGATCTTATTGAAACATATAAGATTCTGAGGGGCCTTGACAGGGTAGATGCAGGGAGGATGTTTCCCCTCGTGGGAGAATCTAGAACTAGGGGGCACAGTTTCAGGATAAGGGGTCGCCCATTTAAAACTGAGATGAGGAATTTCTTCTCTGAGGATCGTGAATCTTTGGAATTCTCTACCCCAGAGAGCTGTGGAGGCGGAGTCATTGAATATATTCAAGGCGGAGATAGACATATATTTGAGCTACAGGGGAGTTGAGGGTTATGGGGAGCGGGCGGGAAAGGGGCCTTGAGGCCAAGATCAGATCAGCCATGATCTTATTGAATGGCGGGGCAGGCTCGAGGGGCTGAGTGGCCTACTCCTGCTCCTATTTCCTATGTATGTTCTAATTTGCCTTCAATTCCTTGGGCTTCTACTTTAGTTAACAGTCTCTTATGAGGGACTTTATCAAATGTCTTCTGGAAGTCCATATAAGTAACATCCATAGACATTCCCCTGTCCACTACTTTAGTCACCTCCTCAAAAAAAACTCTGTCAGGTTTGTCAGGCATGACCTACCCTTTCACAAATCCATGCTGGCTCTCTCTGATCAGCTGAAAATTTTCGAGGTGTTCAGTCACCCTATCCTTAATTATAGACTCTAGTAATTTCCCGACAACAGATGTTAGGCTAACTGGTCTATAATTCTCTGGTTTCCCTCTCTCGCCATTCTTAAATAGCGGAGTTACATGCGCAATTTTCCAATCTAAAGGAACAGTTCCTGAATCGAGAGAACTTTGGAAGATTATAGTTAGGGCATCTGCAATTTGCTCACCTACTTCCTTTAAATCCCTGGGATGGAAACCATCTGGTCCTGGGGATTTGTCACCCTTTAGTGCCATTATTTTCTTCATTACTGTTATTTTACTTATGTAAATTTTATTGAGTCCCTGTCCCTGATTCAATATCAGTTTCCTTGGGATTTCTGGCATGCTATACTCTTCCTCTACTGTAAATACTGATGCAAAGTAATTATTCAACATGCCCGTCACTTCCTTATTATTATTGACAATATCACCGTTATCA
The DNA here is from genome assembly GCA_030390025.1 of Squalus acanthias. Taxonomy (NCBI): domain Eukaryota; kingdom Metazoa; phylum Chordata; class Chondrichthyes; order Squaliformes; family Squalidae; genus Squalus; species Squalus acanthias. The sequence goes on along the minus strand of CM059435.1, from coordinate 7,671,016 downwards.
GTTTTCAAGGGGGCCAACATTGCCCCTGACCACCCTCTTTTTCCAAATATAATTGTAAAAAATTTTGGTGTTGATTTTGATACTCTTTTCATGCTCCCTTTTTGTAGCTCTTACTCTCTGTTTTGTGACCCTTTGCTGTCCTTTGTATCTCTCCCATTCGCAGGATCTGTGCTGTTTTCTGCATTTTTGCATGCTTTTCCTTTTAGTTTATGTTCCTTACCTCTTTAGTCGTCCATTGCTGTTTTTTTTGGCAAGTAGAGCTCTTGCCCCTCGGGTATAAAATGGTTCTATATCACATTTAATTCTTTTTTGAACATCTCCCCACTGATCTGTCGTTTTACCCATTAACTGATTTGCCCAGTTTGCTGTGGACAGTCTCTGTCTCATCCCGTTGAAGTCGGCCTGACCTAAATCTAGAATCTTAGTCACTGTTTCGCGTTTCTCCCTTTCAAACACTGCGTTGAACTCGATCATGTTATGATCGCCTATTAGATAAATGTTCACGCACTGTTAGGCTTTTAACTAAATCTGGCTCATTATTCATTACTAAATCTAGTATGGCATGCCCCCCTTGTTGCAGAAAACTATCCCGGACACACTCCAGTAATTCACTTTCTGACAGGTGCTAGTCTGCTTATCCCAATCTATATGAAAGTTAAAATCTCCCATTAAAACCACTCTGCCTTTGCTACACGCTTGTCTAATCTCTGCACTTATACAATCTAGCACTTCAGAGCTGCCTATACACAACTCCCACTACCGTCTTAAATCCTTTCCTGTTTCTTAATTCTACCCATAAAGTCTCCACTGCCTGCTTATCTCTCATTATATCCTCTCTTATCATTGAAGTGATTTCATCCTTTCATCACTAAGGCTCCTCCTCCCCTGCTACCATTTTCCCTATCTTTCCTGTTGACATGTTTTCCCAGTCCCTACGTTGGCTGCCAGGCTGGTCCAAAGCTCTGACTCTGCGCCCTCACCCCCACCCGCCACACTCTAACCCCCACTTAAAATGAAGGGTGCTCCTCTGCCCTGTAGAGGTATCTCCTCATCAGTGAACTCACTCAAATGGTCTGGAAAGGAAGGGTCTGAAATACCAGGACAAGTTTAAAAAAAAAAGAGAAAAATAATAATAATGTATGTTTTTTTTCTAATTGTATGTATTTCATGCAGACATGGGAGGTGGTTGGAGCACTTTGAACAGAAGGTACTTCCCTTTTAATAAGTGCACACACAAGAAGCTTTGGCTAGAATAAGAGACTGAGATCTCCTGTGGTGTACAATCCCTTTCATTACTCATTGGTAAAAGTAGGTAATGAAAGGCATGGCTTCACCAGATGGGTTTAACCTCTCCTCAATTATAATCCATGGCCCAGTTATAACTGATGAAATTGAGTTCATCGGCCAATTTAGGGGAAGGGAAAAGGACCAATGCTGGATCCTGTCTGTGTATCTCACTCAGATAATTGAGCTTCTCTGTCTGCCAGCTCAGAGTGCGGAGGCTGCAGCTAAGAACTCCTGCAGTCCGACTCCCTTTCATCAATACATTTCTCCCCTTTTTTCAGTTTCCTCCCTTCCTCTCCTTAAGGTGCAGACTTTGTGAAAGAAAAGAAAGAACATGCATTTATATAGCGCCTTTCACTACCTCAGGATGTCCCATTGAAGTACTTTTGAAGTGTAGTCACTGTTGTCGTGTAGGAAACACGACACCCAATTTGCACACAGCAAGATCTCTCAAACAGCAATGTGATAATGACCAGAAACACTTTTTTTTAAGCGGTGTCGGTTGAGGGATAAATACTGGCCAGGACACCAGGGAGAACTTCCCTGCTCTTCGAATAGTCTCATGGGATCTTTTACGTCCACATGAGACAGCAGACAGGGGCCTCGTTTTAACGTCTCATCCGAAAGACGGCACCTCCGACAGTGCAACACTCCCTCAGTACTGCACTGGCAGTGTCAGCCTGGATTATGTGCTCAAGTCTTTGGAGTGGGACTTGAACCCACTAGCTTCTGACTGAGGCGAGAGTGCTAGATGTACAATTCCACAGAGGCTGACTTTAGGAAAGCTTAATCCATGTCAAGTGGGGGAAAAAATAAAACCTGCGGTGCCGAGAGATGTGAACATAAGAATTAGGAGCCAGGAGTCGGCCATACGGCCCCTCGAGCCTGCTCCGCCATTCAATACGATCATGGCTGCTTTTCGACCTCAACTCCACTTTCCCTTCATTCCCTCGGAGTCCAAAAATCTTAGCAATCTCAGCCTTGAATATACGACTGAGCATCCACAGCCTTCTGGGGTAGAGAATTCCAAAGATTCACAACCCTCTGTGCTGCAGCAAACATTTCAATATCAGTCTGCATTACAGAAAGCCCTCCTGGGACGTGTGATGTTTGAAATGTCTGCAACTTTTAAATTTAAAATCACTTCCATTCAGCTGTCAGATGAATGCCTCAGCAGTAAATGGCATTGCATTTGCTTTTGATTCAAATCTGTTCACACCAAAATAATGCCCATTTACACTCTGAGGGGCTTTTTGGAGCTAACAGGTGTGTGTGGCCCCCACTCCAATAATCTCCCTTTGTTCCTTCTCCTCCCTTCTTGGGTCGTCTGACGCATCTGGGCGCAGTTTCCTGGGCATTAGCCACCCTCCAGTATCTCACTCGTAATATAACACCTTGGATAAGGAGCATTTAGGGAAGGGCATCGTAACTGAGCCCTGTACTTGTTCTCGCCTGACATCTACACACAAGAGACTTTCTAGTATGGGGGTTCTCTGGGTAGCAATCAGAAAATGGGACGCTGGTTGATTTATTTATCTTCCAACTCCCTTGCCTAAGGGCACTGAGACACTACCACTGTCCTGGCCAAATCAGCGTGGACTAGGGTTTCAACCTCAGGCGCTTTCTGTGTATGGCTCTGTAGTATCCGCCAGGGCATTTACCCAATAACACACCTGAATTGAGCTTATAAAAAGATTTGTGTGGTTGAGTGGGCTAAATTGTAGAACAACCGAGCTTGGCAAGAGCTGGTAATGAAAATCTCACTGGTACAGTAGTGGGTGCTCTTGTGAAGTTGAGGTTGTGATGTGTGTTTTTTAGGCCAGTTGAGAGGGAGCGTGAAGGCCCTTTTACAGCTGATGACCCTGCATCGTTCTTCCACCGACAGTTGCACTTGTCAATATAAACGATTCATTTTTCTGATAGTAGAGACCCATTTTAATGAGAAATGAGCAGCATTGAATAAATCTGCTTTATATTAAAAAGAAAAAAGAAAGAACTTGCATTTAAACAGCACCTTTTACGACCACAGCCAATGACGTACGTTTGAAGTGAAGTCACTCTTGTAATGTAGGAAACGCAGCAGCCAATTTGAGCACAGCAAGCTCCCACAAACAGCAATGCGATAATGACCCGATCATCTGTTTCAGCAATGTTGGCTGAGAGAGAAATTTTGACCAGGACACCGGGGACCACGGGGAGAAATCACATACTCTTCTTCAAAATAGTGCTATGGGTCCACCTGAGAGGGCAGACGGGGCCTCGGTTTAACGTCTCATCTGAAAGACGACAACTCCGACAGGCCAGCATTTCCTCAGTACTCCACTGGTGTGTCAACCTTCGATTGATCTGGAGAGAGCGATCTGCTTTCATCAGTCTTCCCCGATCTCTCTCTGGCTGAACAGCGGGAAGACCAAAGCCATCTCTATTGGCCTCCACCATAAACCCCCTTGCCACTGCCGATCCCTCTCCTGGCATCTGGTCAGGCTGAAGCAGACTGTGAAACATCTTGACATCCTGTTTGACCTAGAACTGAGATTCGTAACTCACATCCTATCCATTACCAAGGACTTTTACTTCCACCTCTGCATTATCGCCTTCCTCCTGCCCTTATCCTCAACCCCCACTGCCGCTAAAACCATTATCTGTGCTTTTGTCATCCCTGGACTCAATTTACCGTTGGTGACAGAGCTCACAGCTGCCTCGGCCCCAGTCTCTGGATCTCCTTGCCGAACCCTCTTCATCTCACTTCTAGCTAGCTTTAAAAACCATCTTTAAACCCATTTTTTCTGACCAAGCTTTCAGTCACCTCTCACAGTAGAGCTCAGCGTCAACTTGTTTACGCCTTTTATCTATTGCTTTTCTTCTTCACGTAAAGGGCTTTGGAACATTTTCTGAAGGTGCTATGTAAATGCAAGTTGTTTATATAGCCATCTTGTTCTGGTCTCCAACTAGGTATCCATTTCCACCCCGCCTCAGCCCATCTGCTGCTGAAACCCTCATCCATGCTGTTGTTACCTCCAGACTTGACTATTCCAATGCTCTCCTGGCCAGCCTCCCATTTTCCAATTTCTGTAAACTTGATCTCATCCAAACCTGAGCTGCCTGTGTCCTAACTCGCACCAAGTCCCCATCACCCATCACCCCTGTGGTTGCTGACCTACATTGGCTCCTGGTCTGGCAACGCCTTGAATTTAAAATTCTCATCCTTGTGTTCAAAATGCTTCATGGCCTCGCCCCTCCCTATCTCTCATCTCCTCCAGCCCTACAAACCTCTGAGATATCTGCATTCCTCTAATTCTGGCCTCTTGAGCATCCCTGATTTTCATCGCTCCACCATCGGCGGCCGTGCCTTCAGCTGTCTAGGACCCTAAGCTCTGGAATTCCCTCCCTAAACCTCTCCGCCTCTCTCTCTCTCCTTTACGACGCTCCTTAAAACCTACCTCTTTGACCAAGCTTTTGGTCACTTGTCCTAATACAGGAAACTCTTGTTTAACCGGCACCTAAATATCCGGAATTCTCTCTTAACCGGCAAAAATCATACTCCGAAAACTCCTCTCAAATAACCGGCAATGTTGCCGAGTCCGAGTCTCCCGTGAACGCTGAGGACTCCGAAAACTCCTCTCAAATAACCGGCAATGTTGCCGAGTCCGAGTCCGAGTCTCCCGCGAACGCTGAGTACTCCGAAAACTCCTCTCAAATAACCGGCAATGTTGCCGAGTCCGAGTCCGAGTCTCCCGCGAACGCCGAATTAGTCAGTGGGGGTAGTTCTCCAAAGTGCCACTACTCGGCCTCCTGGCGCTGTCGGAAGTCCGAACACGGCAGTAACAGGAGTCTGATTTTTGTTTGTTAAAAATAGCCTCGGTAGATATAACTCTCCGTTATCCGGAACTTTTGATCAACCGGCACCACGCCGGTCCCGTCGGTGCCGGATACCAAAGAGTTTCCTGTATGTGCTTCGGTGTCGAATTTTGTCTGATTACGCTCCTGTGAAGCGGCTTGAGACATTTTACTACGTTAAAGGTGCTATATAAATGCATCATGTTGTTGTGGGTCTATGGGGACAAATTCAGGGCTTGGGAGCACATTGTTTCTATTTTTGATGCACTGGAAAGCCATACAGCCGCAGCAGAATTGAACAGGAAATCAGATGAATAATTTCATGTGTAGCTGAACTTTATTGAGCTCCCTGACCCAGTCTGTGATCAGTCATGTTTTCTTCTACGTCGGCAGGGCAACGCTAACAGTGTTGAACCCGCTCACTGCATTGATCAAACCAGATAAATATTGGCCAGGACACCAGGGATAACGTCCCTGCTCCTCTTCAAATAGTGGCCGGGGAATCTTTTACGTCAACCTGAGAGAGCAGACGGAGCCTCGGTTTAACGTCTCATCCGAAAGACGGCACCTCCGACAGTGCGGCACTCCCTCAGTACTGCACTGGAGTGTCAGCCAAGATTTTTGTGCTCAAGTCTCTGGAGCGGGACTTGAACCCACAAACTTCTGCCTCCGAGGCGAGAGTGCTGCCCACTGAGCCACTGCTGACACCTGGGCTCCTGAATAGAGCAGTGTTGTGGGGGGGCGGGGGGGGGGACTTTCCGGTCTTGCTGGAAGGATGAACTAAGATGGGTTGGACGGACATCCTCTTCTGTAATTATCTTGCTCGGCCATTGCCTTGGCAACCGATTAGGGGAGACACCAAAAGGTTGGGTGTCTGTCGACTAAGGGAGGGGGAGGGGTGATGAGACCGATAGCTATAAAACTGACTCAAACCCACAACATTTTTGTCAACACCCCACCCCTTAAAATGAAAATTTATAGCTGAAATGTAGAGTAATTGAGCTGGGTGAATGTGGTTAGTTTGCTTTTTAGAACAAGCTTTCTTTTTAATCATTATTATTGTCTCTTACTTGAAAAGTGCCAGGGCTTTATACTGAAGAGCACCCGTTGATGTGGGCCATGCCTGGCGGCCAGTAATAAGTTGTGGGTTGGAGCCCTTTCCAGTGTTTCCAAGGAGGGGAGGATCTGGGTGTGTTCTTGCTTCTGTTTTCACCGTGTGTACTTCTGTTGCACTCGGAGAAGGCGCAGTCTGACTGCTTCCCTTAAAATGCAACGTAGCTAGATTCTGCTTGTGGGTTTCCTGTTGCAGAGGAAAGATTAAAGGGTTGTGCAGAGTGGCTGTGCATACATACCCAGTACTGGACAGCCGCGCTCGTCAGCGAGCACATTTTGCAGCCTCCTTCTGACCCTGACTTTACTTTTATGTAGATACTAACAGACCCACAATATTACAACTTTTAGTCAGAAGGCGTGCTTCCTGTAGCTGGGTGGAGGAGTAGTATTAGGACTAAGCACAAGGAGTCATTGTTTTTTTTAATATATTCTATAGTTGTTGTGATCTGGAAGGCACTGCCTGAAAGGGTGGTGGAAGCAGATTGGAAGCAGATTCAATGGTAACTTTCAGAAGGGAATTGGGTAAATACTTAAAAAGGAAAAATTTGCAGAGCTATTGGGAAATACCAGGGAAGTGGAACTAATTGGATCACTCTTTCAAAGAGCCAGCACAGGCATGCTGGGCTGAATGGCCTCCTGTGCTGTATGATTCTGTATAAACTGGGAGTCATGTCGAGGGACAGGACTATACTGTACTTGGCTGAACCTTATGGTCAGCAAGATAGAGCTGCTAGAAAGAAAGAATGACTTCCGTTTCTATAACACCTTTCATGACCTCAAGGCGTGCCCAATGAAATACTTTTTGAAGTGCAGTCACTGTTGTAATGTAGGAAACACAGCAGCCAATTTGGACACAGCAATGTGATAATGACCAGATAATCTGTTTTAGTGATGTTGGTTGAGTGATAACTATTGGGGAGAACTCCCCTCCTCTTCTTCGAACTATTGCAATTGGATTTTTTACGTCCAACAGAGGGGGCAGGCAGGGCATAGGTTTAATGTCTCATCCAAAAGACAGCACCTCCGACAGTGCAGCACTCCTTCAGTACTGCATTGGGACTGTTGGCCTCGATTTTTGTGCTCAAGTCTCTGGAGTGAGACTTGAACCTACAACCTTTTGACTCCGAGGCAAGAGTGCTACCCACTGAGCCATAGCTGACCCCTAGTTCTGGAAACTGAGGCATATCAAGTACCCGGTATCCCCCAGCTCCTTACCCCATACCCCAGCGTGGTGCTTTGGCCCCAACCTCTAAAGAGCGGCATCAGTTGTTTCAATGTGACATTATTCCATTCCCACAGTGTACCAATACAGTGCTGTGTTATGGGCAGGTTGGTGGGGGTCCATACCCACTAGGATATTAATTTAAACAGTGGGGGGGGGAAGGGTCTCTCCAGGCCAGTAATGGAGCACACCGTGACATTGATCTGTACCAGTGGACTTAACACCAGCGGCCTGGAAAAAGATGGAGGAGACCACAGGCGGCAGCCTTTTTGCACTGCTCCTCAGGCACTGCTGAGATGCTCGTGGAAACAACACCATCAGGTGGGTCTTGGCTCCTCCCTACTTACCATAGTGCTGCTGCTGAAATTCAAACGCAGCATGAAACCTAAAAGAGCCAAGTACCTGCTCTACACTTTGTCGCGGATGTGTCGGTGGTCCAAGCTCGCTATAACAGACAAACAGGTGAGAGTTGCCAAGGCTTAGCATCTAGACACTGTGACGGCCATAGTGGAACGGGAGGCGGGGGACAGGTTCAGGAGAGAACCATGTCAGTCCTGAGTACTAAAACTCTTGCCGCTTGTCTGCAAGCAGTGCTATAGGCCATCGCCAATGTTCCCCCTAATTTTAAATTTGTGTGTGCGGTCCCTTTAATGGACTGTGCGGCCCATTCAAAGTTTAGTGCATGCGCGAAATTTCACACTGTAAAAGCCAGTCCTGGGCTGCGCGCTTAGAGGGAACATCGACAGTGTGGTTAGAAAATCCCAAGATATTAAGGCCTAAAAATTTGGTTGCTTTGCGCCTCCGGGGCGCTAACGGGGCGCAAAGCAACTAGGGCGCGGCGCCGACAACGCCTCCTGCGAAATTCAGCGGGAGGTTAGCGGCTGCGGTAACCGTTAGCGCCCCGTGATGCTGTGCCGCCGGCGATGACGGCATCACTGTGTGCAGCGCCCCGGCCGCGATCTTCAGTAGCGCCCCCTAACTTACCACCGAACGCTATGTCCGACGGGGTCAGGGGGGCCTACCTGCAGCCGGGGAGGTGCCGGGCGGCCATTTTTGTTGCTGGCTGCCTGCCAGCACCTGCCTCCGCTGCTGTCCCCGGCCCCCTCTGCAGCCCCCCGCGGAGCTCGGCACTTCTCTTGAGTACCGGGCTCTTTTGCCGGCACTCTGATACCTGCTGGCCCAGCTGGGCCCCGGGTTGCCCTGTGCTAGGCCCCTCCCCTTTAAGAAGGGGAGGAAGGCCTACAATACTGCGGCGCGATGTGCAGCAGAGCGTGACGCTGCGGCACGTAGCGCCGCGATATTCCCTCGCAGCGCCCCAAGAGGGAGGCGGGGCGCTTCCAGTAGTGCCCCGCTTCCTTCTTGGGGTGCTACCGATGAATTTTGGCCGCGGGGGCGCTAATTTTTTCGGGCCGCTAAAAGTAGCGTCCCGGCGAAGTTAGCGCCCCAAAGGGGGCGTGACTCAATTTTTCCCCCTAAAACCCTTGAGGTTGCAACACTAGTCCATTGAAATCAATCCTGTAATCCCTGCTGTTAGTGCCTCCTCCAGAGGGTGATGCTGTAACCTCTTTTTAAAAAAAAAATACGGAGTGACTATTGACAACACGACCCACCTGTATCATCGAATAAGTCTCAAGGATCACTTGTGACGCAACGACTATCGACACTGCTATTGACAGCGTCGTCGTCACTAGATGCGCTCCAACAATATTACAAGGAGGCCTGTTATTCCTACTTGCTCCATAGGTGGCACCTACCTAAATTAAAAAGAAAGGGAGGTGGGGTAGCATTGCTGGTTAAAGAGGGGATTAATACAATTGAAAGGAAGGATATTAGCTCTGATGATGCGGAATCTGTATGGGTAGAACTGAGAAATAACATGGGGCAGAAAACGTTAGTGGGAGTGGTATATAAACCTCCAAACAGTAATGCGGAGGTTGGGGACAGCATTAAAAGGGAAATTAGAGAAGCATGCAGTAAGGGCACAGCAGTCATCATGGGTGACTTTAATTTACATATAGATTGGGCTAACCAAATTAGTAAAAATACTGTGGAGGAGGAATTCCTAGAATGTTTACGGGATGGTTTTCTGGAACAATATGTCGAGGAACCAACCAGAGATCAGGCCATCTTAGACTGGGTATTATGTAACGAGAAAGGATTAATCCGCAATCATCTTGTATGAGGCCACTTGGGTCAGAGTGATCATAATATGATAGAATTCTTCATTAGGATGGAGAGTGAAGTAGTTGAATCAGAGACTAGGGTCCTGAATTTAAATAAAGGAAACTACGATGGTATGAGGCGCAAATTGGGTAGGATTGATTGAGGAATGTCACTCAAAGGGTTGACGGTGGATAGGCAATGGCAAACATTCAAAGACTGCATGGATGAACTACAGAATTTGTTCATCCCAGTGTGGCATAAGAATAAAACAAAAAGGGTGACTCAACCGTGGCTAACGAGGGAAATTAGGGATAGCATAAGATCCGAGGAGAGGGCATATAAATTGGCCAGAAAAAGCGGTAACCCTGAGGATTGGGAGCAGTTTAGGATTCAACAAAGGAGGACAAAGGGATTAATTAAGAAGGGGAAAATAGAATATGAAAGTAAGCTTGCAGAGAACATAAAAACTGACTGTAAGAGCTTTTATAGATATGTGAAGAGAAAAAGATTAGTGAAATCAAGTGTAGGTCCCTTGCAGTCAGAAGCGGGGGAAGTTATAATGGGGAACAAAGAAATGGCAGACCAATTAAATGCATATTTTGGTTCTGTCTTCACAAAGGAGGACACAAATAACCTCCCAGAGATGTTGGAGAACATAGGGTCTGATGAAAGGGAGGAACTGAAAGAAATCAGTATTTGCAGGGAAATGGTGTTAGGGAAATTGACGGGATTGAAGGCCGATAAATCCCCAGGGCCTGATAATCTACATCCTAGGGTACTTAAGGAAGTGGCCCTAGAAATAGTAAATGCATTGCTGATCATCTTCCAACATTCGATGGAATCTGGAACTGTACCCATGGATTGGAGGGTAGCTAATGTTACCCCACTATTCAAAAAGGGTGGTAGAGAGAAAGCGGGGAATTACAGACTGATAAGCCCTGACATCGGTAGTGGGGAAAATGCTAGAGTCCATTATAAAGGATGTAATAGCTGAGCACTTGGAAAAACAGTGACAGGATCGGACAAAGTCAACATGGATTTACAAAAGGTAAAACGTGCTTGACTAATCTACTGGAATTTTTTGAGGATGTAACTGGGAAAATAGATAAGGGAGAACCAGTAGATGTGGTGTATTTGGACTTTCAAAAGGCTTTCGATAAGGTCCCACATAAAGAATTAGCGTGTAAAGTTAAGGCACATGGGATTGGGGGCAAGGTATTGACTTGGATAGAGAACTGGTTGGCGGACAGAAAGCAGAGAGTAGGAAATAATGGGTCTTTTTCCGAGTGGCAGGCAGTGACTAGTTGGGTACCGCAGGGTTCGGTCCTTGGACCCCAGCTATTCACAATATACATTAATGATCTGGATAAGGGAACTAAATGTAATATCTCCAAGTTTGCAGATGACACAAAGCTGGGTGGGCGTGTGTGCTCCGAGGAGGATACTGAGAAACTCCAGGATGATTTGGACAGGTTGGGTGAGTGGGCAGAAGCGTGGCAGATGCAATATAACGTGGATAAATGCGAGGTTATCCAATTTGGTGTCAAAAACAGGAAGGCAGACTATTATCTGAATGGCAATAGATTGGGAGAAGGGGAAGTGCAACGAGACCTGGGTGTCCTTGTGCACCAGTCGCTGAAGGTAAGCATGCAGGTGCAGCAGGCGGTGAAGAAGGCAAATGGTATGTTGGTCTTCATAGCGAAAGGGTTTGAGTATAGGAACAGGGATGTCCTGCTGCAGTTGTACAGGGCCTTGGTGAGACTACACCTTGAGTACTGTGTGCAGTTTTGGTCGCCTTATCTGAGGAAGGATGTTCTTGCCATGGAAGGAGTTCAGCGAAGATTCACAAGGCTGATACCTGGGATGGCAGGAATGACATATGAGGAGAGATTGGGTCGATTGGGCTTATACTCGCTGGAGTATAGAAGAATGAGAGGGGATCTCATCGAAACATATAAAATTCTGACAGGTCTGGACAAACTAGATGCAGGAAGAATGTTCCCGATGGTCGGAGAGTCCAGAACCAGGGGTCATAATCTAAGGATAAGGGGTAAGCCATTTAGGACAGAAATGAGGAGAATTTCTTCACCCAGAGAGTGGTGAACCTGTGGAATTCTCTACCACAGAAGGTTGTTGAGGCCAAGTCATTAAATATATTCAAGAATGAGTTAGATATATTTCTTAAAGCTAAAGGGATCAAGGGATATGGGGAGAAGGCAGGTACAGGGTACTGAGTTTGGATGATCAGCCATGATCTAATCGAATGGCGGAGCAGGCTCGAGGGGCCGAATGGCCTGCTCCTATCTTCTATGTTTCTATGTATATTTTAAAAATTGTTCAGGAAATGTGATTGATTTTGATTTCCTGAGTGCAGTCCGGGGAAAGCCTGTTTGCTTCAGAGAAGTCATGTGAGGCCCAGACATCCACTGTTAAGTGATTGTTTCTGACTGGGTAGTTCTCCATTTTATAAACTTTGAGAGAACCACGATATGAACTCTCAGTAATACAAAGCACTTCCTTGTTCTTTTACCATGGTGACTGGCTCCTGGCTGGCCACTGTTGCATCATGTCAGCAGGGTTAGAAACACCAGAACCTTGGCAATGGGTCAAAACCAATTCAGAGGCGGCAATGGGTCAAAACCAATTCAGAGGCTACAATGGAAACCAATATAAACTAAATGGTACAATTTTAAAGGGGGTGCAGGAACAGAGGGACCTGGAGGTGCACGTCCACAAATCTTTCAAGGTGGCACGACAAGTTGATAAGGCTGTTTTTTTTTTAAAAAAAGGCATATGGGATCCTTGGCTTACAAGTAGAGAAAAATTAGAAGTCGCACAACACCAGGTTATAGTCCAACAGATTTATTTAATTTTACAAGCTTTCGGAGCTGTCGCTCCTTCCTCAGGTAAGTTAGCAATGAGAGAATCTCCCAGAATTCACAATTTAAACCCAGACAAAATCTATTCACATTATTCGCTACAACAAAGAGCACAGCCAAGACAATGAGATGTGTCCCAGGGGGTCCAACGTGTCAAACCACCTGCTGGCTGCATATCTTGTCAATTTGTGTTCTTGTGTTAGCCTTTTTAAAAAAAAAAAAAACCCCCAAAAAACCCCCCCAAAAAAACCAAAAAAAAACACCTGGGAAGACCGGCCATGATGTCAAGTCACGTTCTGTATCGTGACATGAACCCGATATCGCGATTGAGGCCATCCTCATGAGTGCGGAACTTGGCTATCAGTTTCTGCTCTATGATTTTGCGCTGTCGTGTATCTCGAAGGCCGCCTTGGAGAACGCTTACCCGCAGATCCGAGGCTGAATGCCCCTGGCTGCTGAAGTGTTCCCCGACTGGGAGGCAACCCTCCTGCCTGGCGATTGTTGCGCGGTGTCCGTTCATACGTTGTCTCAGTGTCTGCATGGTCTCGCCGATGTACCATGCTCTGGAGCATCCTTTACTGCAACGTATCAGGTAGACAACGTTGGCCGAGTCACATGAGTATGTACCGTGTACCTGGTGGGTAGTGTCCTCACGTGTAATGATGGTATCTGTGTCCATGATTTGGCATGTCTTGCAGAGGTTGCCGTGGCAGGGTTGTGTGGTGTCTTGGTTGCTGTTCTCCTGAAAGATGGGTAATCTGCTGCGAACGATGGTACTTTTGAGGTTAGGCGGCTGCTTGAAGGCGAGTAGTGGAGGCGTGGGGATGGCCTTAGCAAGGTGTTCGTCGTCATCGATGACATGTTGAAGGCTGCGAAGAACATGGCGTAGTTCCACATCATTACAAGTAGAGAGGCACAGAGCAAGGAAGTTATGGTAAACTTTTATAAATCACTGGTTAGGCCTCAGCTGGAGTATTGTGTCCAATTCTAGGCGCCATGCTTTAGGAAGGATGTCCGGGTAGAATGGTACCAGAAATGAGGGACTTCAGCTATGTGGAGAGACTAGAGAAGCTGGGATTCTTCTCCTTTTGAGCAGATAAGGTTAAGGGGAGATTTAATAGAGATGTTCAAAATCATGATCGGGTAAATAAGGAGAAACTGTTTCTAGCAGCAGGAGGGTCGGTAACCAGAGGGGACAGATTTAAGATCATCGGCAAAAGAACCGGGAGGAGGGAGAGGGGGAGAAATCTTTTGATGCAGCGAGTTGTTGTGATCTGGAACGCGCTGCCAGAAAGGGTGGTGGAAGCAGATTCGATGGTAACTTTCAAAAGGGATGGGGAAAAAATTACAGGGCTATGGGGAAAGAGCAGGGGGGAGTGGGACTAATTGGAGAGCTCTACCAAAGAGCCGGCACAGGCACGATGGGCCGAATGGCCTCCTTCTGTGCTGTATCATTCGATGAATTACAGTCCCTGCCACTTACATCGGGGACTTATGGCAGCTATCTTTATCGGGTATCGCCCTCGCTTATGGCGGGCAACTGTCTTTATCAGGCAATTTCCCATAACCATTTTTCTTCCACCAATCACAAAGGAACCGCTTACAATGTATTCAGTGAGATCCTTGCACCTCGGCAAAGTGCGATTGCCATAATTACTTACTCTCCTGTAGCTACCGTTTAACGTTAAAGGTTGAAAGGGCAGCACGGTGGCATAGTGGTTAGCACTGTTACCTCACAGCGCCAGGGACCCGGGTTCGAATCCGGCCTCGGGTGACTGTCTGTGTGGAGTTTGCACATTCTCCCCGTGTCTGCGTGGGTTTCCTCCGGGTGCTCCGGTTTCCTCCCACAGTCCAAAGATGTGCGGGTTAGGTTGATTTGGCTATGATAAATTGACCCTTAGTGTTAGGGGGATTAAATGTGTGGGGTTACGGGGATAGGGTGGGATATGTGTCGGTGCAGGCTCGATGGGCCGAAATGGCCTCTATCTGCACTGTGGGGATTCTGTGATTCTGTGAATAAATTAACTGTGAAGGCAGGTTTTCTTGTCATTTGAAATTTACTCCTTTCTCATAAATCACAAGGAAAGCGGTGGAAGCCGCCAGTGTCGCCGTTCTAATGGTGGAAGCCGCCGGTGCCTGACTGGGGACGGCGGTTGCCGCGGGGAGACCGGGAACGGCGGTTGCCGCCGGTGCCTGACTGGGAACGGCGGTTGCCGCCTACCTACTGTGAGCCAGACAATTTCAAAATTCCTGAACTTGGAAGTTTCAAGTACCATTTAATAAGGCAGTGAGACAAATACATTAAAAGCAACTCAAATGTCAGTGATTTAAAAAAAAAAATGTGATTCCGCCCCCAGCGTCTGTCATGTGCTACTTACTACCTTTACCATACTTTGTAACTTTTAGCGATCACACTCCCGAATCCCCTGGAGGGTGTCTGGGGCTATGATGGTTTTACCGTCCAACGCTTATAGCGGGCGAATCACGCCAGCACCAATGCGCCCGCTATATGGGGTGCAGGCTGTACTCTGTTTATTCTACTGTCGAACTGCCTGCCATCTTCATACCATCTTCATATTGAGTACAGGAGTAGGGAGGTGATGCTGCAGTTGTACAGGGCCTTGGTGAGGCCACACCTGGAGTATTGTGCGCAGTTTTGGTCTCCTAACTTAAGGAAGGACATTCTTGCTATTGAGGGAGTGCAGCGAAGGTTCACTAGATTGATTCCTGGGATGGCCGGACTGACATATCAAGAAAGATTGGGTCAACTGAACTTGTATCCTCTGGAGTTCAGAAGAATGAGGGGGGATCTTATAGAGACATTTAAAATCCTGACTGGTTTAGACAAATTAGATGCGGGCAGAATGTTCCCAATGTTAGAGAAAACTAGAACCAGGGGTCACAGTCTAAGGATTAAGGGGAAGCCATTTAACTCTGAGCTGAGGAGGAACTTCTTCACCCAGAGAGTGGTGAATCTGTGGAATTCTCTTCCACAGAATGTTGTTGAGGCCAGTTCGCTAAATATATTCAAAAGGGAGTTAGATATAACACTCACAACTAGGGGGATCAAGGGGTATGGCTAGAAAGCAGGAATGGGGTACTGAGGTAGCATGTTCAGCCATGAACGCATTGAATGGCGGTGCAGGCTCGAAGGACCGAATGGTCTACTTCTGTACCTATTTTCTATGTTTCTATGTAAACCCAGACAGCGAGTGTTGGGAAGAGCGATGCTCAAGGCTTGCGCAAGTTGGCACCCACGTTTCCCACATTACAACAGTGACTACACTTCAAAAGTGCTCAGTTGGCTGTAAAGCGCTTGGGGACGTCCGGAGGTCGTGAGAAGTGCTCTAGAAATGCAAGTCTTTCTTTCCTTCTGGAGTGACCAAAAAAAAACATTCTCCATTCTGAAATATCAACATTCTTGAGAAAATGTCTAATGCTGAACAATATTCAGCTCCACAGGCTGGCTGGACACGTGATTTCCCCCCTGTCTTCCCCAAGTGGCAGGTTCTGAAGTGAAGGTCAGGTCCTATTCTACAAGAGAAGGAAAATGGAAAGCAGGTTCACTGGATTGATTCCTGGGATGAGATGGTTGTCCTATGGGGGAAGGATTGAGTAGAATGGGCCTGTACTCTCTGGAGTTTAGACGAATGAGAGGTGATCTCATTGAAACATATAAGATTCTGAGGGGGATTGACAGGGTAGATGCTGAGAGGTTGTTTCCCCTGGCTGGAGAGTCTAGAACTAGGGGCCATAGTCTCAGGATAAGGGGTAGGCCATTTAAGACTGAGATGAGGAGGAATTTCTTCACTCAGAGGGTTGTGAATCTTTGGAATTCTCTACCCCAGAGGACTGTGGATGCTCAGTGATTGAGTATATTCAAGACCGAGATCGATAGATATTTGGACTCTAGGGGAATCAAGGGATATGGAGATCGGGCAGGAAAGTGGATTTGAGGTCGAAGATCAGCCATGATCTTATTGAATGGCGGAGCAGGCTCGAGAGGCCTTACGCCCTACTCCTGCTCCTAATTCTTAAGTTCTTAAAGCAGGTCACGTAATATTGGCAGAGACCCGTAAGGACAATCCTAGTAACAACAGGCCGGTCAGTTTAACATCAGTGGTGGGTAAAGTTTTAGAAACAATAATCAAGGAAAAAATTAACGGGCACTTGGAGAGGTTTAAGCTAATTAAGGAGAACCAACACGGGTTTGTAAATGGCAGATCATGTTTGACTAATCTAATTGAATTTTTTGATGAAGTAACAGAGAGGATTGATGAAGGGAATGCAATGGATGTTGTCTACATGGATTTTCGGAAGGCGTTTGACAAAGTACCACATAGAAGGCTGTTTTTCAGACTGGAGGGTCAGTGCTGGGGCTACTGCTTTTTTTTGATATATAAATGACCTGGATATTGGAATATAGGGTAGAATTTCTAAATTTGCCGATGACACCAAACTTGGGGGTGTGGCAAACAGTGATGACCTCAATCGACTGCAACAGGACATAGAAAGGCTAGCAGAATGGGCAGACAAGTGTCAGATGGAATTTAATACAGAGAAGTGTGAGGTGATGCATTTTGGCAGAAGGAACAGGGCGAGGCAATACACACTTAATGGCACAGTTTTAAAGAGTGTGCAGGGACAGAGTGACCTGGGAGTTGATGTGCATAGGTCCCTGAAGGTGGCAGGACATATTGAGAGAGTGGTTAACAAAGCATATGGGATCTCGGGCTTCATAAATAGAGGTATTGAGTACAAAAGTAGAGAAGTTATGCTGAACCTTTATAAAGCGCTGGTTAGGCCACAACTGGAGTATTGCGTCCAGTTCTGGTCACCACACTTTAGGAAGGATGTGAAGGCCCTTGAGAGGGTGCAGAGGAGATTTACCAGAATGGTTCCGGGGATGGGGGATCTTAGCTACAAGGACAGGTTGGAGAAGCTGGATTTGTTTTCATTAGAGCAAAGGAGGTTGAGGGGTGATTTGATAGAGGTGTACAAGATTATGACGGGTTTGGATAGGCTAGACGGGGAAAGGCTGTTCCCACTAGTTGATGGTACAAGGACTAGGGGACACAGATTTAAGCTTTTGGGCAAGAGATACAGGGGGGGATGTGAGGAAAAACTTTTTTACACAGCGAGTGGTGATGACCTGGAATTCGCTGCCGACGGAAGTGGTGGAAGCAGAGACACTCAATGTTTTCAAGGGAGACTGGATAGGCACTTGAGGGAAATAAACTTGCAGGGCTACAGGGATAGAGCGGGGGAATGGGGCTGACTGGATTGCTCTACAGAGAGACGGCACGGACTCGATGGACCGAATGGCCTCCTTCTGTGCCGTTATGACTCTGACTCTATGATTAGGATGTCTGCTCACCTTTTATGGCTGGGAAGGGGGGGAATAGAGAGAGATTAATGCAGCGAAATGTAAAGACCAGGGCCCACGGGAAAGCTTCTGATGCAAAAGATTGTTACTGTCATTCTCCCTTATTCGCTGTCTGGAGCGGACGGCCTTAATGTGTAATGCTGGCTGAATGTTAATGGCCCTGTGTTTCCTCCCTCAGGTCCTATGGCAGTGTGTTCAAAGCTATTCACAAAGAATCAGGCCAAGTGGTGGCTATCAAACAGGTCCCGGTGGAGTCGGACTTGCAGGAGATTATCAAAGAGATCTCCATCATGCAGCAGTGTGACAGGTGAGGTTCAATGAAGTGTTACCAGCGGCTGCGGATCATGATTGATGTGTGTTTTTTTAAACAAAGAAAGTAATTATAGTGATGCTGCAATACAAGAGATCTGGAACCCAGACGACCCTGTTATAGGGTTTGTCAGTTGAAGACACTGCAACCCAAGGGAATAGTAAAAACAAATGCATCAAACTCGACTGTGACATCAGATGTGTCTTCCTTGTCTTTTCACCATTCTGTGTGAGTTATGCTGAATTGTGGTCTGTTGTTTCCATGACACACTCTTGCATGCTGTGAAGAGCGTTTCTACGACTGATGTAGATGTGGAGCAACAACTATAATTTTACATTTAGGTGACCACCTCCTGTTTCTCATCTACATGTTGCCTCTTGGCGACATCATCCGAAAACACAGCGTCAGTTTCCACATGTACGCTGACGACACCCAGCTCTACCTCACTACCTCTTCTCTCGACCCCTCCACGGTGTCTAAATTGTCAGACTGCTTGTCCGACATACAGTTCTGGATGAGCAAAAATTTTCTCCAATTAAATATTGGGAAGACCGAAGCCATTGTTTTCGGTCCCCGCCACAAACTCCGTTCCCTAGCCGCTGAATCCATCCCTCTCCCTAACATCTGTCTGAGGCTGAACCACACTGTTCGCAACCTTGGTGTCATATTTGACCCTGAAATGAGCTTCCGACCACATATCCGCAGCCCAACTAAGACCGCCTACTTCCACCTCCGTAACATCGCCCGTCTCCGCTCCTGCCTCAGCTCATCCGCTGCTGAAACCCTCATCCATGCCTTTGTTACCTCTAGACTTGACTATTCCAAAGCACTCCTGACTGGCCTCCCTCATTCCACCCTACGTAAACTGGAGGTCATTCAAAACTCGGCTGCCTGTGTCCTAACTCGCACCAAATCCCGTTCACCCATCTCCCCTGTGCTCGCTGACCTATATTGGCTCCCGGTTAAGTAGCGCCTCGATTTCAAAATTCTCATCCTTGTTTTCAAATCCCTCCATGGCCTCGCCCCCTCCCTATCTCTGTAATCTCCTCCAGCCCCACAACCCCGAGATATCTGCGCTCCTCTAATTCTGCTCTCTTGAGCATCCCTGATTATAATCGCTCAACCATCGATGGCCGTGCCTTCTGTTGCCTCGACTCTAAGCTCTGGAATTCCCTGCCTAAACCCCTCCGCCTCGCGACCTCTATTTCCTTCTTTAAGACGCTCCTTAAAACCTACCTCTTTGACCAAGCTTTTGGTCACCTGCCCTAATTTCTCCTTATGTGGCTCGGTGTCAAATTTTTTGTCTTAAAATACTCCTCTGCAGCGCCTTGGGACGTTTTACTACGTTAAAGGCGCTATATAAATACAAGTTGTTTTGTTGTTAAGCCAGATAGTTGCGTCAGGAGCAGTGGAGTGTATTGCTGTGATGCCTCCTTTGTATTTGTGAATGGGACATTGAGCCGTTATCTGTTCCATGGTCTATTTTGGGTGACCAGAGTCGCACGCTGGAGAGTTTTTAATTCTCCATTTGTGCACCAAGCGTCCGCCTCTGCCGCGGGATGTGCGGATGCGGTTCGGGGTTGCCCATAAGTTTCGCGGAAGATCGAAGCCACAGCGAGTGCATGAAGGAACCCAGAGCCAGCAGTGCCAAGCCAGGGAACTCTTTTTTAACTTTTCTTAAAGAGTTTAATGTCTGTTCCCAAATTTTAAAGAAATGAATCGCCAGCTCCCTTCTTTGGAATGTGCACTGCCTCGTTCCAACGAGCAAGACTGACCGGGACCTCGAGTTCAATCTCCGCCTGGCACTCTGCCACTGAAGCAGGATTAAGGGCGGGGGCGGCCGGGGTTGGGGGGGGGGGAATTGGGTGGAACTTTACACACACACTGGGTGCTAATTTCTGGAGTAAGTTAGCAGGGAATGTATTTGAAGCACGATGCAAACGGGTTCGAGAGACAACCAGATGGGTTTATGGAGAGAGTTGATTAACTGAGACGGCTCGTGTGTGCCAGTTTAGTTGGACGTTAAATATCCCGTGGCATTATTCAAGCTGACAGTTCTTCAACCAATGCCACCAACACCAGATTAACTACTCATTCCTGACTGGAGAGTCTAGTACTAGGGGGATAAGGATAAGGGGTCGGCCATTTAGGACTGAGATGAAGAGAAATTTCTTCACTCAGGATTGTGAATTTTTGGAATTCTCTACCCCAGAGGGCTGTGGAGGCTGAATAGTTGAGTATATTGAAGGCTGAGATCGATAGATTTTTGGACTCTAAGGGAATCGGGGGATATGGGGAGCGGGCAGGAAAGTAGAGTTGAGGTCGAAGATCAGCCATGATCTTATTGAATGGCGGAGCAGGCTCGAGGGGCCGTATGGCCGACTCCTGCTCCTAATTCTTATGTTCTTATTCACCTCACTGCCGTTTGTGGGACATTGCTGGTCCTTAATGGCTGCCACATTTACCTCTACAAGAGTCACTACAATTCAAAACTAATTGACTGTAGGAAGCGATTTGCCATGAGACAGCGTTATGTAAATTAATTATTAAGATTATGCTGAGAAGCTGGGCATATAGACCGAATGAATTTTCCATGTTCCTAATTCTTTTGTTCCATGTAGAATCTTAGGTCTTTAACGGTCTTTCCCTTTCTTCACAGCCCTCACGTAGTCAAGTACTATGGAAGCTATTTTAAGAACACGGACCTGTGGATAGTCATGGAATACTGTGGAGCCGGTTCAGTATCGGACCTTATTCGAATAAGGAATAAAACGGTAATACGATGCGCCTGCCTCTATCCCAGGAAAATAAGCAGTGTGTGAGCAGGAGCTGTGATAAGCCACGGCTCTGAGCAACAATACTAGGAAAATTGCTTAATTAGAGTTTGGTTCAGGTGGTGAAGACAGCATGTAACTGAGTCATACAATTGACACCGCCAGGCCGATGATACGCATGCGTGTGACGTTGCTCCAAGCCCCAGCCCGAGTGTTAGTGTTGTGTTGAAGCACTATACGTTGTTGGGTTCTGCACTTAGCCATGCTTCAGTGCAGTACTTTCAGTCCACAACCTGACTGCGTCAAATTACACAACCACACTTCTTCATTAATTGCACCGGCAATGTAACTAAACGTAGCTCACTCTGCAGACGGGCGGTTTCTCACCGTCCCTCCTGAAGGCGTCGGTAAGTGCCGGCATTTTGCGATTAACATCCCACAGAATTGTAATGGAAGAGCCCCAGAGGCGCGCTCCCCTTGTACCATCCCACTCGGTAGCGTTGACTGCATCGAATTACACGTTCCAGGCAAAGTGCTGGGTGATTATTCTCCTCCCACTTCCTGCCAGAGCCACCACAAATCTTGTTAACGACACCGGGCGGTGTCACTAAACGCAGCCTTGTTTTGAAATTTGCGGGCAACGCACCAGCCCCACATTCCTGCTTGTCCTGCAAGACTTCAGAGGGCATTGAGTCAACCACATAGTGTGGAGCTCGAGCCACATGTGAGCCAGACTAGGTAGGTGTGGCAAGTTCCCTTGGCCAAAGGACATGAGTGAACCAGATGTGCCAGCCCACAAATTACCCGACTGATGGAATTCAATTTGCCACGTTGGGACTTGAACCCGTGACCTCTGGATTGTGGGTCCAGTACCAGTAACTATTACACCAGACTGGATGACTTGCTGAGGGCAGAATCGAGCTCAGCTGGTTGAACAGCTTACCCAGCACTAAAACTATCTCGTGTAACGTGTGAGGAATGACTACTTTAGATCCATACTCCAGCAGGAGTCATGGCCTTCAGGAAAACAGGAGGGGTGAAAGTTAGCAACAAAAAAAACCTGTAGTACAATTGCAGAGTTTCTAATATCGTGCTAATTTTATGTTATTATTGAGAACCGAGACCTAGAGTGCAAGACACCAAGTTTGAAAAAGGTAGAAGCGAAGATGAGGTAAATCAAGAAGCAGAGGTTTGGTGACACCAAGCCTTTGAATACCTGTAGATTGAAGGGAGTTCTGAAGATTTGGGGAAAGTGAGTTGCATCGGAAACTGTGCTGATAATCACAAGGTCATAAAGACCGTTGCTCAATTGCTCTTTCTAACATCGTTACCCCTTCCCATTTTTCCTTGGGGTGGTTGTGGGGGGAGGTGCTGGTATGGTGGAGAATCCCCTAGTGTTTTTTTTTATTTCAACGTGTTGATGAAGAAGGTGGAGAATTACAGAAATGCTTTCCTGCGCTCAAATCCAGTCGGGCAGTGTAAACAGGAGACATGTGTCTGAAGTCATGCGGGTTCCCTCGTGCTATATTTCTGAAGCAAACGTTACACAGTGGTTAGTGTATGAGGGGACCGAGAAATGATAGACTCAGACAAAAGGCCCACTCATGTGTTTTTACAGAGTTTGTACATGAGAGCGTTGATTGTTGCAATGTGCACTGCAGTATATTTCCTCTCGTGCTGTTCCCCTCACTGTCTGGAGCTGTCCTGCACGTCTGAGGAGCAAACCAGCACGGCTCCAATTGTTTACTCCCGCCGCCACTGATCAGCACGGATGGTTGTGATGATGTCAACACCTCAACCCAACTGAGATTGCAGTGTGTCTGTCTGTGACCCTGAAATGAGCATCCGACCACAGCATAACAACGACTGCCTACTTCCACCTCCGTAACATTGCCCGTCTCCGCCCTTGCCTCAGCTCATCCGCTGCTGAAACCCTCATCCATGCCTTTGTTACCTCTAGACTTGACTATGTCAATGCACTCCTGGCTGGCCTCCCACATTCTAAACTTGAGGTCATCCAAAACTCAGCTGCCCGTGTCCTAACTCGCACCAAGTCCCGTTCACCCATCACCCCTGTGCTCGCTGACCTACATTGGCTCCCGGTTAAGCAGCGCCTTGATTTCAAAATTCTCATCCTTTGTTTTCAAATCCCTCCATGGCCTCGCCCCTCCCTATCTCTGTAATCTCCTTCAGCCCCACAACCCCACGCGATATCTGCGCTCCTCTAATTCTGCCCTCTTGAGCATCCCTGATTATAATCGTTCAACCTTTGGTGGCCGTGTCTTCTGTTGCCTAGGCCCTAAGCTCTGGAATTCCCTGCCTAAACCTCTCCGCCTCGCTACCTCTCTTTTCTCCTTTAAGACGCTCCTTAAAACCTACCTCTTTGACCAAGCTTTTGGTCATCTGCCCTAATTTATCCTTATGTGGCTCGGTGTCAAATTTTTTGTCTTGAAATACTCCTGTGCAGCACCTTGGGACGTTTTACTACGTTAAAGGCGCTATCTAAATACAAGTTGTTGTTGTTGAGATCGCAGTGTGTCTGTCTGACTGGGAAAGGTGCCAGTTGGACAATGGTGCTGATTTGATGTTCAGCCCTTCTCCCCACGTGAGCAACAACACCAACTTGCATTGATATAACGTAGTAAAACACCCCAAGGCGCTTTACAGGAGCGTTAATCAAACAAAATTTGACACTGCGTCACATAAGAAGATACTAGGACTGCTTGGTCAAAGAGGTAGGTTTTAAGGAGCGTCTTAAAGGAGTTAGAGAGGCAGAGAGGTTTCGGGAGGGAATTCCGGAGCTTAGGGCCCCGTCAGCTGAAAGAATAGCCACCTTGGTGGAGCGATGAAAATCGGGGTTGCGCAAGAGGTCAGAGTTGAGGGTTGTAGGGCTGGAGAAGGTTACAGAGATAGGGAGGGGGGCGAGGCCATGGAGGGATTTGAAAACCAGGGTTACTCACTGGTAGAAGTGAGTGATGGAAGGCGTGGGTTCACCCGAGGAGTTCAACCCCATTCTCGATTATAGTCCATGACACTGGGGGATCTATTGTCCCTGTTATAATTGACGAAATTAGTTCATAAGCTAATTCAGAGGAAGGGAAAAGGACCATATATTCCACAACACTTCTGTCGATGACAATCCCTACTCTAGCAGCAGCGCTACAGCTGTGTCAGTGGGTAGCACTCTTGCCTTTGAGTCTGAAAGTTGCGGGTTCAAGTCCCACTCCAGAGACTTGAGCGCAAAAATCTCGGCTGACACTCCAGTGGAGTGCTGCACTGTCGGCGGTGGCGTCTTTCGGATGAGATATTAAACCGAGGCCCTGTCCGCCCCCTCAGGTGGACGTAAAAGATCCCATAGCACTATTTCGAAGAAGAGCAGGGGAGTGCTCCCTGGTGTCCTGGACAATATTTATCCCTCAATCAACATAACATAAAAGCATATTAGCTGGTCATTATCACATTGCTGTTTGTGGCTGTCGTGTTTCCTACATTACAACAGTGACTACAATTCAAAAGTGCTTCATTGGCTGTAAAGCGCTTTGGGATGTATGGTGGTCATGAAAGGTGCTATATAAATGCAAGTCTTTCTTTTACAGTATAAATAAGGTGGCACTTTTCTTTTGAACAGTGCTGCATGGCCAACAGTGCCTGAGGATGTCTTTTTTGACAGCTGGTACGCAGATCATAAATGTGTGTGTTTTGCTGTTGCTGAATTGACACACGACCAGAAAAGTTCCGATTACGTGATTGTTTTTCCAGAATACCAACGCATTGCAGAATCACTTGCTTCGTAATGTTTCTACATACAGGGCAAAAGAGACACACCGTATTTGATGCTGTGGGTTAGCGTTGTGTTTTCCAGAAGCAGTACATATTTGAGGGCAAATGGCCAACACAATGGAGACTCGACCTTAATTGACATAAGGGGCACAAACAAATGGAACAGTTCACTCATCCTTTAATCAATAATGTGTTGGTGGCTTGGGTTTTTAATTGAGAAAGGAAGGTGAAGGGCCAAGCCTTGGCCACCACCAAAGTTGGGAAAAAAAATAAAAGAAATGAGATAAATCAAGAAGTAATGATTGTGAAGCTTGCATTATAACAGCCTCAGGTTGTTGAAGGAAGGAGAGACTGAGGGACGTAAGGAGTTCTGGTTTGAGATCTTGAGAAATGTTGAGTTCAAGTAGGAGACTGTGCGATGAGTTTTGAGTTCAACAAAATGGAGACGTGGGGAGGAGGAAGAGAGAACTTTCCTCTCCATAGTATTTCTAACTTAGAAGGAAGAAGAGAGTTTAGAGGATCATTGACTATAGTATCCGTAAAGTGGAGAAAAACGAGAGGTTACGACAGGGAGCTTAGAGATGAGAGGGATGGCGGTGAGCCTGTCGCGGAGTGCACAATAGTGACGAGAAGAGCCACCTCGGCCATGGGAGTAGCCTTCACGTTTTGGTTGGAGTCAAGTTGTTGAGAAGAAGTGAAGCATTTGTCACAAAAGAGGAAACTGAGCTGCTTGAAGGCAGCTTGAGGAATGAAGGAGACATGGGAGTTTAGAAGAGGGACTGAGGCTAATATCGTAACAGATCAAGCAAGACTAAGGGTGGAACTATCTCCGGTAGTTACTGCTGGTTAAATGGAAGACGCAGGAAGAAACTTTGTGTTTGAAGAAATTAAACAGGTTTTCATATCCTTGCCCCATTTAAGGGCTTTGAGGAGATCAAAATGTAGTGTTTCAGCCATTGCGCTGAGGGGAATGGAGGTTGTAATCATCGAGGATGTGAGTTCTGAAGGAAACTGATAACGGCAGCTTAGAATCATCACGAAAGAGCAGATCGGGTTTTCCTACATTACAACACTGACTACACTTCAAAAGTACTTCATTGGCTGTAAAGCGCTTTGCGACATCCTGAGGTAGTGAAAGGCACTAAATAAATGGAAGTTCTTACTTTGGATGAAGATGAGATGTGAGTAAGGAACAGATTGGGAGAGAGGACAGTCATGGGGAACCCCTGAGTTAATGGAAGAAGATTCAGGAGATGAGGCATCTTCTACAGCACAGATGATACAGTTGGAGAGGAAACTAGATAGCCATGAATCTAGTGGAGGGATGCTTTACGCTGGCAATTATTTAGAAGTGCATGGTGCCAAACCTTGTCAAGAGCTTTGGAAATGTCCAAGGCATCCACAGATGATCCACCAAAGTATTTCCAAGTGCAGAGGCTGTGATGTAAATCAGATATCTTTTTCCTTTTCTTCAGCTAACAGAGGACGAGATCGCCACGATTTTACAGTCCACGCTGAAAGGGCTGGAATATCTACACTTCATGAGGAAAATCCACAGGGATATCAAAGCTGGAAACATCTTGCTCAACAACGAGGGACACGCCAAACTGGCTGATTTTGGAGTTGCTGGTCAGCTTACTGTAAGTAATCTCTGAACTCAACTGTGGTACAAAACCACATAACAAAATAGTTCACAGCAGCCGAAAGACTCTTGTTATGAAGTCATTTCCATATGTGAACTTTTTTTCTATTTTACCAGGGCAATAAATTAACAAAAATCTATTAAGACAAAGTATTAAAGAAAAACTGACCTGAAGCAAGAACATTTTCATGCCTAAAAGTACACTGGGACTACCCATCCCAAGTTTCGTTGAGTGGAGGATAAATGCCATGCGCCAAGAGCGCACGAGTTGGCGATCATAAGAACATAAGAATTAGGAGCAGGAGTCGGCCATACGGCCCCTCGAGCCTGCTCCGCCATTCAATAAGATCATGGCTGATCTTCGACCTCAACTCCACTTTCCCGCCCGATCCCCATATCCCTTGATTCCCCTAGAGTCCAAAAATCTACCAATCTCAGTCTTGAATATACTCAACGATTCAGCATCAGATGGGGCCATTGTAGCCCTGATTCTTTGACCTTCAAGTGCACCTCCTGATGAGGAGCATGGGAATGGTGACTGATGACGGCTAGTAATTTCTTCCAGAGCATCGGGATACAATTGGCCACAGCAGCATCGGGGTGTGAGTTAGACGCAACAACAAAGCACGGTCAAATTAAAAATTTGGTGAACTTATTTTTTTTTAAACCATCTATAAACTAATGTCCAACTACTTGTGTGTAAACACCTTACACTTTAGATCCAACTCTGAGCTGGCAGGGGCTTAGTGGGTTAAATTATGAGGACAGTTGCATAAACTTGCCTTGCATTCCCTTGAGTATAGAAGATTGAAGGGTGATCTGATCGAGGTTTTTAAAATGTTATCCAAATTTGCTAGGGTAGATACTGAGAAACTATTTCCTCTGATGGGGAAATCAAGAACAAGGAGACATAATCTTAAAACTAGAGCTAGGACATTCAGAATGGTAGTGAAATCTGGAACACTTTGCCCCAAAAAGTTGTTGAGGCTAGGTCAACTGAAATATTAAGACTGAGATCAATAGATTTTTGTTAGGTAAAAGTCTCGAGATATGGAGCAAAGGCGGGTAAATGGAGGTGAGGTGCAGATCAGCCATGATCTAATTGAAAGGGCTGAATTGCCTCCTCCTGTTCCTGTGCTGACCACGACATTTGCGTTGTCAGTTTGCCTAGAAGGTAGGGGTTCAAGTGCCTCACCAGGACTTGAGAACATAACCTGGGGAATGACACTTCGGTGCAGTATGGAGGTGGCGCTGTAATATATGAGTAACTTGAGAGATGACGTGGTAAGTTTCGCATGCTTGGGAGGGACAGGTGACTTTGAACGTATGGCTCCCAAAGCTCTCCACCACTGGGGGTTTTCCTCGCATCTGTAGTTAATTGATGGAAATCATATGCTATGATTAGTCAACAATCCCATTATCGTTGTATCGTGCCATTACTAGGATGGTAGAAGGCGCACTAGATGGACCGTGGTCTTATTTGAAGGTGCCAGCTCATGTGATTACACAGTTGCAGACTACAATCCAATATCTCACCCAAGTGACTATCCTTTGAAATGTGAGCCTAGAGAGTAAGTGTAGACAGGCCATTCACCCATGACACCAGACTTGAACCAATCCTGTCTCCGCACTCCTGCTCTTCCAGCAGAATCCTGGGCGATATTATTTCAATTTGTACACCATCCCCCCCCCACCACCAAAGGTAGGTTTCTAATCCTTGGTCTGTGCAAACCTGGCTCAGATCCGCTAACTCGACACCCACCTGGGTCGAACCTGGGACCTTCCTGAGTCATCAGAAGACCTTTGGGTCGATGCCAGTCACTGTCCGCATGGACACTGCTGACCAGAGCTCTTTGTCTTTGATGAATGGGTTGCGTTGAGCGATCGAGTTAATTCACAGGAAAATAACACAGTCTGTGTATATTGTAAATCTGTTTGCTTTCTGCATATGTTATCCCTATGGATACTTGTGCTGTCTGCCGATTATTCTCCATTTAGCCACAAGGTGATGCCAAACTAGATTTTTTTTTTCAGTAACTTGCATTCAATATATTAGCCAGCCAGGGACCAAATTAAAACTGCAAACGCAGAAAAGAGAAGGCTGAAGGGTCTTTAAGATGATGAAAGGGTTTGATACGGTAACCATAGAGAAGATGTGTCCACTTGTGGGGCAGTCAAAACTAGAGGGACATATTTATAAGATAGTCACTAATAAATCCAATAGGGAATTCAGGAGAAACCTCTTTACTCAGGGAGTGGTGAGAATGTGGAACTCGCTACCACAGGGAGAGGTCTCTCAGGTGGACGTAAAAGATCTCATGGCAGTATTTTGAAGAGGAGCAGGGAAGTTATCCCTGGTGTCCTGGGCCAATATTTATCTCTCAATTAACATAACAAAAAACAGATTATCTGGTCATTATCACGTTACTGTTTGTGGGAGCTTGCTGTGTGCAAATTGGATGCCACGTTTCCTACATTTCAAAAGTACTTCATTGGCTGTAAAGCGCCTTGGGACATCCTGAGGTCGCGAAAGGTGCTATATAAATGCAAGTCTTTCTTTTCTAATGAGAATCTAGGCTAAATTCAATCTTTTCAATTAATAAACAAGTTATTCTCTCAGATCCATTCTTTCAAAAACAAAAGCAGTGTGCACTTGCCTACTGCACTCTTACATAAAGTCTGTATTCTGTAATCTAGAATGCGCTGCCTGAAAGGGTGGTGGAAGCAGTTTCAATAGTAACTTTCAAAAGGGAATTGGATATAGACTTGAAAAGCAAAAATTTGCAGGGCTATGGGGAGAGGGACTAATTGGATAGCTCGTTCAAAGAGCCAGCAGGTCGGGCAGAATGGTCTCCTGTGCTGAAGAGGGGTTTGATAGATACTCATCTCAGATTTGTTTCAGTCTTACGTTATGCTTTTGGGGAGGCGTAACACTGACCCACCACTCGGGAAGATTCCCCTTAGTAACTTTTCCATCTGTGCTCAGGATACGATGGCCAAGAGGAACACGGTGATCGGAACTCCCTTCTGGATGGCGCCCGAAGTGATCCAGGAAATCGGTTACAATTGCGTGGCGGACATTTGGTCCCTGGGGATTTCGGCAATAGAAATGGCAGAAGGGAAACCGCCGTATGCAGACATTCATCCGATGAGGGTAAGTTGCGGCAAAGTATTTGACCACACTGGGGGTTTGAAAGCCGCTTGCACTGCTGTTGTGGCTGAAGCATTCGCGCCCCATCCTGTGCAGTATAGCTCTCGCTGCCTTTGCACAGCGCTCGGAAGAAAGCTGTTCACGAGACAAAAAGTAATTTGTGACTTTAAAGCTTAGGAGCATTAGGAACAGGAGGAGGCCCTTCAGCCCCTCGATCCTGTTCCGCCGTTCAATTCGATCGTGGCTGATCTGATTTCTTTGCACTACTGAACTGACAATGGGAGTGAGGTGAGAAAGGTGGCCAGCAATGCTACCACGTGCCCTCGTCTCCACCAGTAAAGTTTTGAGAGAGCATGAATGAGAGCATCTGTTTCCTCAACGCATTAAATAGACCCTGTAGTATGTTTGTAAAGTGGCCAGTAGGTCTAACCGAGAACTCTTATAAACTTTAAAACGAAATGGGAAACTGTAAATGTTTGAATTCTGAAATAGAAAGTGCTGAAAATACCCCGCAGGTCATTCAGCATCCGTTATGGTATCAGCCAGTGTCTCAGTGGGCTAGCACTCTCACTTCTGAGTCAGAAAGTTGTGGGTTCAAAGTCCCGCTCCAGAACCTTGAGCACATAATCCATGCTGACATTCCAGTGCCGTACTGAGGGAGTGCTGCACTGTCGGAGGTGCCGTCTTTCGGTTAAGATGTTAACCTGAGGCCCTACCTTCCCTCTCGGGTGGACGTAAAAGATCCCATGTCACTATTCGAAGAAGAGCAGGGGAGTCCTCCCCGGTGTCCTGGCCAAAATTTGTCCCTCAATCAACATCACTAAAACTGATTGTCTGGTCATTATCACATTGCTGTTTGTGGGAGCTTACTGTGCTCAAACTGGCTGCCATATTTACTACATTACAACAGCGACTACACTTCAAAATTGCTTCATTGGTTGTAAAGCACTTTGAGACACATTAAGGTTGTGAAAGATGCTATAGAAATGCAAGTTCTTTTTTTCTTTTAAAGAGAAAGAACAGCTTTCTCTTAACATTTCAGAAAAGTACCCCTAACTTTCAGTCTTCAGTTCTGATGAAAGTTACACATTAATTGAAACTTCATTTTCTTGTTGCAGAGGCTGACTGTCCTGTTGTATATTTCCAGCATTTTCTTCATTTCAATTTTAAAAACCTGGCCTTAAACCCTTTTTTAATAAAAAAAAATACATGGCTTCCCACCATACTGGAGTTATACTGCACATGGTGCCAAGCCCTCTGGACGGGGTTTCACACTGCTTGGCTTTGATGCTTTCTGGAGTTATAGTGCTATCTTACATTGACGTGTCGCTTCAGTGTAACTGTGTCCTATAACCAGTACATGCTTGTCGCGTTTAAACATGAGTCTGGTGCTGCAGCAATCAGCGCTATAAATTTCCATAGCACTGTGAGCTGCAATTAACATTATTAAATTGTCTTCTCAAAGTGTTATGAATTATAAATACCGCATTAAAATAGCTAGTTACTGGCTGCAACAATAGAGAGCTGACCTTTAAAATCTTTGACAATGGCTTTTTTATTCAAGCAAGATCAGCTTTGCATATTTAACCAGTAGTTTGCAAGTGACCTGAGTACATTTTTTCCTATTCTGCAGGCTATTTTCATGATTCCCACGAATCCACCGCCAACATTCCGGAAGCCAGAACTCTGGACGGATGAATTTACGGATTTTGTAAAGCAGTGTTTAGTTAAAAACCCAGAGCAAAGGGCTGCTGCCACACAGCTCCTGCAGGTACATTATAACCGAATACTGGCAACACTGTAACAGAAAATGTAATGGCTAACCAAATACTGGTAACATTGTAACACAAACATAATATTTAACCAAATACTGGTAACATTGTAACCGAATACTGGTAACATTGTAACACAAATGTAATATTTAACCAAATACTGGTAACATTGTAACACAAACGTAATATTTAACCAAATACTGGTAACATTGTAATGAATACTGGTAACATTGTAACACAAATCATACAATGTTACCAGTATTTGGTTAAATATTAACACAAACGTAATATTTAACCAAATACTGGTAACATTGTAACACAAAACATAATGGCCCGGAACATGTGGTCAGGACGACGGTGAACTGGCAGCGTTCGCTATCATTCCGCCTTTGAAACTGACCACAACTTCGTGATGTAGTGCCTGCGCAGGCGCATGTGAAAATCCTGAAGTTGTGGTCTGTCAATGACGGCTCCGACACAGGTTCCCCGACCCCCTCACAGAGCCGACTATCTTTGTTAATCACCCAAATCATTGAACCTGATGAAAACTTCGGCTCTTCCGCAGTAATTACACTGTTAAATTTCCCACTAAAAGTTAGACCCAGAGGGATTAGGTGTAACTGGGGTTTTAACAGCGTGTTGACTGCTAAAACAAATGTTGAGGGCCTGAAAAACTAATGGGCCAGAAATTCGGCTCTCCGGCTTCCTGCGGGTGCAAGCATCGCGCGCATACTTGCCTACCGCACCTGCCGTTGAGCTTTGGGCCCACGAGGACTTCAGCTCTGGGCCTCCTGCAGCTGCCGGCGCGCAGTGCTTGCGTATCCCAGGGGCGCAGTTAGTTCGAAGCGTCCCTGGGATCACGTGGGCCATGGAGAGCCAATCCTAGCAGGGAATTTTCATTCATAGATTTGACAGGAAGACCTGTCAAATCTATGAATAGAGATCGGCCCCAAAACCACACAAACTTCAAATATTTTTTTTTTTTTAAATCACATTTTTAAAATAACTATAAGTTACATAAATTAACTACTTTAAACAAAAATTTAATTTTTGAAAAAATTAATTATACTTTTTAATGGTGCTAAAAATAAACTTTCCTTTCTTTAAAGTATCTAAAAAAGATAAACCTGTTGAAAAAATCTTTAAATTGTAATTAATTAACCACTTATTAAAAACAGGCCCTGCGCCTCCTTTTTAAAAGTGCAGCTTCTCCATGCTTACCCTCCCGGAGAAACCTGGAAAAAAAAAGGAAGTTCGCTGCGTGCGCGCAGCCTCTCCCGCGCACGCGTTCGACTTCTGATCCCCTTCCTTCAGGGGAACGGAAGTTCCGGTTTCCCGCGCATGCGCAGCGCATGCAGGAAACCGGCACTTCAGGTGGCCTTACGGGTGAGTACACAGCGCGTCCTCACCCGACAAGAGCCAAATTTCTGGCCCAATTAGCGAGAACTTCGGGTTTTCCGACCTTCAATTCAAATCAACGCACTGTAGTGGGGAGCCCCTTGTGCAAAGTGCTGTGATGTCAACAGACTGTCTAAGCAGCCAATCAAAAGGCAGAATTCTCAGACAGCAAACAAGGAGGTGGGTAAGCGCTTAACATTCTAACTTTTTAAAAATGTTAGAGAGAGCAAAACAAAGATTAGGGCTCTCACATGGGGGGAAAAGGCAAACCTGAAATAAAGATGGACAAACTTAAAAGAAATTTAAAGAAAAGTTTCTTAAAATTTTTAATTAAAAAAAAAATTAAAATGGACAAATTTCCACACTGCACAAAATTAATATGATCCTTGTGTGAAGTGTACATCGGGACCAACAGCGAACGCCTTCGTTTCGCTGCTGACCGCAAATTCCGGGCCAATATTTAACCAAAATGGAATAAACGGATGGGGCTGAAAGCAGGCACGAGGAGTATTTGCTAGTCTGAAAAAAATGAAGGAATTTTGGGAGAAATTTCCAGAGGGCAGGGACGTGGTGGTTGAAAGAGCGTCTGCCAATGGTGAAGTGAACAGACAGGGAATGAAAGTGAGAAGTCGCACAACACCAGGTTATAGTCCAACAGTTTTATTTGAAATCACAAGCTTTCGGAGCGACAGGGAATGAGTAGATCATTGTTGGAGGAGCACAGGGTGTAAGCAGGGCATTGGGCTGCAGGAGGCCACTCAGCTAAAATGGAGTGAAGCTGTAGATGAACTTGATTAATCTTGAAATTGATTTGCAGGGGCACTGGGAGTGGAGCCTAATGAGAACTGGGGTAATCTCAGCGCAGGACTGGAGCAGATAAGGACAGGTGAAATAGCATTCTGAATGAGTTACTGTTTATAGCACATTGTGAGGGAGTCTGATGCGAACTACAAACTGCATTGGGACAGTTTAATTTAATTCTACTTGGGAGGTATTGAAGAGAGGATATTTTCAGCAGACTAGACTCGATTTATACACCAGTCCCAGAGGCAAAATGGCAGCAACCTAGCCTACTGCATTGGTTCAAGTTTATTATTATTTTTTTTTAAAAGGCGTTCTTTGTTGTGGGAATTGGATTCAGGAAGAAGAGACTATGATGGTACGCTGGGTTTTCTGGTCAGTAAATGGTGCGGATTATAGTAACTATGCTGTATATCAGACAAGTAACCGCAACATCCTGCCAACTGGTCATTCACTGCGTGTAGCACTATTTGCTGGCCAAGTGCTGTTCTGGAGGGAATGTAAATCCCACTTTGTGAGCAATAATTCACTTGCCGCCATGGCAGCTATAAACAGCTGTGAGTTGTTAATTGCGTGACCCTTTAGAGATATTATAAAACTGCCGAGCCAAACATTGTGTCGCCTCTTGCCCTGCTCTTGTGAGATTTGTGAGTGTTTGCTCTGGTCACATTATGTAACCAACTTGGCTGGAATTCTCGTCAAGCACTCGAGAGGAATTCGATCTGCCAATCATCTCCTTGACCTCTACAGATGAATCAGCTGGCCTGCAAGGGATAGCGATGGATTAGACAAACACAGTCGCGTCTTTATGAAGCAACCTGCACAGCAGGCCGATTCCCTATTGATCGGAAACAGAATGAAAACAAATCTGCCATTGATAAACCTGATCTGACACCTTGTAGGGAATATCAATCTGAATCGAAGGTTCCTGACAGTGCAAGTGGGCTTTCTTTGTGATTCAGGTGCAGTTGGTTCATATGGGCCACTGTACATAACCTGGTGTGCTAAGCTGGCACCTCCACTGGGGTGAGGTCTGCAGTGGGAAAAATCCATAAATAAAAATCAATGCGCCTGAATTGGATTTGGAAACTGAGAAGCTTACCGTAAATCTTCAAACGTCACTGAAACAGATGATCTGGTCATTATCACACTGCTGTTTGTGGGAGCTTGCTGTGCGCAAATTGGCTGCCACGTTTCCTACAACAGTGACTACACTTCAGAAGTACTTCATTGGCTGTAAAGCACTTTGGGACGTCCTGAGGTGGTGAAAGACGCTCTATAAAGGCTCGTCTTTCTTTCCTACCCTTGACGGGAGTTCTGCTTATTTCAAGGGACCCTTATCCAGGGCACTGAGGCAGCGAGATTCTAATTATCGGAACCGACGGGATGTTTTCAAGTGAAGTCTGCTTGGCGGAGATATTCATTTGTTTGATCCTGGGACTGTCAGCCGCTCTCTCACTGACGGGAAAACCTGAGATGGGAGACTCCAGACATCAAGCACGTCTCGCAGATACATGTGTGCTTTTTGAACCTGATTGTGAATAATAATTTTTTTGATGGGTGGCGGGGCGGGGGGGGGGGGGGGGGTGATTATTTCTGAGCTCATCCAGTTGTCAGTGCTGAGGAAACAAACATGCTCTTCACTTTGGCACCCAGTTTTTTTTCTACAGTGACTACACTTCAAAAGTACTTCATTGGCTGTAAAGCGCTTTGGGGCATCCTGAGGTCATGAAAGGCGCTATATAAATGCAAGTCTTTTTTCTTTAAATATATATGTGCTCTCCCTTCCACTTTGGGGCCTAAGCTTAGGAAAAATGTAATAATTTTAGATCGATTTGTGTATCATATGGAAGCCCCTTTTTTAGGGGGGAAATTGTGCTTATTGTACTCGAACATTTATAGTATTCCCTCTTCCACTGGAGGGCTGTTCAGCAGCTTGACTCCATTAAAGGGACAGTGGTTTCACAGTGACGTGTCTTGCTGTCATCATATTTCTAAATGGAAAAGAAAGAAAGACTTGCATTTCTCTAGCGCCTTTCACGACCTCAGGATGTCCCAAAGCGCTTTACAGCCAATGAAGTACTTTTGAAGTGTAATCACTGTTGTAATGTAGGAAACGCGGCAGCCAATTTGCGCATAGCAAGCTCCCACAAACAGCAATGTGGTAATGACCGGATAATCTGGTTTGTTTTTTTAGTGATGTTGGTTGGAGGATAAATATTGGCCCAGGACACCGGGGAGAACACCCCATATCATCATCGAAATAGTGGCCATGGGATCTTTTACGTCCACCCGAGAGGGCAGACGGGGCCTCGGTTTAACGTCTCATCCAAAAGACGGCACCTCCGACAGTGCCAGCACTCCCTCAGCACCGCACTGGGAGTGTCAGCCTAGATTTTTGTGCTCAAGTCTCTGGAGTTGGACTTGAACCCACAAAGCTCTGACTCCGAGGCGAGAGCGCTGCCCACTGAGCCACAGCTGACACGAGGAAATGGAGGATGCTGCAATTCTGTAATCGCATCACCAACAACATAAAATTAATGTCAACAGCATTGTGGGCTGCAAAACTGTGGTGTTAACTGGAGTGTGCACTTGTGATTAAAAAGCCAGGCTATTCCAGGAACTGAGACTGCCTGAGAACTCCGCACCAAGATCAGGAAAGATTGAACAAGCTGTGGGACTCTTTTCTCTCAAAATTTTGAAGGGGTTTGATAGGGTCGACGTAGAGAAAATGTTTCCACTTGTGGTCGAGCCCAAAACTAAGGGCCATAAATATAAGATAGTCACTAATAAATCCAATAGGGAATTCAGGAAAAACTTCTTTACCCAGAGAGTGGTTAGAATGTGGAACTTGCTACAACAAGGCGTAGTCGAGGCAAATAGCACAGATGCATTTAAGGGTAGGCTGGATAAACCCATGAGGGAGAAAGGAATAGAAGGATATGTTGATGGGGATTAGATGAAGAGGGGTGGGAGGAAGCTCGTGTGGCGCATAAAAACCGGCATGGACCAGTTGGATAGAATGGCCTGTTTCTGTGCTTGTAAATTCTATGTAGAATGGTAACTCCTCTTTCAATGCTGACTTTTACTCGTGTAACATTTAAAGTTTCCACCGTTCATGATTGGATAGTAGCTGAAGAGTATTTACACGCTAGGTTTGCAAATCTCAACAGTTTTGTCTTGCATTGAGTTCTGAGGTGAAGGGGGAAAAAAAAAACCTTGGTGTGTCAACCAATCATACTCTTGATCGAATGGCTGGGCTTTTTTTTATTCTCTCAAAATACTTTACGTGCATTTTTTAAAAAAATCTTTCAGCATCCCTTCATTAAAAATGCCAAACCCGTGTCGATCCTGCGGGATCTGATCACCGACATGATGGAAATTAAACTGAAGCGTCAGGAGGAGCAACAGCGAGACTTGGATCAGGACGATGAGGAGAACTCGGTAGGCCTCTTGTTGTCAGGTTTCTCTTGCTCTTTTCTTGCTTGGCAGTTGTACTAGAAGTGTCAGCTTGGCTCAGTGAGAAGCAGCACTCTTGCCTTCGGCTCAGAAGGCTGTGGGGTTTGAGTCACGTGCCAGAACTTGAGGCTGACACTCCAGGGGATTTGGGCTAATGGTTGGTTTTGCAAACTGGCATTAATTCGTAGCACAGCTCAAAACCTCTTGAGGCCAGAAACCTTAAGCAGACTTTGTCCAATAAATGATATTTATTTCTGTTTAATGTGGGCAGGTTGGAGTTGTATCATCAGTGAGGTTCACCAGTTCGGTATTCTTTATCTGTCTTTCAAAGAAATATAGTACTTGCCGCCAAGGTTTACGGAACCAAGGTGGGGAGATGGAGTTTAGATGCAGATCAGCCGTGATCTAATTAAATGGTGGAACAGGCTCGAGTGGCTGAATGGCCTCCTCCTGTTCCTTATTGATGCACTGTGGAACTTTAATTATCTGCTACAGGCCCTACCCAGTTGGATAAATAGTGTAACAGAGAAACCTTCTATTTTTAGTTTCTCCTCAGTCTGTTTAAAATATCTAAGCGAGTCTCAGCATCTAAGAACATAAGAAATAGGAGCAGGAGTAGGCCTTGGAGCCTGCTCCGCCATTCAGTAAGATCATGGATGATCTTCTACCTCAACTCCACCTTCCCACACTATCCCCATATCCCTCGAGTCCCTTAGTATCCTTAAAACTTAGCGATCTTTCTCTTGAATATACTTAATGACTGAGCATTCATAGCTCTCTGGGGTAGAGAATTCCAAAGGTTCACAACCCTCTGAGTGAAGAAATTTCTCCTCCCCCTCAGTCCTAAATGGCCGACCCCTTATTCTTGAGCTAACACTCGTGTATTTCCACTTTAAAACAGAGATATTCCTGGGGGGGGAAATTGCTGACAGGCTGACTCCTCCTTGCATTTATACAGCAAGCTTCACCAGCAGGTAGAGGCACCTGAGGCATCTTGGGAGGTTTTACTACGTGAAAGGCGCTATATAAATGCGAGTTGTTGTTGTTGAGTGCTTTACCAGAAGAAGGGAAAGGGTATGGTGGACACAAAGCTAAATGCTGGAGCTGCACGGAGAGCAAATTCAATCCGGTTCTGAGCACCGAGATAACAACTTAACCCTGCTGAATCATGCGTCCACAATCTGGGAAATCAGTTGGAAACGCTTAACTCCATTTTAGCTGGTTTATGCACGACTGAGCCCCGTTCTTGCAGATGGTTGGGATTGGGCAGAACTGGAGTGCCAATGGCCCAGATTCCACTGTATAAAGTTGAAGATGTGTTGTGCCTTACAGCTGTTGACGTAAGATTTTTCAGGAGGTATGCTGCCAAGAGCATACCTGTTTATAAATTTGCCAGTCATTTTCAATCGTGCTTCTCCCACTAAACATAGAAGATAGGAGCAGGAGTAGGCCATTCGGCCCCTCGAGCCTGTTCCGCCATTTAATGAGATCATGGCTGATAATCCAAATTCAGTACACTGTCCCTGCTTTCTCCCCATATCCCTTAATCCCTTTAGCCTTAAGAAATAAATCTAACTCCTTCTTAAATATATTTAATGATTTGGCCTCAACTGCCTTCTGTGGTAGAGAATTCCACAGGTTCACCACTCTCTGGGTGAAGAAATTCCTCCTCATCTCAGTCCTAAATGGCTTACCCCTTATCCTTAGACAGTGACCCCTGGTTCTGGGCTCCCCTGCCATCGGGAACATCCTTCCTGCATCTAGTCTGTCTAGTCCTGTTAGAATTTTATAAATTTCAATGAGATCCCCTCTCATTCTTCGAAACTCTAGCGAATATAAGCCTAATCGACCCAATCTCTCTTCATACGTCATTCCTGCCATCCTGCAACTGCTCTGGGGTGCCAATTGGACAACCCAACCTCGGCACTTAGGCAAGGTACCCGGCGAAGGGTTACCAGCCAAACTAGAGGTTTTACTAAACATCAGCGCAAGAGCGCGTGGACTTGTGTGCTTGTGCTCTGCTGACCTTTGTTCTGTGCTGCTTGGTTCTGGCTGAGTGATGGACAGAAATTAGAGTGATCTCCTGGACTAGTTTCGATCACCTAGTGGGTTTGGAGAGGAATTTCCCAGATTTCTTTTCTCCAGTTGGCCTGGGTTTTTATCTCTCTTTATTTTTCACCTCTCAATTGTGTGGGACAGGCTGGTTGGACTGTGAGGGTCTTTTCCTGTCAGTTATTGTTCGTATGTTTGTAACCTGGGGCTGAAGCGATTTAATGTATGGTTTGAATAAAGACAGTTCCAGGAATTGACCTCCACTACGCCAGTTTGAATGTCTTCATGTGGCGGTGCAAATTAAGTTTTTCTCTTTTCTTACAACAACAACAACTTCTTGCATTTATACAGCGCCTTTAAAGTAGTAAAACGTCCCAAGGCGCTTCACAGGAGCGATTATCAAACAAAATTTGACACCGAGCCACATGAGATATTAGGGCAGATTACCAAAAGCTTGGTCGAAGAGGTAGGTTTTAAGGAGTGTCTTGAAGGAGGAGAGAGAGGTAGAGAGGCGGGGAGGTTTAGGGAGGGAATTCCAGAGCTTAGGGCCTCGGCAGCTGAAAGGCACGGCCGCCAATGGTGGAGTGATTAAAATCAGGGATGCTCAAGGTCAGAATTGGAGGAGCGCAGAGATCTCGGAGGGTTGTAGGGCTGGAGGAGATTACAGAGATAGGGAGGGGCGAGACCATGGAGGGATTTGAAAAAAAGGATGAGAATGCTTAACTGGGAGCCAATGTAGGTCAGCGAGCACAGGGGTGATGGGTGAACGGGACTTGGTGCGAGTTAGGACACGGGCAGCAGAGTTTTCTGCTGAAGTCTCATACCTGGCTGATAACCTGCTGGGACCTTGTCTAAGCGCAGAGCTTAAGTTATCCAGTTGACTTTCCAGAGCAGTTCTGTTGACTTTACTGTGAGCCAACACGTCAGACTGGCCTAGAGGCTGATCCAGTCTCCCAACGCCGGAAAGTCCACTCTTGGCTATGTTTGCAATAGATGTTGTTGGTTGTTCCTGGGGTCAGGCAGCCCTGGATTGGTCCAGATTCTAGTCTCAAGTGCAAGCTCCCATCAAAGGCAAAGCAGTTGCTCTGGGAAGTATGGGGCACCATCCCATACCCAGCAGCACCAGAGTAGCCTTGGAGGGGAGGTGCAATGGACAATGTCAGCATCCAGAAGCCAAAAGATCGCATATTCAGTGCCAGGCATTGTAAGTGGTGACATTGAGAGCTGGAGGAAGAACATAACACAGAAAGCACTCTCGCACAGGTACAGGAGTAGGCCATTCAGCCCCTCGAACCTGTTCCACCATTCAATTAGATCATGGCTGATCTGTATCTTAACTCCATCTAGCCCCCTTGGTTCCATATCCGTAAATACCCTTGCCTAACAAAAGTCTTATCAATCTCAGTTTTGACATTTACAATTGACCCCCAGCCTCTACAGCTTTTTGGGGAGAGAGTTCCAGATTTTCACTCCCCTTTGTGTGAAGAAGTGCTTCCTGACATCATCTCTGAACGGCCTAGCTCTAATTTTAAGGTTATGCCCCCTTATTCTGGACTCTCCCACCAGAGGAGATAGTTTCTCTCTATCTATGCTCTCAAATCCTTAATCACCTCAATTAGATCACCCCTTAATCTTCTATACTCGAGGGAATACAAGCGAAGTCTGTGCAACCTGTCCTCATAATTTAAAGCTTTTAGCCCCGGTACCATTCTGGTGAATCTGCACTGCACCTCCTCCAAGGCCAGTGTATCCTTCCTGTGGTGCGGTGCCCAGAGCTGAACTGAACGCAGTATTCCAGGTGTGGTCTAACCAAAGCTTTATGGTTACCCAGACTGTCCTCCTGTAAACATTTGTGTTATCTGTTCCTTTTAACTATTCTGATTACTTTTTCTTACTGGGTTTGTAATCCTTTTCTTGTCTAGAAACCAATTTATAGAAAATTTGTGTTACTGAATAGAAATAGACATAAGATGGAGGTGAGGAGAGTGTGTTTGCTGTTTTGAGGAGTGCAGGTTCTTTTGTGTGAAGTTTTGCATGGGACTTTGCTGTGTTTTAAAAAAAATAAAAGTTGCATGCTTGTGTTTGAAGGAGGAAATATTGTGCAAGAAATACATGCATTTATGTAGTGGGTACGGTAGCATAATGGTTATGTTACTGGACTAGTAATCCAGAGGCCTGGACTAATGATGCGGAGACATGAGTTCATATCCTATTTAAATTCAATTAAATAAATTAAATAAAAAACCTAGCATCAATAATGGTGACCATGAAACTACTGGATTGTCGTAAACACCCATCTGGTTCACTAATATCCTTTAGGGAAGGAAATTTGCCATCCTTACCCCGGTCTGACCTATATGCGACTCCAGACCCACAGCAATGTGATTGATTCTTAACTGCCCTCGGAAATGGCCTAGCAAGCCACTTATTCAAGAAGACGGCTCACCACCACCTTCTCGAGGGCAATTAGGGATGGGCAATAAATGCTGGCCTTGCCGGCGACGCCCACATCCAATGAATTTTAAAAAAATTACAATTTTATCGTGTTGTCAAAACATTTCGAAGCACTTCCCGCAACGAATTACTGTTGCAGTGCAGCGACTGTTAAACAGGCAAATGCAGCAATTCGGTTGTAAATTAAGGGTGAAGTTGTTTGCTGAGCTTTGGATTATTTTTGCGTGTCTGTGTGTGTGTGAGTATGTGTGTGTGTGTGAGTGAAGTACTTATCAAGGTGGAATATCAGTGCTGGAGAATGGAACGCTTTCTATATTGCGCACCCAGTGTCGGCATCCAGCACTCCCTGATCAGATATAGGATACTTAGACGGAGAGTAAAGCTCCCCATCTGCTCTGCCCCAGTCTCGGAAGAGAGTCTCCATTGCATCAGCATGATATTTATCCATTTTCCACACCAGCCATTCTATAGTCTGTTGAATAAGGTTGCCAGCTAGTACTTTGCCGCTCAGTTGAGACTGCTCAAACTCATTTCACAGTTGGCTGTGCCTTTTTATTTTATCGAGAATGATAATGCATGAGGCTTGCACTCCATCAACTCAAACTGTTCCCCTATATTATGCGTCTGTTCATTAGTGCCTCTTTTAAACATCCAACTGTGACGAGGAATTAAAAGTATCGTGTTCCTTTCTGCAGTTTTTTTTCCTATGTGAAGGGATAAGTGTTCTGGAGGAGTTGTCCGAGCTGGCTTATTATTAGTAGATTCAGGGCGATTACAGTGATCTTCCCTTTTCAGCTGTGAAAGTGAACTCACTTCCCTCACCCTCTGAATGAGTAATCTCTGTTCCCTAATGGTATTATTGGCATTCACTGCGTCAACAGTCAAGAACAATGATACAGCGCAGCAGGAGGCCATTCAGCCCATCGTGCCTGTGCCGGCTCTTTGAAAGCGCTATCCAGTTAGTCCCACTCCCCC
This sequence comes from Squalus acanthias, assembly GCA_030390025.1. Lineage (NCBI taxonomy): Eukaryota > Metazoa > Chordata > Chondrichthyes > Squaliformes > Squalidae > Squalus > Squalus acanthias. Next base: position 7,628,564 of record CM059435.1, on the reverse strand, counting down.
TGCCCTTTCCCCGTTTCAAGCATTTATCAAATTTCCTTTTGAATGTTACTATTGAATCTGCTTCCACCTCCCTTTCAGGCAGCGCGTTCCAGATCACAACAACTCGCTGCGTAAAAAAAAAATTATCCTCATCTCGCCTCTGGTTCTTTTGCCAGTCACCTTAAATCTGTGTCCTCTGGTTACCGATCATCCTGCCACTGGAAACAGTTTCTCCCTATGTACTCTATCAAAACCCCTCAAATTATTGAACACCTCTATTAAATCTTCCCTTAACCCTTTCAGCTCTAAAGAGAACAATCCCAGCTGCTCTAGTCTTTCCACATTACCGTGTTCACTCGCATTTAGACTATTATTTTGCAAGCAAAAATATTAGATTGAGTTGGGAATGGGACTTGAGTGTATTTTTTCCCCCCCGTGAAAATGCTTCAAATTTGGGAAGGCTTTTGTTCGCCAATAACATTGTCTGGTTCAACAGTATTTATATTTCTGTTTGCATTCTATTAAATTCGAGAAGGTCAGAAGGTTACTTTATCCTTGTAATATCGAGCTGCTCTTGAATAATTGATACAGGAAGAGGACGACATGGACTCGGGCACCATGGTCCGAGCGAGTGCAGAGGACACGGGGACCATGCGGGCCGCCAGCACGCTGAGTGACGGCGCGCGGACAATGATCGAGCACGACAGTTCCACACTGGACTCACAGATGGGGACCATGGTGATCAACAGCGGAGAGGATGAAGAGGATGGCACAATGAAAAGTAAGACCGCAAACTACTTATCGAGGCTTATTATAAAGAAGGAAAGAAAGCGCCTTTCACGACCTCATGACGTCCCAAAGTTACTTACAGCCAATGAAATACATTTGAAGTGTAGTCACTGTTGTAATGTAGGAAATTATCGCTGGTTACCCACCTCTAAGCACCAAAGGAGGGACTAAACACCAAAGTTAAACTGGAAACTTTTGTGAATGCGCTGCATTACTTGTGTAATTGTCCAAAAAAAAAAGTTTTATTTAAAAAAAAAAATGTATCCTGCCATTGTAACACGGTGTCAGCTGTGGCTCAGTGGGTAACACTCTCGCCTATGAGTCAGAAGGTTGTGGGTTCAAGTCCCACTCCGGAGTAACAAATCTAGGCTGACACTGCCAGAATTTTAGGCAGAAGAAAAGGGCAATTAGCACCAACAAGCCTGACTCGTTTTGCTAGATGCTGATCTCCGTTTTAACTGCTTTCTCACCGGGTCCCTCAGCCCCTTTTCTCTCGAATGAAGCTAGTTGTTCCTTGACGCATTGATGCTGTTTACTTCAATGTCCTTCCCTGCTAACTTATTCCACAAAGAAGATTTGTAGAAATTGTAAGTTTTAGAGTAGATGAACATGCACCAGGGGGAGGGGGTCCAACTGGAGAGAATACAAGTCCTTTTTGACCTCAAGAAAGAACATTGGATTGATATAATGCCCTTCACTTCCTCAGGACATCCCAAAGCGCGTCACAGTCGGGGAATTACACTCTAATTACCTCAACTTATCTGCTGCTGAAACCCTCATCCATGCCTTTATCACCTCTAGATTTGACCAGGCACTCCTGGCCGGCCTCTCTAGTTCTACCCTCCATAAACTTGAGGTCATCCAAAACTCGGCCGCCCGTGTCCTAACTTGCACCAAGTCCCGTTCATCCATCACCCCTGTGCTCGCTGACCTACACTGGCTCCCAGTTAAGCAACGCCTCGATTTTAAAATTCTCATCCTTGTTTTCAAATCCCTCCATGGCCTCGCCCCTCCCTATCTCTGTAATCTCCTCCAGCCCTATAATCCCCCATGACCTCTGCGCTCTGCCTATTCTGGCCTTTTGAACATCCCCGATTTTAAATGCTCTGCCTGGGTCCTCAGCTCTGGAATTCCCTCCCTAAACCTCTCTGCCTTTCCACTTCTCTTTCTCTTTAAGACGCTCCTTAAAACCTACCTCTTCGACCAAGCTTTTGGTCATCTGCCCTAACATCTCTTTATGTGGCTCGGTGTCAAATTTATAATAATTGTTGTAGGGCTGGAGGAGATTAGAGATGGGGGGGGGGCAGGGCGAGGCCATGGAGGGAATCTGAAAACAAGGATGAGAATTTTAAATCGAGGCATCGCCGGACCGGGAGCCAATGTAGGTCAGCCAGCACAGGGGAGATGGGTGAACGGGATTTGGTAGTAAAATGTCCCAAGGCGCTTCACAGGAGCGTTATCCAACGAAATTTGACTAAAAATTGGGGAGTGAGTGGCATTTAATTTAATCCTGTCCCCTCACTCTGTGAAAGTGGTGACTCGTGCCGAGGTATGCCTAGTTGACAGCAGCACTCTGGTCCATCACTCGAACAGCCATTTTACTCAAGTGGACAGTGAGTGTGGGGGTGGGGTGAGTTGCGAGGGAGGGAGAAGTGAGTGGAGGATCTAGTTGAACACAACCTGTTGTCCACTTGCAGCTGGGATCCGGAGCAGGAACACTTGTCCGATTTATTATTTCCCTCCCACTTCCTCCCCGCCCCCCCCCCCCCCACCAAAAAGCTTGAGAAGGCAGAGGCCAATTATATTGTTCCTTCCTTCCTTCCTCAGAGCTGTATAATCTGCAGTCATTGAGCTGCTCTGGCTTTGTTTATCCACTTGCATTGGTCTATTCTGCGATACACTTTTGTGGGGCTGATTATCGTATCAGGAAGGGCGTCTGAGCTGGAGATATCTTCCATTTCATTACTGGGATATCCAGTTCATGTATACAACTACCAGTGTACTCCCTAACCGTCAACTGAATCAGCTAATCGGGCTACAGTCTGATTCCTTAAAGCTACATTTGGAGCCAGTGAACAATCAATTGATTTTACACCACTACCTGTTCCCCAGCACTTTCAATTCTATAAACGGTGAGCTGGCAACAGCTAGTGATGGCTTCATGGAACAAAAAACAACAATTTGCATTTATACAGCGCCTTTAATGTAGTAAAACATCCCAAGGCACCTTACAGGAGCGGTTATCAAACAAAATTTGACACCGAGCCACATAGGAGATATTAGGACAGGTGACCAAAAGCTTGGCCAATTAGGTAGGTTTTAAGGAGCGTCTTAAAGGAGGAGAGAGAGGCAGACAGTTTTAGGGAGGGAATTCTAGAGCTTAGGGCCTAGGCAGCTGAAGGCACGGCCACCAATGGTGGAGCGATGAAAATCGGGGATGCTCAAGAGGCCAGAATTAGAGGAGCGCAGAGATCTCGGAGGGTTGTGGGGCTGGAGGAGGTTACAGAGATAGGGAGGAGCGAGGCCATGGAGGGATTGGAACAGCACCCATATTTCTACTGTTTTCCATTTGAGATTAAGTAGTCTCCAAACCTGTGTGCAGTGGCGCAGGTGGCAAGTGTTGGCGTGATCCCAGATTAAATCCATTCTTCCACTCCAGAGGAAACCTGTCACATTTGAAGAGTTGCGGCTCTTGCTGGTAATGTGTGGCCAGTGGTGTGAAATCCTGTAATGGATTATTGTCCTTTTCTCCTTCATTGTTTACGTCAAGCTTTTTGTTTTCTGTCCTTCTACCTTCCTTAACTTCAGCTCTCTCTTAAAATCATTGCTTTGAAGCCATTGAGTTCCACGCGAAAGGATGAAGTGCTTTTATTATTTATTTTTCTTTCCTCCCAATTTTGTGCCCCCTTCCTCCTTATAGAAAGAAAGAAAAGATTTGCATTTATATAGCGCTTTTCATGACCTCAGGGCTTCCCAAAGTGCTTTACAGTCAATGAAGTACTGTCACTATTGTAGAAACGTGGCAGCCAATTTGTGCACAGCAAGCTCCCACAAACAGCAATGTAATAATGACCATTTAATCTGCTTTAGTGATGCTGGTTGTGGGTTAAATATTGGCCAGGACACCGGGGTTAACTCCCCTGCTCTTCTTCGAAGTAGTGCCATGGGATCTTTTACATCCACCTGAGAGAGCAGACGGGGCCTCGGTTTAACATCTCATCTGAAAGGCGGCACCTCCGACAGTGCAGCACTCCCTCAGCACTGCACTGGAGTGTCAGCCTAGACTTTTGTGCTCAAGTCTCTGGAGTGGGACTTGAGCCCACAACCTTCTGACTCAGAGACGAGAGTGCTACCCACTGAGCCACGGCAGACAGTTCACTGCCCCATGCTGTCATATCTTCAGCTGACCTCACCCAAATGGGTATTGTTCACAAAAGTGTGAGCCCGGACAGTAAGTGATGCAGGCCGCTCACCTACTGACTCTTCAAAGCCTCTCCACCACCTAAAAGGCACAAGTCAGGAGTGTGATGGAATACTCTCCACTTGCCTGGATGAGTGCAGCTCCAACAACACTCAAGAAGCTCGACACCATCCAGGACAAAGCAGCCCACTTGATCGGCACCCCATCCACCACCTTAAACATTCACTCCCTCCACCACCGGTGCACCGTGGCTGCAGTGTGTCCCATCTACAAGATGCACTGCAGCAACTCGCCAAGGCTTCTTCGGCAGCACCTCCCAAACCCGTGACCTCCACCACCTAGAAGGACAAGGACAGAAGATGCATGGGAACACCATCAGCTGAGATCGATAGATTTTTGTGCAGTAAAGGAATCGAGGGATATGTGGGTAGGGTGGTATAGTGGAGTTGGGAGTTGCTGTCGAAGTTCAGCCCTAATGTTATTGAATGGCGGAGCAGGCGCAAGGGTCCATATGGCCTACTCCTGCTCCTATTTCTTATGTTCTTATCACCTCCAAATTCCTCTCCAAGTCACACACCATCTCGACTTGGACATATATCACCGTTCATTCATCATCGCTGGGTCAAAATCATGGAACCACCCCAACAGCACTGGGAGGGACTCCCTTCAGCACAGCAGCGGTTCATGAAGGCGGCTCACCACCACCCTCTCAAGGGCAATTAGAGATGGGAAATAAATGCTGGCCTTGCCAGCGACGCCCAGATCCAAAACACTTTTTTTTGAGTTCAACCATAGGAGAAAGGGTGTCACCATTGAAGCCTAATCTTGTATTATCAGACACCCGTGCATGCACTTTTCAGCAGGGAGTCACTGGGTTAATGATCAGTATCGGAAATTTTGGAGAATGTATTTGTTTCCTCCCTACCCCCTGTCCAAGGAGCCAAAGCCACTCGTAGCCCATCTATTGCCACTCTGAGTTGCTGATGGGGGGGGGGGGGCTTGCAGGAAGCAGTTTTATAGGCGTAGGGGAAAATTTTAAATGCCTCGTACCTTTCAGTGCGCGACACCTCACAGTTGCAAACGGGGGAGTTTTTTTTTTGTTGCACGAATGCATATCTCCAGTGAACATGCAGAGTGGCCAGAATGGAGGCCTGCATGTGTGTAGTTAAGTTAACTGTAATAAAAACAGAAAATGTTGAAAATACTCAGCAGTTCAGGCAGCATCTGCGGAGAGAGAAACAGAGTTAACGTTTCAGGTCGCTGTCCTTTCGTCTGAACTGGGAGAAGTTAGAGATTTAGCTGTTTATAAGGAAGTACAGAGCTAGGGAAAAGGGGTGGAACGGGGGGGGGGGGGGTGGGAAGGAAAGAACAAAGGGAAGAGGGTGGAAGGGAGGAGTGATTAAATGACGAAAGAGATGATGGTGCAAGACAAAAGGGGGTGGTAATGGCACAAATAAAGAAACAAAAGATGGGCCCAGAGGAGGTGTCAAAAGTTAACTATCTGTTAACGCATTCAGTACTGGTATTGGGAAACTAAACTGGCGTTGCAAGGTTTGATTTTCCTCTTCTATTAATATTAATCACTCTGGAAGCAGATTCAATAGTAACATTCAAAAGAGAATTGGATAAATACTTCAAGGGGAAAAAAAATTACAGGGCTTTGGGGAAAGAGCAGGGGAGTGGGACTAATTGGATAGCTCTACCAAAGAGCACGATGGCTCGAATGGCCTCCTTCTGTGCTGTATCATACAATGAATATGCAAAATTATCATGACCAAGTTTTTGAGAGAGTGGTTAGCAAAGCATATGGGATCTTGGGCTTCATAAATAGAGGTATTGAGTACAAAAGTAGAGAAGTTATGCTGAACCTTTATAAAGCGCTGGTTAGGCCACAACTGGAGTATTGCGTCCAGTTCTGGTCACCACACTTTAGGAAGGATGTGAAGGCCCTTGAGAGGGTGCAGAGGAGATTTACCAGAATGGTTCCAGGGATGGGGAATCTTAGTTACAAGGACAGGTTGGAGAAGCTGGATTTGTTTTCATTAGAGCAGAGGCGGTTGAGGGGTGATTTGATAGAGGTGTACAAGATTATGACGGGTTTGGATAGGCTAGATGGGGAAAGGCTGTTCCCACTAGTTGATGGTACAAGGACTAGGGGACACAGATTTAAGGTTTTGGGCAAGAGACACAGGGGGGATGTGAGGACCTGGAACTCGCTGCCGATGGAAGCGGAGACACTCAATGTTTTCAAGGGGAGACTGGATAGACACTTGAGGGAAATAAACTTGCAGGGCTACGGGGATAGAGCGGGGGGATGAGCCTGACTGGATTGCTCGAGAGAGAGAGAGAGAGAGAGAGAGAGAGCCAGCACGGACTCGATGGGCCGAATGGCCTCCTTCTATGCTGTTATGACTCTATAGGGGAAAAATTTGGGCGCTAACGCAGCGCAAAGCAACTAGCGCCCGGGCGTGGCGCTGCCAACGCCTCCTGCGAAATTCAGCGGGAGGTTAGTGGCGGCGGTAACCGTTAGCGATCTGCGGCGCTGCGCCGCTGGCGATTACGTCATTGCTGTGCGCAACGCCCCGGGCCGCAATCTTCAGTAGCGCCCCCTGACTTGCCACCGGACGCTATGTCCGACGGGGTCAGGGGGGCCTACCTGCGGCCGGGACGGTGCTAATTAAAGGCGAGGTGCCGGGCGGCCATTTTTGTTGCTGGCTGCCTGCCAGCACCTGACCCCGTTGCCGTCCCCGGCCTCCTCTTCAGCCCCCCCCCCCCGCGGGGTGCCGGCTGCGCTCCGTGAGCCCGGCACTTCTCTTGAGTGCCGGGCTCTTTTGCTGGCACTCCGATCCCTGGTGGCCCAGCTGGGCCCCGGGTCGTGCTGCGCAAGGCCCCTCCCCTTTAAGAATGGGAGGAAGGCCTGCAGTACCGCGGCGCGACGTGCAGCAGCATGTGGCGCTGCGGCACGTAGCGCCGTGATATTCCCTCGCAGCGCTCCAAGAGGGAGGCGGGGCGCTTCCAGTCGCGCCCCGCTGCCCTCTTGCGGTGCTACCGATGAATTTCGGCCGTGGGCGCGCTAATTTTTTCGCTAAAAGTAGCGCCCAGGCGAAGTTAGTGCCCCAAAGGGGGCGCGACTCAATTTTTCCCCCTATGACTTTTTTTTATGTGAAATGTGCAGACGTGAGATGATATTTCTTTGCCCACATGGTGGCGCCAGATCTCAATGACGGAGCCCAGTCGAAGAGGAAGGGAATCTGGTGCCGTTTATTAACTAATTCTACTGTCGCAGCAAATTATCGATTTTACTTCTGATTTTTTTCCTTCTGTCTCCTGAAGCTGACTTTCAAACCCCACATCTATCAAGGCTGTCCCGTTTCCAGCTCTTTTAATATCACCTGTTTCTGTCCCTACTTCACCTCCGCTGCTGTAACCTATATCATCACAGCTCTTACATTCAGGCTTGACTTCTCCAGTCCATTCCCTCGCTGGCCTCCCCAGCTCCATACTGCACAGACTACGATTGTCCAGATACTGCCCGCATCCTGTCCTGTAATAAGTCCCATTAATCGTATGACCTTTACCAGCTCCCCATCTCATACGGATAGTGATGGACAGGAAATAACCCTCTGGTCCATCCAGTCAATGTTCCTCCTAAAAAAAAAAAATTTGGGGCGCGCGGCCCCTTTAAGGGGCTGTGTGGCCCATTCACAGTTCCGCGCACGCGCGAAACTTAACATTGGAAAAGCTGGTCCCAGGCTGCGTGGGACCGGCAAGCAGAGAGAACCTTGCATCTAGCCTGTCCCAAACAACCGCGATGTCTTCTGTAGCACAATATATACACTGCCCACCCCACCCGGGAGACACGTGGTGTCCTGGGAGAGGCTTAAAAGCACAGGACAATTTGGGGAGAAAAAAATCTAGGAAATTCCTCTTTGACCACCCCCACCCCCCCATAGCGACCGAAACTAGTCCTCTGTCCCTGATAATTCTATGCAGTACCTACCTTTTGTAAGAGGCAATCTCCGCCCCCGCATCTCCTAGTGCATTAATTTGAAATGCTTGGCCTTGTCTACAATACCTCCCTTTGGCATTGCCATGCCCTGTCCCCGCAGGGGCAACACGGTGGCATAGTGGTTAGCACTGTTGCCTCACAGCGCCAGGGACCCGGGTTCGAATCCGGCCTCGGGTGACTGTCTGTGTGGAGTTTGCACATTCTCCCCGTGTCTGCGTGGGTTTCCTCCGGGTGCTCCGGTTTCCGATGTGCGGGTTAGGTTGATTTGGCTATGATAAATTGACCCTTAGCGTTAGGGGGATTAAATACGTGGGGTTACGGGGATAGGGTGGGATATGTGTCGGTGCAGGCTCGATGGGCCGAAATGGCCTCTATCTGCACTGTGGGGATTCTGTGAGTACCATCCAACTTGTAACCTCTGCCCTCCAGACTCTGCGCTGCTGTGCAACTCCCTTCCTCTGCCCCACTGTCTGTGGTAGCGTCCTTTGCCATCTCATCCCAACACTCTAAATCCACGCCCCTGATCATCCCCTGTAACTCTTCTGCCAGTGGGTGTCTTTTTTTTACCGCGAAGCATCGTGTTGACTTTTCACCAAGTACAAGGTGCTATATAAAGGTCACCCCTCAGCCTTCTCCTTTCCAGAGAAAAGAGTCCCAGCTTGCACAGTCTTTCTTGTTAGTTATGTTCAGCATTGTCCCTTCCTTTTTGCAATTATTAGGCTAAGTTATCCCAGCACCCACACAGCTGGGTGAAAGTGTTCATAGAACCACACAGCACAGAAGGAGGCCACTCGGCCCATCATGTCCGTGCCAACTCTTTTGAAAGAGCTGTCTAATTTTAGTCCCCCCCCCCTCAACCCCGTTCTTTCCCTGTAGCCCTATGCTAAAATAGAATTTTAAAAACTGCAAATGCTGGAAGTCTGAAATGAGAACAGAAAATGCTGGACCTACACATCAGATCAGTCGGCACGTGTAAAGAGATGGTGATGATTTGGGTGTGTAGCCCTTCATCAGAACCGAACGGTTACACACCTGGAACATCATAGCCTGTTTTTTTGCTCCTTATTGGTGCTGACTGACCGGCTGTATATCTCCAGCATTATTTTTTTTTAATTGATCTTGGTGATGTGAGCGTGGCTGGCAAGGCTGGCATTTATTTACTAAGGTGCTGGCGGTGGTCCTTTTCTCTTTCAGTTTTAATCATTCTTGTGTGCAAAATGATCACGAACAAGTGTTTTTTGATGCGAGCAGATGAAGTCTCGAATGTGAAATGTACGGATGTGTGTCAGCCGTGGCTCAGAGGTAGCACTGTCGGAGGTGTCGTCTTTCGGGTGAGACGTTAAACCGAAGGCCCCGCCTGCCCTCTCGGGTGGACGTAAAAGATCCCACGGCACTATTTCGAAGAAGTAGGTCGGCGATCACCGAGGGCGATGAGCGAACGGGACTTGGTGGGAGTTAGGACGCGGGCAGCAGAGTTTCGGATGAGCAGGGGGAGTAGTCCCCCGGTGTCCTGGCCAATATTTGTCCCCCAACCAACACCTAATATACAGATTATCTGGTCATTATCTCATTGCTGTTTGTGGGACCTTGCTGTGTGAAAATTGGCTGCTGTTTTCCTACATTACAACAGTGACTACACTTCAAAAGTGCTTCATTGAATGTAAAGCTCTTTGGGACATCCTGAGGTCGTCAAAAGTGCGATATAACAACAACTTGTGTTTATATAGCGCCTTTAACGTAGTAAAACGTCCCAAGGCGCTTCACAGGAATATTTTAAGACAAAAAATCTGACACCGAGCCACATAAGGATAAATTAGGGCAGGTGACCAAAAGCTTGGTCAAAGAGGTCGGTTCTAAGGAGCGTCTTAATAAATGCAAGCTCTTTCTTTATTTGAATTTAATTTTAAATTCTCAAAGCAGCCAAGGTGGGACTTGAACTAAGAACAGAAAGTGCTGGAAACACTCAGCCGGTCAGGCCGCATCGAGGAGAGGAGAAACAGAGCTAACGTTTCGGGACTCCTCGATGCTGCCTGACCTGCTGAGTGTTTCCAGCACTTTCTGTTGTTATTTCAGATTTCCAGCATCCGCAGTTTTTTTTTTTGCTATTGTATCGGGATTTGAACTCGCGGTCTCTGGATTACCAGGCCAGTAAAATAACGACCACGCTACCGTGCCCTGACCCAAGCCCCATCGCGCCACTGTACAGCCATCGTTTCCCAAATGAGCAAGACGTTGATGGGCATCGAGCCCTCTGCAAAAACCTCCAGTAACATCGACCTACAGAAACATTCATTTCTGTTTGACTGACTGTGTTCAGTTCCCTGAACTGTTGCAGTGTACCTGAGTTAATTGTTCCCCCACAGTTCACCCAAGGTAACTTCAATTTATATCAGGCTGCTGTTCCAGTGTGATGCACCCTGCTGTATTATGTAAATGCAACATGCCTGCAAAACCTCTAAAGCCATTACTTTCCGACATCATTGACTAGTTCGGAGAGTTCCAATTGCCTCCTAGTTACAAACTGCTGCTGATTGAAACTCAAACACCCAAAATGCCAAAAGTAAGACGAAGAAAAGTCACTGGTATTTGACTCGGAACAACAACAACAGCTTGCATTTATACAGCGCCTTTAATGTGGGAAAACGTCCCAAGGCGCTTCACAGGAGCGTTGCCAAACAAAATTGAAACCTGAACCCCACAAGGAGGTATTGAGACAGGTGATCGAAAGCTTGGTCAAAGAGGTAGATTTTAAGGAGCGTCTTAAAGGAGTAGAGAGAGGCGGAGAGGTTTAGGGAGGGAATTCTTGAGCTTGGGGGCCCAGGCAGCTGAAGGCACGGCCGCCAATGGTGGAGTAAAGAAGATCCGGGATGCGCGAGAGGCCAGGATTGGAGAAGCGTGGAGATCCCGGAGAGTTATAGGGCTGGAGGAGGCCACAGAGATGGGGAGAGGGGCGAGGCCATGGAAGGATTTGAAAACAGGATGAGAATTTTAAAATTGAGGCGTTGCCAGACCGGGAGTCGATGGAGGTCAGCGAGCACAGGATGATTGGTGGATGGGACTTGGTGCGAGGTAGGATACGGGTGGCAGAGTTTTGGAGGAGCTAAAGTTTACGGAGGTTGCAAGGTGGGAGGTCGACTAGGAGAGCGTTGGAATAGTCCAACTAAATTGCGTGCGCATCCTATTAGCTTATTTTGTTAACTGTTTTTCTCGATCGTTTAAATAGGAATCTAGCGCAGTCCACAATTCTTTTTTATTTAATTTCTCCAATTTTTGTTCTGTCCTCTCCCAAAGTGGCGACCCTGGCTGGGTCTGGCATGGGAGCCAACAGCGCTCTCGACACCTCATCCAATGGGCCGTTCTACCGTGCAACACGTCGCTGCCGAGTCTGATTCTGTTCTCACTCTGACGTCCACACCCTCGCTCCTTGAAGCATGCGCGATCGGGTGCTGAGGAGAGCTAAAGCCCCCTCCTCCTGCCACCCAACCCCCGCTCGGCCGAGGCACTGTACTTGTTGACTTGCCGTTAGCAGGCAGCCACCTTCCTCGGGCCTCTCTGTGCAAGGGCGTTGGCGTTGCCGAGCGCCGAAACCACGGGATCAAATGCAGACTCGCTCCGTGGAGAATTCTCACTGCAGTCTCTTCATCAATAATGTAGCGGATCGAGACTCCACTTTAGTATTGGATTTCATCTTTGACTGAGGAAAACTGTCCGTGTTCAGTTAGCCACAGGATGTACTGGCAATCCTCAGCTTGCACCTTACCTACGATAAACTGATTTTCTAACCAGCGCTAGCAGGCATTTTTATACTCTTCTAATATCGATTCCTGCAGAAAAATGCCTGACATTTGATAAGAGATTCACCACCTCCCCCTCACCTCACCTCCAATCTCTTTCTTGGTCTCTGACATACCGTCGTGACTCTATTTTGTTGATCCTACTGCTCCTCTGCACTTTCCTCTCCTATTCTTCCTGTGCTGCAGACGCCCCTTCCGCCACATTCGTCTTCCTGCCTACGACCTGTGTGCATTGAAATCAATGTTGTCTTCCGTGACTCAGTTGCCTCTGAGTCAGAAGGTTGTGGGTTCAAGTCCCACTCCAGGAAAGTGAGCACAGACATCTAGGCTGACGCTTCAGTGCAGTACCGAGGGAGTGCTACACTGTCAGAGGTGCCGTCTTTCAGATGAGACGTTAAACCGAGGCCCCGTCTGCCCTCTCAGGAGGACGTAAAAAATCCCAAGGCACTATTTCAAAAAAGAGCAGGGGAGTTATCCCCGGTGTCCTGGGGCCAATATTCATCCCTCAATCAACATCACTAAAAACAGATTATCTGGTCATTATCACATTGCTGTTTGTGGGAGCTTGCTGTGCGCAAATTGGCTGCCACGTTTCCTACATTGCAACAGTGACTACAGTTCAAAAAGTACTTTGTTGGCTTTGAAGCACTTTGGGACATCCGGTGGTCGTAAAGGGCGCTATATAAATGTAAGTCTTTCTATCCTGCTGTTTAATTCGTTCTTTGCTAGGCTTGAAAGCTACAAATGTCATCAACTTCGCAGAGAGATTTTTCTTAAGAGTTGACTGAAGCAACGTTGCTGGTGGATGAAGCACATCAGGAGTTGAACGTTAAAGGCAAAGCATCACACGACTCTGTAGGTTGCCGTTTATCAGGGCAGTAGTGGAGCAGGACACTTAGGCGCCATGTAGACCAGCGGTGCGTTATCCCGATTGCTGCGTGTATGGAGGTTCCCAGCAAGCTTGTGCATGGACAGTCTTTCTGTTGCTCTCGGTGTTCGGGAATCGATCCAGCAGAGTGCAGGGAAACCGAGCGGTCAGAGCCGGTGTGTTCTGTGTGACGTATCGTGAAGCGCCTGTCAGTGCATTATACCTCGGGCACTTGTGTGGAGAATGCGTTCTGTGTTTCAACAACAACAACAACTTGCATTTATATAGCACCTTTAACGTAGTAAAACATCCCAAGGCGCTTCCCAGGAGCGTTATCAGACATCATGAAGACTAAAGATTGACATCGAGCCACGCAAGGAGACATTAGGACAAGAAGTAGGTTTTAAGGAGCGTCTTAAAGGAGGAGAGAGAGGGGGAAGAGGTTTAGGGAGAGAATTCCAAAGCTTAGGGTCTAGACAGCTGAAGGCACGGCCACCAGTGGTGGGGCAAAGGAAGTGGGGGATGCACAAGAGGCCAGAGTTGGTGGAAGGCAGCGTTCTCGGAGGGTTATAGGGCTGGAGGAGATTACAGAGATTGAGAGGGGCAAGGCCATGAAGGGATTTTGAACACAAGGATAAGAATTTTAAAATTGAGGCGTTGCCGGACTGGGAACCAATGTAGGTCAGCGAGCGCAGTGGTGGTGGGTGAGATTCTGGAAATAAAAGGTTGATCCCAAAAGTTTAGCTGTTTATTGAATGCTGGTGCAATTGCAACAATTTAGTCATTATGTTTTCGTGTAAATGCGCATTCAAAACCACCTTGTTTCGATGCAAAGTGGCAGTAAAACTTCAGCTTTTACTTCAATTATAAAATATAATCAATACTTAAACCAGTATCGTCCCCTTCAGTCTTTAAATAGGACTCGCCAGAATGTCTTCGCAAGACAGGATTTATTAAATTACAAAATCGTATCTGGTTTGTGGATCTGTTCAGTTGATGCTTATTACATTTAATAGCAGCCATGTTTCATGCTTCTATGTATGGGAGAAAAATGAGTCCCTGGAATCTTACAGCACAGAAGGAGGCCATTCGGCCCATCGTGCCTGTGCCGGCTCTTTGAAAGAGCGATCCAATTAGTCCCACTCCCCCTGCCCTTTCTCCATAGCCCAGCAAATTTCTCCTGTTCAAGTCTATATCCAATATACTCCAGTTAGGTTATCTTTACTGGAGTGGTAGTTAGAGACCCATTACCAAAAATCATAGAATCATACAGCACAGAAGGAGGCCATTCGGCCCATTGTGTCTGTGATGGCTCTTTGAAAGTGCTATCCAGTTAGTCCCACTCCCCCTGCCCTTTCCCCATTTCAAGCATTTATCCAATTCCCGTTTAAATGTTACTATTGAATCTGCTTCCACCGCCCTTTCAGGCAGCGCGTTCTAGATCACAACAACTCGCCGCTTAAAAAAAATTCTTCTCATCTCGCCTCTGGTTCTTTTGCCAATTACCTTAAATCTGTGTCCTCTGGTTCCTGACCCTCCTGCCAATGGATACAGTTTCTCCCGATCTACTCTTATCATAACCCCTCATCATTTTGAACATCTCTATTAAATCTCCCCTTAACCTTCTCTGCTTTAAGGAGACCAATCCCAGCTTCTCCAGCCTCTCCACATGACTACGGTCTATTAACCCTTTTCCAACTTCTACATTTATACTTCTATTGCAAATTACAAGTTTACCCCCTCTTGCTACCGATTTTCTGAGCAAGGGTCACGGTTAACTAAGTGCTCTATGTCTGAGCCAAGACAGTAAATGTCGACAAACTATTCGACCATGAAGTCAAACTGCATCTTTCTGCAAGTGACATCTTTTTAAAAAGGAGACGTGACAGAATCTTAAAATGCACACGTCTTTTAAGAATCTGGACTTCTCAGCAACTGAACAAATAACCTTTGATGACAAACATCATCGATGATTGAAACATTAAAAATAGTGACACTTCAGAACACTCTCTTTGAGTTTTCTCCCTCTGAATATGCAAGCTCTTCAAATCTGTCAGGCTTGGCTCAGTGATAGCACTCTTATCCCCGGGTCAGAAGGTTGTGTGTACAAGTCTCACTCCAAGACATGGAACACTTAATCTCTGCTGACACTTCAGTGCAGTCCTAATGGAGAGCTACACTGTGGGCTGAGATGTTAAACTGAGTCCAAACTGCTCGTTCTAGTGTTTCCAGTGATGTTAAACCAGGGCACTACGGGAAGAAAAGCTGGGAGTTCTCCCGGTGTCCTGGCCAACATTCCTCCCTCATCCAAAAACAGATTAATTGATCATTTACCTCATTGCTGTTTGTCAGGATCTTGCTGTGCTATCATGATTGCTAGAAAGATTAAATAAACTAGACTTATATTGCCCGGAATAGAGAAGGTTAAGGCGTGATTTGATTGAGGTTTTTAGGATTTTGCAAGGAATTGATAGGTAGATGGAGTTAAACTTTTTCCGCTGGTGGGGTAGTCTAGGGCAAGAGGACATAAACCTTAAAATCAGAGCCAGGCCATTCAGGAGAGAAGTTAGGAAACACATGTTCACACAAAGGGTGGTAGAAGTATGGAACTCTCTCCTACAAAAAGCAGATTTTAGCTCAATTAATAATTTTAAATCTGAGATCGATAGATTTCTGCTAGCCAAGGGTATTAAGGAATATGGAGCCAAGGTGGGTAGATGGATTAGGATACAGATCAGCCACGATCTCATTGAATGGCGGAACAGGCTCGAGGGGCTGAATGGCCTCCTCCTGTTCCTATGTTTGCCTTCAATTGTAATTCACTTTATAGTAATTCAATTTATGTGAAACACTTTTTGAGACATTTAAGAGATGTGATAAGGAGCTATATAAATACAAGCCTTTTATCCCCAATCTGTCTTACACACGCCTCTGAAGCTGCAACAGAGATTCATTTTTTTTAACAGATTAGCCAGTTCAGTGATTTGTTAATTTGGGAAAATACAAAAATGCTACTTTCATCTGCACAAACGGTGATTCTTAATGAGCCTGTAATTAGTATTTTGCAGATGTTGTAGCAAGCATGGGCACTCTACTTAATGAAGGTCATTAATGAACAAGATTATCTCTCTGTCACAGTTTTGTACCAAGTATAGATATTTGTGTTATTCCAAAGGCACCCAACTGGGACCAATTTTCAGCTTCACAAACTCCGTGGAAATGATTCTCCCTGTCTAGCTTTTAAGGAATAGCTGTTTATAGGCCAATTATAATGTGCTTTGTCACGATCCATAGAGAACAGTATAGCCATGATTTGAACTCATTAATCTGAAGGCAATCCAAATTTTGGCAAATGGCGTGCAACCATCTCGAGGAAATCCTGAACATTTATAGTGAATATTGGAGAAAGCTTCCTTATCGACTGAAGAATCATCTTTGTTCGCTGAGTATGGATTATCCTCCACCCAGCAGCAGAGGGGAAACGGTGTGTAGGGAGTAGCTCAGAGAAGAAGAATAGACCTCTTCATCTGTTGGCCACATTGTGCCAATACTAGTTTCTGAACTTAATGCAACTATACAGTTGTCTGCTTTCTTGGCCAGTGAGGTTCACTAATTTCCCCAACAGCTAAACAACCTACATTTCAGTGTTCTTTTAAATACCGTTTAAAGGGGTTTGCTATTGTGACCTCCAGTCTCGACTATTCCAATGCTCTCCTGGCTGGCCTTCCACCTGCCATAAACTTAAGCTCATCTGAAACTCTGCTGCCCGTGTCCTAACTCTCTCATAGTCCCATTCACTCATCACCCCCTGTGATCGCCGACCTACTTCTTCGAAATAGTGGCCATGGGATCTTTTACGTCCACCTAAGAGAGCAGGCGGGGCCTCGGTTTAACGTCTCATCCGAAAGACGGCACCTCCGACAGTGCAGCACTCCCTCAGCACTGCACTGGGAGTGTCGGCATGGATTTTGTGCTCAAGTCTCCGGAGTGGGGCTTGACTCCACCATCTTCTGACTCAGAGGGAAGAGTGCTACCAACTGAGCCATGGCTGGCACTAATAAGATAATCACAACAGCGCTTGGATTCATATTGTGCCTCATCGGGTTGTCACAACGTGCTACTTTTGAAATTCACTCTTGTGTAAGCAAGCGTGTCAGCCATTTAGCGGCAGTAACGTCCCATAGACAGAAGTATGAGGGGTGGCCAGTTAATCTGTTTTCCAGTGGCGTTTGGTGCGAGAGGATCTTTACCCACGATACCCGGAAAACTTCCCACTTTTCTTTGGAAAAAAGGTAGTGGGATCTTTAATGTCCACTGGAAGACAGTCTTGGGTTTTTAAATTCATTCACAGGATGTGGCATTTATTGCCCATCCCTAATTGCCCTCGAGAAGGCGGTGGTGAGCAACTGAGTGGCTCGCTAGGTCATTTCAGAGGGCAGTTAAGAGTCACAGAATCACAGAATCCCCACAGTGCAGATAGAGGCCATTTCAGGCCCATCAAGCCTGCACCAACACATATCCCACCCTATCCCCGTAACCCCACGTATTTAATCCCCCTAACACTAAGGGTCAATTTATCATAGCCAAATCAACCAAACCCGCACATCTTTGGACTGTGGGAGGAAACCGGAGCACCCGGAGGAAACCCACGCAGACACGGGGAGAATGTGCAAACTCCACACAGACAGTCACCCGAGGCCGGATTCGAACCCGGGTCCCTGGCGCTGTGAGGCAACAGTGCTAATCACTATGCCACCGTGTTGCCCACCAGTCAACCACGTTGCTGTGGGTCTGGAGTCACAGAGGCCAGACGGGCTAAGGACGGCAGTTTTCCGTCCCGAAAGGACATTAGTGAACCAGATGGGTTTTTACGACAATCTGGAAGCTTCATGGCCGCCATTACTGATACTAGCATTTTATTCCAGATTTATTTAATTAATTGAATTTAAATTCCCCAGCTGCTGTGGTGGGATTTGAACTCATGTACTCTGGATCAGCAGTCCAGGCCTTTGGATTACTAGTCCTCTAACATAACCACTATGCTACTGTACCCCAACATTGCCAGATGCAGGAATCAGACCCTCAAACTTTCTAAGAGGCAAGGGTGCTACCGTGCACAGATGGAAGAGGATTGTTTAGCTAGTATCTGCCAGACTGGCTCTCGCCACGTTGCGGGGCAAGTCATACTGATTTTAATTCATTGCCGTTCAGAAATTGAAAGGAAAGTCTGGAATCTCTCCTAGCGATGCCGTGGGAGATTTTCCTCACAAACTGAAATAGGACATTTGAGCCACTGGCCTTGGAAGAGTTAAGGCAGTGCATTAACATGCTACAATTGGGCTAGTTACACTGCAGCTAAAGACCCGAGACCAATATCTGTGGGCTGAGATGGGAAATTATGTGCAGAAACCTGCACCCCCGGCAGCTAATTTTTAATTAGGGCAGCGACTGCTTGCTCTTGACATTAAAACCCTCAATTCAGAAGCTTCCAGGATTTTTTGTTGTTAAAATTCATTCTCAGGATTTTAAGCTCATTAAGGAGAGTCAACACGGATTTGTAAAAGGCAGATCGTGTTTGACTAATCTAATTTGAATCTTTTTATGAAGTAACAGGGAGGATTGATGAAGGGAATGCAATGGATGTTGTCTACATGGATTTTCGGAAGGCGTTTGACAAAGTACCACATAGAAGGCTGGTTAACAAAATTGAGGCTCATGGTGGGTCAGTGGCAGCTTGGATAAGGAATTGGCTTAAGGACAGAAAACAGCGAGTTGTGGTAAATGGCTGTTTTTCAGACTGGAGGATGGTAGACAGTGGTGTTCCCTAAGGGTCAGTGCTGGGGCCACTGCTTTATATATTAATATATATATTAATATATTAGAATTTCTAAATTTGCCGATGACACCAAACTTGGGGGTGTGGCAAACAGTGAGGATGATAGCAATCGACTGCAACAGGACATAGAAAGGCTAGCAGAATGGGCTGACAAGTGGCAGATGGAAATTAATACAGAGAAGTGTGAGGTGATGCATTTTGGCAGAAGGAACAGGGAGAAGCAATATACATTTAATGGCACAGTTTTAAGAGTGTGCAGGGACAGAGGGACCTGGGAGTTAATGTGCATAGGTCCCTGAAGGTGGCAGGACATATTGAGAGAGTGGTTAGAAACATAGAAAAATAGGAGCAGGAGTAGGCCCATCGAGCCTGCTCCGCCATTCAATATGATCATGGCTGATCCTCTATCTCAATACCATATTCCCGCTCTCTCCCCATACCCCTTGATGCCTTTTGTGTCTAGAAATCTATCTATCTCCTTTTTAAATATATTCAGTGATTTGGCCTCCACAGCCTTGTGTGGTAGAGAATTCCACAGGTTCACCACCCTCTGAGTGAAGAAATTTCTCCTCATCTCAGTCCTAGATGTCCAACCCTGTATCCTGAGACTCTGACACCTCGTTCTAGACCCCCCAGCCAGGGGAAACATCCTCCCTGCATCCAGTCTGTGTAGCCCTGTCAGAATTTTATACGTTTCAATGAGATCCCCTCTCATTCTCCTAAACTCTAGTGAATACAGGCCGAGTCGACCCAAAGCATATGGGATCTTCGGCTTCATAAATAGAGGTATTGAGTACAAAAGTAGAGAAGTTATGCTGAACCTTTATAAAGTGCTGGTTAGGCCACAACTGGAGTATTGCGTCCAGTTCTGGTCACCACACTTTAGGAAGGATGTGAAGGCCCTTGAGAGGGTGCAGAGGAGATTTACCAGAATGGTTCCAGGGATGGGGGATATTAGTTACAAGGACAGGTTGGAGAAGCTGGATTTGTTTTCATTAGAGCAGAGGAGGTTGAGGGGTGATTTGATAGAGGTGTACAAGATTATGACGGGTTTGGATAGGCTAGACGGGGAAAGGCTGTTCTCACAAGTTGATGGTACAAGGACTAGGGGACTCAGATTTAAGGTTTTGGGCAAGAGATACAGGGGAGATGTGAGGAAAAACTTTTTTACGCAGCGTGTGGTGATGACCTGGATCTCGCTGCCGACGGAAGTGGTGGAAGCGGAGACACTCAATGTTTTCAAGGGGAGACTGGACAGGCATTTGAGGGAAATAAACTTGCAGGGCTACGGGGATAGAGCGGGGGAATGGGACTGACTGGATTGCTCTACAGAGAGCCGGCACAGACTTGATTGGCCGAATGGCCTCCTTCTGTGCCGTTATGACTCTATGGGGGAAAAATTCAGTTGGTTGCGCCTCCCGTTAGCGCCTTAAGAGGGCGCTAATGGGGTGCAAAGCAACTAGCGCCCGGGCGCGGCGATGTTTGCGCCGCTCGCGAAATTAATTAGACATTTTGCGGCGGCGCTAAACAGTACCGCCACGATCTCCTGCGCCGGCAGATCGTGACGTCAGTCAAGTGCGCAACGCCCCGGTAGCGCCCCAGAGCGGATATTGAGTGGCGCCCCCTGCCTTACTGCCTGCCGCTAGCAACGACAGGTTGAGGGGAGCGTTTTGCAGTCAGGAAGGGACTGGGGGAGCGCTATTTAAAGGCGACCGCTTCCTACCTTTTTTTGTTGGCGACATTTTTGAACCACGCATTCTGAGAGAGAGAGAGACTTCTGGAGAGATTCAACGCTGTGTGAAGGAGTTTTGGGTACTGAGCAGCACTTTGCAGGTTCATTTTGTTTTGCCCTTGTATCGATTTAGAAGAGACTGTGGGGGCTGCACTCAGAGTTCTTTCCCTGGGCCTCTCCATTGTTCTTTCTAGCAGATTTGATGTACAGGTCTCTCCAGGCCGAGATTCAAGGCTGCAATGAGCAGGATGTGGATGGAGAGCAAGATCGACCCTCCCCTTTAAGAACTGGCCGGGGCCATTGTGTCTGTGTTCCATTGCTGACTGACATCACATGAGCTTCGCCAGCGCTCTGAGTTCGCGCCTCGCTCCTCAGCCTTTGCGCCTTAAGACAGATGTGTAGCACCTGATTTAGCGCTCCAATCACCTCCAGGGGTGATAAAAGTCAAGTTTGCAGTCGGAGGCGATAATTAGCGCCAGGCGCTAATCTTTGCGCCCGGCCGATAATTGCGCCCCAAACGGGGCGATACTGAATTTTTCCCCCTATGACTATGACTAGGATGTGGGTGTCGCTGACACGACTGACGTTTGTTGCCCATCCCTAGTTGTCCTGAACTGGTGGTGGAGGGCCGCCTTCTCAACACTTGTTATTCATTGTTGCGGTTTCATACAACGAGTGGGTTGCTAGGCCATTTCAGAGGGATGTCGAGCGTTAACCAGGTTGATGCGGGACTGGAGTCACATAGAGGCCAGACCGTTTAAGAACGGCAGGTTTCCTTCCCTAAAGGACATTCGTGAACCAGTTGTGTTTTTACGACAGTCTGACATCTTCTTGGTCAAATTCTCATGGTGGGATTTGGACTTGCGTTCTCTGGATCACTAGTCCAGTAACATAACCACTAAACGTTCAATGGACTGGCTGGGTTATTTAGAAAATTTGGCTTCACACGGGACTGGAGTTGGACTCGAACTCAGAGGAGCGCGAGGCATCGCTTGGCTCAAGCGCGGATGCATGATACTGGGAAATTAAATTTAGGAGGAAATCATACAAAAATAATCCAGCAATTTATTGGTGGAAATAGGTCAAAACTGAATTTAATGATCCCTGCCGATCTGTTTGACCGTGCCTTCAATCATCTCATCTAATTGCTTCCATTAGTATCTGATCTCCTTTGTGAAGAACCTTGGGATGTTTGGCTGAAATAATGTGCTGTAAAAGCAGAAATTATTTACACGTGAGATTTGAGTTCTTGCTTGTTTTATTTCCCCCGCACTCAAGTGCTTCCAATGCTGCAGTACTTGTGTTTTAAAAAAAAAAATAAAAAAAAATCTTAATTAGCTGTTAATGCTCCGTGAAAGAGAAAAACCAGCTAAAGGAAAAGTTTACTTTTCAAGGTTAATAATCCTTGTATAGAGTGGTAGAGGTTAGGATGCTGGCTCTTAGTGACTGAAGAGACTGTCCAGAGTCACTACCATCGCAGTCACTCACACTTTACATGGCATTTCAACCAGAGCATTTCAGTTTTGAAAAACCTTTCATCCTTAAAGCATTTATCGACACTGCCTTATTGCCGCCGCGTTATCAAAGAGCAAGCATGTTGTGATTTTCTTTTTGGTGGCCCAATTAATTTTCTTTGGAGAGGTTTAATAGCTACTGGCAGCGATGAAGGATGGGAACCAATGTTGTCTTTTAAAGCTGCACAGCGCTCTGGAGCTCCTGCGCAGCCGGCTCACCAGCTCTTCAATGCAAAAGGCGCGTATGCGCGGATTTTTGAACGGGCCCACGCGCTCCCCCCCCCCCCCCCCAAAAAAAGTTAGAGGGAACATTGGGCACGTTTATTAAAAATATCAACCAGTTTTGGAGGTGAGCGCCGCTGAAGTTGTTAGTCAGCGATCTTACTGCCTTCAGATGTTATCGGGCAGATTCAGTATTTTTGCTTTCTGAGGGTTTGTTTTGCACTGGCGCTAGCTAGCAGGCCATGCAGGATCGATCGCACTGCTAAGCCACATATGACACCAGTCAAACACCGGGGGATGCTTGAAGCAGCGATAAAAGCAATTTATATTTGACAGCATTGTGTCAGATGTTTGTGTGTAGTTTGCTTTTTTATTGGATAAAAAATATTTTTTTATAAATAAAAAGCAGAGGTTACAACCAGCATCAGCAGATTAACTGGTTTTTAATTTAATTTCTCTGTGTGTGATCTTGCTGTGTGCAAAAGGGTTTTTGCATTTGCCTACTCTCCACTTCAAAATAATTCATTCTACATGAAGTTCCTTGTGATTGTTCTGAGCAGCTGAAGGCGCGCCGCCAATGGTGGAGCGATTAAAATGCAGAAGAGGCCAGAATTGGAAGAGCGCAAATATCTCGGAGAGTTGTGGGGCTGGAGGAGGATGCAGAGATGGGGAGGGGCGAGGCCATGGAGAGATTGGAAAACATTTGAAATTTGAATTTTAAAATCGAGGTGTTGCTCAACCGATGTAGGTCAGTGAGCACTGGGGTGATCGGGACTTGGTGCGAGTTAGGATACAGGCAGCAGAGTTTTGGATGAGCTGAAGATTATGGAGGGTGGAATGTGGGAGGCCAGTCAGGAGTGCATTGGAATAGTCAAGTCTAGAGGTAACAAAGGCACTGATAAGGGTTTCAACAGCAGATGAGCTGAGGCAGAGGTGAAGTCGGGCGATGTTCTGGAGGTGGAAGTAGGCAGTCTTAGTGATGGCGCGGATATGTGGTGGAAGCTCATCTCGGGGTCACATACGACACCAAGGTTGCGAACAGATTGGTTCAGCCTCAGACAGTTGCCAGGGAGAGAGAGATAGAGTCTCTGGATTGGGACTCCGAGGCGAGAGTGCTACCCACTGAAAGATAATGAAAGATAAACTGGCAAATCACCTAAAAAGTGATTACTTACAGCTAAAGGCTCGAGAGATGAGAAACGGTCTTTTTTTAAATTCATTCACTGGATGTGGGCGTCACTGGCAAGGCCGGTGTTTATTGCCCATCTCTAGTTGCCCTCGAGAAGGTGGTGATGAGCCGCATTCTTGAACCGCTGCACTCCGTGTGGTGAATGTTTTTGTCGTAGCGGGGTTTGGTACAACTGAGTGGCCAGTTCAGAGGGCAGTTACGAGTCAACCACATTGCTGTGGGTATCTGGAGTCACATGTAGGCCAGACCGGGTAAGGACATTAATGAACCAGATGGGTGCCGTGGTGGGATTTGAACTGGTGTCTCCGGATCATTAGTCCAGGCCTCTGGATTACTAGTCCAGTAACATAACCTGTGCTACCGTTCCTCACCTTTTGTTGAGTGCAGGAGGACTGAGGTGAGCCGATTGTATTTTGCCCTCTTCTATTAGATGCATTATAGAGAACAATGATGCATTACAGAGAACAATAATTATTTTTAAAAACCCCGATGCCTAGAATCAGATGATAGGATGACACAGGACAGAAGGAGTCCCTTCGGCCCATTGTGCTTGTGCCAGAATTTTTATTTCCAAATGTAAGGCAATTCTAGTTTCTGCAGCAGCCACAGAGGGTAATAATCATGGAGATTTATATCCAAATTCAAATCATTGCCATAAGGAAAATGGCTATTGAAATTAAACATCTTCATTCATCACGTCGGTGTGACAACTAATCGTTAATATGTTTAAAAAGGGATTGGTAGTCATTTCTTATTCTGTAATGTATGGCCGGATTACACATGTCAGAACGTGAAGGTCTGCCACAGAAAACATCAAGTTTTCATGAGTTAGATTTATATAATTTAAGATACTTTCAGATTTCATAATTGCTTCATGAAGATTCACTGTGCACTTCCATCATTTAGAATCTCATCAATGTAATTATTGTTGACGTTTAAAAAGCCCTGTCTATCCCACGGTCCTGGAATGTTTTTTAAAGATACATAAGGAGCCGGTTATTTTTTTGGCAGGTCTACAGAATGTGCTCAAACTTTTCCTTGCTGTAAACTTTAATGTGAAAGTTATGAAGGTTCAGATAATGGTTTTTAAATATTCATTCCTTGCAATTCTTATAGTGCCTTTCACGACCTCAATAGTGCTGGATAGGGAATGCCAGGATTTTGACCCAGCGACAAAGATGGAATGGCAGTTCCATAGAATTTACAGCACGGAAGCAGGCCATTCGACCCAACTGGTCTATGCCGGTGTTTATGCCCCACACGAGCCTCCTCCCACCCATTCTTCATCTAACCCTATCAGCATAACCTGCTATTCCTTCCTTCCCTCATGTGTTTATCTAGCTTCCCCTTACATGCATCTATGCTATTCGCCTCAACTACTCCTTGTAACAGCAAGTTTCGTATTCTAACCGCTCTCTGGTTAGACTACGAAACCAGAAGCAGCTACTACAAGAAGTTTCTCCTGAATTCCCTATTGGATTTATTAGTGACTGTCATATTTATGGCCCCCTAGTTTTGGACTCCTCCTCAAGTGGAAACATCTTCTCCACGTCTACCCTATCAAACCCTCCCATAATTTTAAAGACCTCGATCAGGTCACCCCCTCAGCATTCTCCGTTCTAGCGAAAAGAGCCCCAGTGTGTTCAATCTTTCCTGATGGGTATAACCTCTCAGTTCTGGTACCCTCCTTGTAAATCTTTTTTTTGCACCTTCTCCACTGCCTCGATACCCTTTTTATAATCTGGAAACCAGAATGTGTCCCAAGTCCTGTTGGTGTGGAGCTTGTCGGTGATGGTGTTTCCATGATGATGTCGCTCTTGTCCTCCTCGGTGGCGGAGGTCGTAGGGCCGGGAGGTGCTCTTGAAGTAAGGTGGCAAGTTGCTGCATGACTTAAGGAATGTGAATAACTTGGTTTAAACATTTTTTTAAATAAATGGGACATCGTAGCAAGTAATGAAAGTGCCTCGGTGTTCCCCATTTCATTAAGTGAGCTACTTAGGTGCTTCATAACTACAGTTGTTTGCCATTTTGAAATTTTCTGTTGAGATAATTGGGTTTATTTTCCAGAGGTAAGCACCTCTGCTCTCATGCGACGTGGAGCTAATGCATAGTTTTAAGCTTCCTGGCTCTTAATGAAACATTTTGTAATATATTTGCCATTCTACTACTGTTAGACGGAAAACAAAAGCTCCCCATTGCAACTCTGCTGAGATACTCCAAGCCATAAATGTAGTGAGACGGGAACAAAGTGATTATAGCAGTAATCGGTGAGGGAATGGTGAAATCTGGCCAAGACATTTTCATATTATGTGATAATTTCTTTTTTTATTACAAGGTGTTTATTAAAACACCTGTTGCATGAACTGCATGGCCCATTTAAGTTTATCATGCATGATGAGGGAAGATGTTGCTCTTCTGGGATTTGCAGTAACTGCTAGGGTAATGTGAGACAAGCAACTAGGCTGCCATGATAGCGGGTTAAACCCACTGGTCTCCATACCTCGTAACATTTTCAGAGTTCCACACATTTTAACTGGAGCCTTTTGTAGTTGTCAGAATAAGCAGTAATTTTACACAGAATTACATAGAATATACAA
The DNA here is from genome assembly GCA_030390025.1 of Squalus acanthias. Classification (NCBI taxonomy): domain Eukaryota; kingdom Metazoa; phylum Chordata; class Chondrichthyes; order Squaliformes; family Squalidae; genus Squalus; species Squalus acanthias. Next base: position 7,602,614 of record CM059435.1, on the reverse strand, counting down.
TACAGACAAATTTCCCTCTAATTTTGTTTGGGCCCTGTATTGAAAAGCCGGCTGCACGGGCTCCCTGAGCGCTGCGCGGCTTACAGGGCACGTTGAGTACAGAAACAGGCCATTCTACTCTGTGCTGGTGTTTATACTCCACACAAGCCTCCTCCCATTCCATCTGCCTCATCTCAGCCTTTCAGCATATCTTTCTATTCCCTTTTCTCTCATGTACTCGTCTAGTTTCCTTTTGAAAGCATCTAAGCTATTTGCTGTGGCAGCAAGTTCCACATTCTAACCACTCTCTGAGTAACGAAAGCTTATGCTCATCAAAAGCTAGTCAACAATGGCAACATGCATTTACATAGCGCCTTCATCACAGAAAATGTCCCAAGGTGTCAGGGGAAAAAAACAGATGCCAAGCAAAAGACTTAAAATATTAGAAGGGGTGGCTAAAAGCTTAGTCGAAGTGGTGGGTTTTAAGGAGGGTCTTAAAGGACAAGAGGGAGAAAGAGGTGGAGAAACAGAAGAGTTTATGGAGGAAATTCCAGAACATGGGATCTTGGCAGCTGAAGGCATGATTGTAAATGGTTGGGGGGGGGGGAATGTACAAGAGGGCTGGAGTGAGAGGAATGGGGAGTTTGGGGGGGGGGTGGGGGGAGAGTTCTAAGGCTGGAGGAAGTTACGGAGATGGGGAGGAGCGAGGCCGTGGAAACATTTAAGGGCAATGGCAAGAATTTAAAATTTGGGGCATTGGGCAGCTGGGAGCCATTGCAGATCAGCAATGATAGATTGGGCGACTGGGACTTGGTGTTAGTTTGGATACGAGCAGCAGAATTTTGAACAAGCTGGGGTTTGTGGAGGGAGGAGTATGGGAGGCCAGTAAGGAGAGCATTGGAGTAGTCAAGTCTGGAAATGACAAAACCATACATGAAGGGATACAACTTCTAATGCAAAATATTGTACATGATGCGGAGATGCTGGTGTTGGACTGGGGTGGACAAAAATGAGAAGTCGCACAACACCAGGTTATAGTCCAACAGTTTTATTTAAAATTACGAGCTTTCGGAGCGCTGCTCCTTCTTCAGGTACAGTGAGGGAATACAAATTGATTACACAGTATATATAGACAGAGAACAATTTGTCTGCAGAGATACAATCTGTTAGGAAGGCATTACATCAAAGACACATCAGAGTACAGCTAAGACAATGAGGTGGGTCACAGGGGGTCCAATTTGACACGTTGGACCCCCTGTGACCCACCTCATTGTCTTAGCTGTACTCTGAGGTGTCTTTGATGTAATGCCTTCCTAACAGATTGTATCTCTGCAGACAAATTGCTCTCTGTCTCTATATACTGTGTAATCGATTTGTATTCCCTCACTGTACCTGTACCTGACGAAGGAGCAGCGCTCCGAAAGCTCGTAATTTTAAATGAAACTGTTGGACTATAACCTGGTGTTGTGCGACTTCTCAAAATATTGTACAACCTAGGAAAGTATGGAATTGCAGAACTTTTCTTAAAACTGTTTATTTTTATGTACATAGGAACAGGAGGAGGCCATTCAACCCCACACGCCTCTTCCCCCATTCAATTAGATCATAGCAGTAATAATTCCAAGTTTGCTGAAGATACAAAACTGGGTGGGAATGTTAAGTTGTGAGGAGGATGCATGGAGGCTTCAAGGGGATATAGACAGGCTAAGTGAGTGGGCAAGAACATGGCAAATGGAAGATAATGTGGAGAAATGTGAAGTTATCCACTTTGGTAGGAAAAATAGAAAAGCAGAATATTTTTTAAATGGTGAGAGATTGGGAAATGTTGGTGTTCAGAGGGACGTCACCTGGGTGTCCTTGTACATGAATCACTGAAAGTTAACATGCAGGTACAGCAAGCAATTAGGAAAGCAAATGGTATGTTAGCCTTTATTACAAGAGGATTTGAGTATAAGAGTAAAGACATCTTACTGCAATTATATAGGGCCCTGGTGAGACAACACATGGAGTATTGTGTACAGTTTTGGTCTCCTTACCTAAGGATGAATAAACTTGCCATAGAGGGAGTGCAACAAAAGGTTCACGGGATGGGGGGATTGTCCTATGAGGAGAGATTGTGTAGACTAGGCCTATATTCTCTGGAGTTTAGAAGAATGAGAGGTGATCTCATTGAAACATACAAAATTCTTACAGGGCTTGACTGGGTAGATGCCGGGAGGATGTTTCCCCTGGCTGGGGAGTCTAGAACCAGGGGTCACAGTCTCAGAGTAAGGGTTCGGCCATTTAGGACTGAGATGAGGAGAAATTTCTTCACTCAGAGGGTGGTGAATATGTGGAATTCTCTACCCCAGAGGGCTGTGAGGCTCAGTCGTTAAGTATATTCAAGACAGAGATCGATAGATTTTTGAATAATAAGGGAATCAAGGGCTATGGGGATAGTGCCGGAAAGTGGAGATGAGGTAGAAGATCAGCCATGATCTTATTGAATGGCGGAGCAGGCTCGAGGGGCCAAATGGCCGACTCCTGCTCCTAATTCTTATTTTCTTATGGCTGATCTGTATCTTAATTCTATCTATCCGCCTTGGTTCCATAACCTTTAATACCCTTGCCTAACAAAATACCAATCCAATTTAAAAACAGTAAGTACATAGCTGGTTGTTCTACCTCTGAAATAGAAAAAACGGATTAAAGTTTCAGCTGTGAATTTGCCAAAAGATTTCCATCTCAAATTTCACTCTTGTGTCTGTCAGATGTTGGCATAACTGTGCGCTTTTCAGCATTTTGTTTTTATTTCGGATTTGTGGCATTATTGTTTCTCTTGTGTCTCTCCGTAAACTCTAGTCCAAATCACCCGTGTGTTATACAGCTCTGAATACTCTCCTGCAGACACAGCTCAAGACAGGAAGGACCGAATCTGTAATTCTACTGCAGGGCATTCTTCCACCATCTCGCCATCGCCAATATTTTTATAATTAATAAATGAAAGTATTCAAAGAAAAAATGTATTTAATGCCCCCATGACTTTTCTCCCGGGTTTTTGCTCGCCGCAGTGTGTCCTGGAGATTAATCTTCAATTCCCGGAGACTCCAGGACAATCCTGGAGGGTTGGCGACCCTCTGTTTATGAACTGTAAGCAATATGACTACAAAGCAGTATCTCTGTTCCTCATCTGCCCCAATATCTCACTGTCGCTGTCTCAGTGTTGCATCGAGTCTACAGCACAGAAACAGGCCATTTGGTCCAACTGGTCCGTGCCGGTGTTTATGCTCCCACACGAGCCTCCTCCCACCCACTCTTCATCTCACCCTATCAGCATATCCTTCTGTTCCTTTCTCCCTCACGTGCTTATCTAGCTTCCCCTTAAATGCATCTATGCTGTTTGCTTCAACTGTTCCCCGTGGTAGTGTGTTCCACATTCTAACCTCTCTCTGGGTAAAGAAGTTTCTCCTGAATTCCCTATTGGATTTATTAGTGACTATCTTATATTTATGACCCCTAGTTTTGTTCTCTCCCCCCTCCCCCCCACCCCCACAAGTGGAAACATTATCCTATCAAACTCTTTCATCATCTTAAAGACTTCTATCAGGTCACCCCTCAGTCTTTTTGTCTAGAGAAAAGAGCCCCAGTCTGTTTAGTCTTCTCCAGTGCCTCTCTATCCTTTTCGTAATATGGAGACCAGAACTGTTCACAGTACTCCAAGTGTGGTCTAACCAAGGTTCTATACAAGTTTAACATAACTTCTCTGCTTTTCAATTCTGTCCCTCTAGAAATAAACCCCAGTGCTTTGTTTGCCTTTTTTTATGGCCTTATTAACCTGCGTCGCTACTTTTAGTGATTTGTGTATCTGTACCCCCCTCCCCCCCCCAATCCCTTTGCTCCTGTACCCCATTTAGACATTTATTATCCAAGGAGTATGTGGCCTCCTTATTCTTCCGACCAAAATGCACCACCTCACACTTGCCTATATTGAATCGGCCAATTACACACCCAATCTGTAAGTTTATTAATGCCCTCTTTTGTAATTTGTCGCATTCTTCCTTTTTGTGTTAACTATATTCCCCCAATTTTGTGTCGTCCGCAAATTTTGAAATTGTACTTCCAATTCCTGAGTCCAAATAGTTTATTTAAAATGCTGAACAACAGTGGTCCCAGCACTGATCTTAGCAGAACATCACTTCTCACCTTCTGCCAGTTTGAGTATCTACCTTTAACCCTACTCTCTTTTCTATTTTGTGGTCAGTTCGCTATCCATTCTGTTACCTGTCCCGACACCACATGCTCAGTGGGGACAGTTTTGAGGATTTTTAAAAAATTAATTTGTCAGAGCCAGTTCTGCAGTTTTCTATCGTCTTGACGTCGTTGAGCCAATTTCAGCCTTGATTTTAAAATTCTCATCCTTGTTTTTCACATCTCACCATGGCCTCGCCCTCTCCCTATCTCTGTAATCTCCTCCAGCCCGACAACCCGCCGAGATATCTGTGCTCCTCCAATTCTGGATCTTGAGCATCCCTGATTATAATCGCTCAACCATTGGTGGCCTTGCCTTCTGTTGCCTAGGCCCTAAGCTCTGGAATTCCCTCCCTAAACCCCTCCGCCTCTCCACCTCTCTCTCCTCCTTTAAGACGCTTCTTAAAACCTACCTCTTTGACCAAGCTTTTGGTAATCTGCCCTAATATCTCCTTATGTGGCTCGGTGTCACATTTTGTTTTATAATCGCTCCTGTGAAGCGCCTTGGGACGTTTTACTGCGTTAAAGGTGCAATATAAATGTAAGTTGTTGTTTCGGAGCTGACCCAGCTCGGTATCAGCACTCTTCTTTTCTATCATAGATAGCAAATCGAAGCAGGTCTTTGCTCTATTACCCACATAAGATTCCAAGTTCTGCCAGGCTGCGCATGGGATTTTTTCCAATAATTGCCTTTGAGAACCTGCATTTTTTTTATAAAGGCAATATATATTTACTATTGTAAGTAGTAAGGAAATGTGTCAAAAAAAATTCATGAATCCCACTCCACTTGCACTCTCCATTGCTGTTCTGTTTTCTCATCGCTTCTAAAAATACACACACTCTCTGTATCATGTCAAGGAAAGCTGTCACTGTCTGGTGTGATTGTGGTCACTGTCTGCTTGGCTCAGTGGGTAGCACTTGCCTCGGAGTCAGAAGGTCGTGGGTTTGAGGCCCATACTGAGGTTTGAGCTTGGAATCTAGGCTGACGCTCCAGTGCAGTACTGAAGGAACATCGAAACAAGAGTAAGCCATTCAGCCTGTCTCTACGTAAAATGGTGGAAGCTCAAGGGTACGTCACCATCTGAAGAGATAGATTAACGTTTTTGGGTGCAGACAGTTTGTCAGAGTTATGAAAGGTCTGCACTGGAAACATTCACCTGTCTTCTCTCTCTATAGATCCTGCGTAATCCGCTGTATCATTTTCTGGTTTTATTTCAGATTTTCAGCATTTGTAGTTCTCCTTTTATGTTCCTGTGGCTGTTCCTCGTTCTCAGAATCCTGCAGCAGGGGCTTCGTTAATTTTGACAAGCTTCTATTGTCTTAGCAACACCTTGATCAGACTGCCCCTCAATCTCCTATACGCAAGGGATTTGTTAATCGGATAAGGCTCGGGTGGGTTGGGGGGCATCCTTTTGACGTGTATTTCAAATGTGTGGTAATGCTTTAGGAACCTCTTTTTTCCTTAGTGCTGTGAGGTACCACATTCACATTTAATCGATCATAAGTTAGATATGCACAAGGAAGGCCGTTCGGCCCATCTTAGCTCAATCATCCAGAATAAAACTCATTCTTTTTTTTTGTTGTCTTTCCCCCCAGCTCCCCTATCACAGAATCCAACTGTCCCTATGATTCAAATTTTTGCCTCCACGACCTAACGTGTTGATTGCTCCTCACGTGAAGAACTGCTAAAATTGTCGTTTACCATTTTGGATAGGTCTTTCAAAGAACCAGCACAGACATGATGGGCCGAATGGGCTCTTTCTGTGCTGCATCATTCTATGAACCTGTGCTCCCTTCGCCTGAGGCTGCTATCGTTAGTTGTGCTGGTTCTGCAATGGAAGCACGGCAGTGTTACATGGGCTGGCTCATTTGCGCACATGCTGTAACTGCAGAAGACCAGACTAGAACTTCCCACTCCTGTATCAGAAGCACCTTAGTTTTATTGATTTGTTGAACTGTGCGAGGACACCAAGGAAATCTCTGCGCATAAAGAATTTAGATGCCCTAGAGCTGTGATCATTGAATATAAATAATTCTCATCTTGTTTATTAGAGATGAAATGGAATTTTTTGCACATCTTCCACATTTCCGACTATGGAAACGTAAAGGATTCAAATTTTAATCTGTGCACGGTTAGAAAATGTATCTGTTGTGTTTCGATGTAGGTAAAGGATAAGGATAGCAGGTTATTTCTCCCCTGATCCTGATTATCTCTGCATGTTTGTGTGTGTGCGCTTTTGAACCTGAAATATAAAGGACTGCTTTTGCCAATTATCTTCTTCCTCTGGGTGACCTTGGAGAGGGATATAGTATAGTCACTGCTATAGAAAGGGTAGGCCAGGAACACTAAGTCAAGCTACAGTCTGCTCCTCTTAATTCAAATTATTTGGTAATTCAAGTTTCCTTTAAGTACAAAAATGACTTTCAATTATCAGGAGTACGTTGTAAACCATGGCACCCTTCCCTAAACCTCTCCACCTTTCCTTTAAAACGCTCTTTAAAAACTTACCCCTCGTCACCTGTCCTAATATCTCCTTCGACATGGGTCCAAACTAGTAAACCACAAATTTATGACCAACAGTAAATTCTTAACTTGAAGAAGTGATTGACACTTGGAACGGACTTCTGGGCAGGACAGTAGAGGCAAACGCTCTGCAATAATTTAAGAAATATTTGGAGGGAGACTGTAGGATCTTTCTGGATGGATAAGCTCATCTGTATCAATCTTGGCCGGCCTCACACCTTCCACCCTCTGTAAACTGGAGCTCATCCTAAACTCTGCTGCCAAGATCCGAACTCTCACCAAGTTCCATTCACCCATCACCCTTGTGCTCGCTGACCTACATTGGCTCTCGGTCCGGCAACACCTCGATTTTAAAATTCTCATCCTTGTTTTCAAATCCCTCCGAGGCTTCGCTTCGCTTCTCTGTAACCTCTTCCAGCCCTACAACTCTGCTCTCCTCCAATTCTGGCCTCTTGCGCACCCCTTATTTTCATCGCTCCACCATTGCTGGCTGTGCCTTCAGCTGCCTGGACCCTAAGCTCTGGAATTCCTTCCCTAAACCTCTAAACCGATGACACCAAACTTGGGGGTGTGGCAAACAGTGATGATGATACCAATCGATTGCAACAGGACATAGAAAGGCTAGCAGAATGGGCAGACAAGTGGTAGATGGAATTTAATACAGAGAAGTGTGAGGTGATGCATTTTGGCAGAAGGAACAGCGAGAGGCAATATACACTTAATGGCGCAGTTTTAAAGAGTGTGCAGGGACAGAGGGACATGGGAGTTGATGTGCATAGGTCCCTGAAGGTGGTAGGACATATTGAGAGAGTGGTTAGCAAAGCATTTGGGATCTTGAGCTTCATAAATAGAGGTATTGAGTACAAAAGTAGAGAAGTTATGCTGAACCTTTATAAAGCGCTGGTTAGGCCACAACTGGAGTATTGCATCCAGTTCTGGTCACCACACTTTAGGAAAGATGTGAAGACCCTTGATAGGGTGCAGAGGAGATTTACCAGAATGGTTCCAGGGATGGGGGATATTAGTTACAAGGACAGGTTGGAGAAGCTGGATTTGTTTTCATTAGAACAAAGGAGGTGAGGGGTGATTTGATAGAGGTGTACAAGATTATGACGGATTTGGATAGATTAAACGGGGACAGGCTGTTCCCACTAGTTGATGGTACAAGGACTAGGGGACACAGATTTAAGGTTTTGGGCAAGAGATACAGGGGGGATGTGAGGAAAAACTTTTTTACGCAGCGAGTGGTGATGACCTGAAACTCGCTGCTGACGGAAGTGGTGGAAGCGGAGACACTCAAATGTTTTTAAGGGGAGACTAGATAGGCACTTTAGGGAAACAAACTTGCAGGGCTACGGGGATAGAGCGGGGGAATGGGACTGACTGGATTGCTCTACAGAGAGCCGGCACGGACTCGATGGGCCGAATGGCCTCCTCCTGTGCCGTTGTGACTGTCTGTCCTCTCTCTCCTCCGTTAAGGCGCTCCTTAAAAACTTACTCCTTGCCACCTGTCCTAATATCTCCTTGGTATGGCTCTCTATCAAATTTTGTCTGATAACTCCTGCTCGCTCCTGTGAAGTGCCTTGGTACGGTTTATTACATTAAAGGTGCTATATAAATGCAAGTTGTTGTTGTGACCACACAGTGTGTGTAACTGAGAGCGGACAAGTGGGTAAGCTGCTCCAAAGAATCTGCCTGTGCTGCTCTTCCAACTCCTGCCCCGCCCCTCTCCCTAAGAACGAGTGCATAACCTCCATTTGCAGTGTGCCAACAGTGGCATCTGAGCTTGTAAATTCAGCTGTGTGGGAGATCAGACACACGTGCCTTGGTCCATGGCACCTAATGATGGTGTTCCAGTGCACTTTTTTGGATTGGTGTTTCTTTTAGGAACATTGGAACTGGAGGATTCCATTCAGCCCCATTCGAGCCTGTTTCGCCATTCAATTAGATCATGGCTCATCTGTATCTTAACTTCATCTACCCGCTTTGGTTCTGTAACCCTTAATACCCTTGCCTACAAAAAACTGAGAGAAGATTTTTGCTCCTGTTCTTCACCGTGTACCTTTCTTCAGCTGCAAGGGTCTGGTCCTTGATGACTCTCTGCAAGCCAGCGATGCCCCGATTCCATGCTCTCTGGAGAGTGTGCGGCATGAAATGCAGTTCCGTGGACCAGTGTCTGATCGTCCCACACAGTTCAGTTCATCATCTCATTCCATCTCCGGAGGAGGTGTACTTTTCCCTGGACAGGTGCAGTGTGGGCAGAGCAGCAGAGGCAGAAACCTGGGAGACGATTGCCCACTCCTGATCACACCTAGGGTGGCATTGCAAGATGGATAAAGATGAAGAAGGCGGCCATTCGGCACATCCTCGCTCATCTTAACTCTATACTTGGTGGTGTCCATTCACAACCAAACACCATCCAGGACAAAGCAGTCTGCTTGATTGCCATTCCTTCCACCACCTTAAACATTCACTCCCTCCACCACCGGCGCACCATGGCTGCACAAGATGCACTGCAGCAACTCGCCAAGGCTTCTTCAACAGCACCCCCCAAACCCGCGACCTCTGCCAACCTCGAAGGACAAGGCTAGCAGGCGCGTGGGAACACCGCCACCTCCAAGTTCCCCATCCTGACTTGGAAATATATCGTCATTCCTTCATCGTCGCTGGGTGAAAATCCTGGAACTCCCTCCCTCCCTAACAGCACTGTGGGAGTACCTTCACCACACGGACTGCAGCGGTTCAAGAAGGTGGCTCACCACCACCTTCTCGAGGGCAATTAGGGATGGGCAATAAATGCCGGGCCTTGCCAGCGACGCCCACATCCCGTGAATGAATAAAAAAAATCCTGAAAGATTGGCATTAACTGCGCGACATTGGCTGTGCAACTTGACTATTGAACCTCTTTAACCCTATGATGAGCTAACTTCCCAGCGTTTAACTCACTCCATATTTTCTTTTTAACTAAACAGGGAAAGAGGAGACCATCCAGCAAAGCAAACCATCCTTCCTGGAGTATTTTGAGCAGAAGGAAAAAGAGAATCAGGCAAACAGCCACAGCAATCGTAACGCACAAGCACTTCAGAACTCCTCTGATAACTGGAAGGTACCGCAGGATGGGGACTTTGAATCTGTAAGTAATGTATAAACTGAATTTAATTGATTTTTGACAAAGAAATAGTAGCTAAGTGGGAAAAATTATATCAGTATTTTGTGTTATCTACTATCCTTGGCTCAGATGGGAGCATTGTCGCCTCTGGTTGTGGGTTTAAGACCTGTACCTATAGACTGGACTGACACCCCAGTGCAGTGCCCAGTGAGTGCTGCATTGTCGGGGGCTGCCCTTCAAATGAGAGATTTGAACCAGAGTCTTGTTACCTATTGAGCTGGATGTTAAAGATTGGCCAGGACACCGGACTCCCCTGCTGTTCTTCGAAATAGTGGCCATGGGGTCTTTTACATCCACCTGAGAGGGGCAGACAGGGCCTCGGTTTAACGTCTCATCCGAAAGACGGCACCTCCGACAGTGCGGCACTCCCTCAGCACTGCACTGGGAGCGTCAGCCTAGATTTTTGTGCTCAAGTCTCTGGGACTTGAACCCACAACCTTCTGATTCGGAGGCGAGAGTGCGACCCACTGAGCCATGGCCGACACACTTGCTGCCCTTGGATGTTGGGATTGTGATAAGGTGCTTTTTTATAAACACCATATTTTGTTTAGTTCTTTTCCCCCAGACACATTACTTCCTGACACAAGTATATAGTAAGAATTTAAAGCTATTATGATCAGTGCTTTTCCTAACTTTTTTTATTCACTTGCTCTTTGATTCACTAGCTGTGATGCAATGAGGGTTCCTGGTTTCCTTGAAGTGAATTAGTGCAGCTTCTGAGCAGTGGTTTAAATTAAAAGGAGGAAACATTTGCTTCAAAATCCTACCTGTGGTTATATCCTAGAGGGACAATAAGTTTGTAGATAGTTTAAGCTTTTTTTTTGGATCAGTAAGTGCAGATATTCGTGCGAGTTTACATAGAATTTACAGCACAGAAACAGGCCATTCGGCCCAACTGGTCTGTTTATGCTCCACACGAGCCTCCTCCCACTCTTCTTCATCTAGCCCCATCACCTTATCCTTCTATTCCTATCTCCCTCCTAAGAACATAAGATAAGAATTAGGAGCAGGAGTCGGCCATACGGCCTCTCGAGCCCGCTCCGCCATTCAATAAGATCATGGCTGATCATCGACCTCAACTCCACTTTCCCCACCCGATCTCCATATCCCTCGATTCCCCATGAGTCCAAAAATCTATCCCTCTCAGCCTTGAATATACTCAACGACTGAGCATCCACAGCCCTCTGGGGCAGAGAATTCCAAAGATGTACTTATCTAGCTGCCCCTTTAACGGCATCTGTCGCAGGATGTCTCATTCCCTCCTTTCAGTGATGCGTAGGTTTACATGCAAAGCAGTTGCACGAATCAGATGACAGAGTGCTTGCATCTCTTTGACATCCTCAGAAAGCCCTATGCTTTGTTGCTTTCTAACACGCTGCAGCACACGTTCTCCTACATAAAACAAGAGTCAAAATCTTTTGTTCTTTTACAAAGAATGCATAAATTTACATCATTATTGTCTGTTGTAGTTTTCCCCTGGAAACAAATGTCATTTTGTTTTATTAAAAAAGGAAGAAGCTTTGACTATTTTTAGCTGTTTTACAAATCACCGAGAGGAAGCCTCAAGTTGAAGCGAAGTGCTTGTTCTTGGTTTGGTCTCTTGTTGACAAGTCTTCCAGAAGGCCAGCGTATTCTTGTCTGTTGTCGCTGGTTGTAGTGGAAGATTGTACGCTTTTCAGCATTAGAATGCTCAATAAATGCTGCTGCTGTTGTTGTGTCTTTGAATCAACACTGCCACAGACGCTGCGGAATGGCTTGGAGGCTAAAAGTAGCATTCTGGGTTAGTGAACTGAGATGCCTGCATTGGAGCAGAGATAAGCAGGACACTGAAATGTCTCTAATAGATAAGCAGGGCTTTATATTACTAATTAGTCTAATAGAATTACAGATAAACGGGAACCCATATTAGTAACTGGTCTCTAATACAATTACAGATAAACAAGGCTTTATATTAATTAGTCTTTGATAGAATTACAGATAAACGGGAACCCATATTAGTAATTGGTCTCTAATACAATTACAGATAAACAGGGCCCTATGTTAGTAACGTGTCTGTAATAGAATACCACATAAACAGGGCCCCATGTTAATTACTTGACTTTATAAAATAGCAGATAAATGTGTTTCTTGAGGCACTTTTACACTGCAATCGTGACATCAGCTCTCGACTGACGTGCAGCTGACACCGCTATCAAATGGAAACCTGCTGGTTTGCTGTAGCGAAGCCTGAGATTTTTATTTAAAATGTCGGTGTTTATGCTCCACACGAACCTCCTCCTACCCTACTTCATCTAACCCTACATGCATGTCCTTCTGATGAAAGGTCATCGACCTGAAACGTTAACTCTCTTTCTCTCTCCACGGATGCTGCCTGGCCTGCTGAGTTTTTCCAGCGTTTTCTGTTGTTATTTTGCATGTCCTTCTATTCCTTTCTCCCTCATGTACTTATCTAGCTTCCCCTTAAAGGCATCTGTGCTGTTCGCCTCATCTACCCCCTGTGGTAACAAGTTCCACATTCTTGGGGTAAAAAGTTTCTCTTGAATTCCCTGTTGGATTTATTTGTGCCTATCTTATGTAGGGGACATGATTAAGAAGTTTGCAGATGATACAAAAATTAGCCGTGTGGTTGATAGTGAGGAAGATAGCTGTAGACTGCAGGAAAATATCAATGGACTGGGCAGAAAAATGGAATTCAATCTGGAGAAGTGTGAGGTAATGCATTTGGGGAAGGCTAACAAGGCAAGGGAATACACAATAAATGGTAGGATACTGAGAAATGTAAAGGAACAAAGAGACCTTGGAGTGCATGTCCCTGAAGGTCGCAGGACAGGTAGATAAGGTGGTTAAGAAGGCATACGGGATACTTTCCTTTATTAGCCGAGGCATAGAATATAAGAGCAGAGAGGTTATGCTAGAACTGTATAAAACACTAGTTAGGCCACAGCTAGAGTACTGTGTACAGTTCTAGTTACTGCATTACAGGAAAGATGTGATTGCACTAGAGAGGATGCAGAGGCGATTCACGAGGATGTTGCCAGGAATAGAGAATTTTAGCTATGAGGAAAGATTGGATAGGCTGGGGTTGTTTTCTTTGGAATAGGGGAGACTTAATTGAGGTGTATAAAATTATGAGGGGCCTGGATAGGAAGAACCTATTTCCCTTAGCAGAGTGGTCAATAACCAGGGGGCATAGATTTAAAGTAATTGGTAGAAGGATTAGAGGGGAGTTGAGAATTTGTTTCACCCGGAGGGTGGTGGGGGTCTGGAACTCACTGTCTGAAAGGGTGGTAGTGGCAGAAACCCTCATCACATTTAAAAAGTACTTGGATATGCACTTGAAGTGCCGTAACCTGCAGGGCTACGGACCAAGAGCTGGAAAGTGGGATTAGGCTGGTCGCTCTTTATCGACCGGTGCAGACACGATGGGCCGAATGGCCTCCTTCTTTGCCATAAATTTCTATGGTTCTATGTTGATGACCCCTAGTTCTGGTCTCCCCCCACAGGTGGAAACATCTTCTCTACGTCTACCCTATCAACCCCTTTCATAATTTTAAAGATTTCTGTTAGATCACCCCTCAGCCTTCTCTTTTTTTTAGAGAAAAGAGCCCCAGCCTATTCGGTCTTTCCTGATAATTCTAATCTCTCAGTTCTGGTATCATCCTTTTGCACCTTCTCCAGTGTCGCTATATCCTGAAATTTCAAACGATACTCTGCACATTGTTTCATCGGGTATTTTTTTTTATGGGTTCAAAGACCTGACTCTGTGAGGCAAAACTTTTTTATGCAGCGAGTGGTGAGGACTTGGAACTCGTAGCCGACGGAAGTGGTGGAAGCGGAGACACCCAATGTTTTCAAGGGGAGACTGGATCGGCACTTGAGGGAAATAAACTTGCAGAGCTACGGGGATAGAGCGGGGGAATGGGACTGACTGGATTGCTCTACAGAGAGCTGGCACGGACTCGATGGGCCGAATGGCCTCCTTCTGTGCCATTATGACTCTATGACTAGAAATTCATCTGTCTCTAATTCCCACAGTACTTCTGAAGGCTGGAGATGGTATGGGTAGTAGGCAATGTTCCCCCTAATTTCTTTTTGGGCGCGTGGCCCCTTTAAGGGGCTGCACGGCCCTTTCATGCGAAACTTAACATTGTAAAAGCCAATCCTGGGCTGCGCGGGACCGGCAGAGAGGTGCGCGGCCGCGCAGCTTAGAAGGAATGTTGGTTTCAGGCACTAAGCAGTGCCCAAGTGACAAAGCCGCAACTGAGACATGTTTTCGCATTGTGCTTCTGATCGTTAGAATAATTGGACCCTGTTGACTCAGAACACCAGAAAATTGCAACTGTAATGAAACCTCTTGAAACTCTAATAAGATTGCTAAATCACTGCTTCATAGCTTTGCCCTTTCCCAGTCAGGAGCTGTGTAGGTTCATGAGGGTAGTATGTTGAATTCTGCAGTAATAAGGTTGTAGCTTTATAGGATTACATTCCGCTTTCGCTACTGCCCGTGTCATGAAGGTCTGTTGTTCAAGAATTTCTGAGTACTTAAATGGTGCCTGCAGGTATTGTTAATGGAATCATTACATACTGCAGATAAATCCAGAATTTACGAGCAGTTTGCTTTAGACGTGGCTCAATAGCCATTTCCTCAGGGGGCGTCTTGGGTTATCTCGGCTCCGGCAAGATCTGCTGTAGATCTAACGGCTTAATTTCGAAGCTGTACAGGTATTAGTTATAGTTCAGCAGTCAATCTTACAGGGAGTAACTGATCAAATGTTTTTATTTCCCAATGTACTGAGAATTCAGCCTTTCTTTCTCCCCTCCTCTCCTCAACATGTCAGCTTATTGAGGGCTGCAGTCCCCCAGTACTCACTCAAGTGACCATTGTTCATATAGGTTCTTGATGGGGAATGAAGATGGGTTGGATAACTGCATGGGGTGGGGCAACATAACTGAGCTTGATCATGCCCATACACCCAGCAGGAGTCATTAAATAGTGATCAGATGTTAGACCCCTGGCAGATACTTCCTCCTCTCTGTGTCAGCCGTGGCTCAGTGGGTGGCACTCTCTCATTCTGAGTCAGAAGGTTGTGGGTTCACAGTCCCACTCCAGAAACTTGAGCGCAAAATCTAGGCTGACACTCCATTGCAGTGCTGAGGAAGTGCTGCACTGTCGGAGGTGCCGTCTTTCGGATGTAAAAGATTCCATGGCACTATTCAGAAGAAGAGCAGGGGAGTTCTCCCCGGTGTCCTGGGGCCAATATTTATCCCTCAATCAACATCACTAAAAAACAGATTATCTGGTCATTTATCACATTGCTGTTTGTGGGAGCTTGCTGTGTGCAAATTGTCTGCCATGTTTCCTACATTACAACAGTGACTACACTTCAAAAGTATTGAATTGGCTGTAAAGCGCTTTGGGACGTCCTGAGGTCATGAAAGGCGCTATAGAAAATGCAAGTCATTCTTTTCTTTCTTTCTCACTCGATGCTGGTTGACATCAGCTAACTCAGCACAGACCGGGACTCGAACTTGGGATCTATTGCTCTGTACCTCAGTACCACACCAGGTGGTATATTTACCTAGTTAGCCACCAGGAAGCTCTGAAAATTCAGAGTTTCTTCCCCCTCAACAATTCTCTCCCTTTCCTGAAGGCCTTGATGGGATATGGTTCTATGGTTGCTTAATGTTGCCTTAATACCTTGGTCAGGCGGCCTCCTCTGTGAGGCTTGATGAGTTTTGGCAAGCAATTTGACTGGGGTAGGCATCACGGCTGAGCTCAATCCTATTGTTGCATGCACACGCACGTGCACTCACACACGCTTCTAGCATCGTAATCGGGAGCAGGAATCTGGCTGAATTTTTTCCCACGCCCTCTTTCTTTAGCCCACAGCAGTGAGACCAATTGTAGCGTTTCAACTGCTGGTCCAGCCCAGGAAAGCCTATCTCAGCACAGAGCGGGGATCAAACCTCGAGAGCTTCTGCTCTGTATGGCGCAGGCCCATAACTGCCGGCTTCACATTTACCCACTGAGCGCGAATTGAGACTTGGGTTTTCTAATCGACATTGATGAATCCAGGATCTCGGGAGGCTGTGTGTTGGGTATGATTTTTGTCCCGAAGTTATGGGGTCAGAATTGCTTTGTTCAGCCAGTGCTAACATAGCACAAACCAGGGATTGAAACCATGTAATTTTTTTAACAATACAATAGATGCGACAGTGAAATATAGTCACCCAGAGGCAAAAAAGAGCCAGTTTTGATCAATATTACATCCAGTGATCAGGCATTTGAAGTTTTGTTTGTACAGAAAATGGAATTAAATTTGCGTAAATTTTTCCTCGTTCCCACTACTAGCGGACAGTTATTATATTCTTGGGAGACTCTGTCTCTGTTGTTGCTGTGACAATATGAATGATTTAGCAGGCTATTGGTGCACGGTGTGAAGAATTATCTTTGCTTTAAGGTTGGAAGGAGTTTCATTGTTTAATGATAAAGGCAGTCCCCACTGGTGAGAGGGATTCGGGGGGGCGGGAGAGGGGAAAGGTTGGTGGTGGGCAGTTCAGTCACTTTACACACAATTTACAGCACAGAAACAGGCTATTCGGCCCAAAAGGTCTATGCTTCACACAAGCCTCCTCCCACCCCTCTTCATCTAGCCCCATCAACATATCCTTCTATTCCTTTCTCCCTCGTGTTTGTCTTGTTTCCCCTTAAATGTATCTGTGCTATTCGCCTCAACCACTCCCTGTGGTAGCCAGTTCCACATTCTCACCACTCTCTGGGTAAAGAATTTCTCCTGAATTCCCGATTGGATTTATTAGTGACTATCTTATATTTATGGCCCCTAGTTTTGGCCTCCCCCGCAAGTAGAAACATCTTCTCTACATCTACCCTATCAAACCCCTTCATAATCTTAAAGACCTCTAATAGGTCACCTCCCAGTCTTTTTTCTACAGAAAAGAGCCCTAGCCGGTTCAATCGTTCCCGATTCTAACCCCTCAGTTCTGGTATCATCTTTGTAAAACGTTTTTGCACCTTCTCCAGTGCCTTTATTAAGCGTTGAGAAGCGTTGGTAACTCTGAACTGTATTTGTAAAAGTGACTGCCAGCCATCACTTTGGATAGTATCGGGCACCTGCCCTACCTCCATCTTCCAGGATGAATGCCCATGTGTTTTGTATTACCTGCCGATATAACATTGTTCCGATGGTGATTGTCCTCGAGCATTTGTCTGCCGCATTCCGGGTCTAAAAGGGTTAAACTATGAGGACAGGTTGCATAGACTATGCTAGTATAGAGGATTAAGGGGTGATCTAATTGAGGAGTTTAAGATGATTAAAGGATTTGATAGAGTAGAGAGAAAGAGAGAGAGAGAAACTATTTCCTCTGGTGGGGGAGTTCTGAACAAGGAGACATAACCTTAAAATTAGAGCTCGGCCATTCAGGGGTGATGTCAGGAAGCACTTCTTCACACAAAGGGTAGTAGAAATCTGGAACCCTCTCCCCCAAAAAAGCTGTTGGGGGGGGGGGGGGTTAATTGAAAATTTCAAAACTGAGATTGATAGATTTTTGTTAGGCAAGGGTATTAAGGGATACGGAACCGAGGGGGGTAGTTGGAGTTACGATACAGATCAGCCATGATCTAATTGAATGGCGGATCAGGCTAGATGGGCTGAATGGCCTCCTCTTGTTCCTATCCCCTGATGTGGAATACTAGATATTACTGCTTTTTTACCATTTTTTTGGTTTGGTAACAACATAAATAAATATATCGTATTAAATAAAATTGTATAGAGGGCCCTACTTTTGGTCCCTTGTCTGTGCCATGTTAATTGATCTCAGCCTAGGAACAGACATGAATAGTCCCACTCCAGAGACTTGAGCTCAAAAATCTAGGCTGACGCTCCAGGGCAGTACTGAGGGAGTGCTGCACTGTCAGAGGTGCCGTCTTTCGGATGAGACGTCAAACTGAGGCCTTGTCTACCCTCTCAGGTGGGCGTAAAAGATCCCACGGCACTAGTTTGAAGAAGAGATGGGGTGTCCTGGCCAATATTTATCCCTTAACCAACGTCACTAAAGCAAATTATCTGGTCAATTATCACATTGCTGTTAGTGGGAGCTTGCTGTGCACAAATTGGCTGCTGCGTTCCCTGCATTGCAACTAGGACTATACTTAAAAAAAAAAGTACTGACTTAGCTGTAAAGCGCTTTGGGACGTCCTGAGGTCATGAAAGGCGTTATATTCTTGCAAGTCTTTCTTTCTTGGGATTAATTGGATAGCTCTTTTCCCTCAGCATTGGTGTGACATTCCTTGTGCGGGGGCTGACTGCGACTTGACATCCTCTTCTCAAGTAGAAGAATGAATTGGAACAAATTATTGTCAGTCAGAAGTGCTCCTGTGCGGCACAACGAGAAGCATCCTCTGTATAACTCTGTAGTGTCTCTTATTAAAATGAGACTATATTTAAAATGACTTTTGTTACTCACAACAGGGACACTATTTCTTTGTGAAAATGATTGCTGAGCTGGAGGCAGCCTCCAGTTCTATCAGCCGATGCGAGCCAGTACTTCAGAATGATTAAAAAGGTCCAAAAAAAAAAATTGCCTAATCTATCTTCATGCCCTCCCTCAACCGTCTGAAACAATTGCCTCAGGGCGGCTGTAGAAGTGTGAATTCACTGTGAGGGAGTTGTCTGTTTTGGGTAGTGTGTTAAGCAAACGCGGGCTGAGAAAATATAGAAATGTCATGAGAGAGCGGCTGTGGTAATGATTGATGCATCCGTGAATTCGCTCTGGACGCTCAAAGCTTCTGTTAATGTTCATGTATTGTAATTCTTGAAGTATTGTTGCAAGAGTGTTTATAAAGTCCTGCCAGGTTAATAAGTAAAATGGCAATAAAATGGAAATAGCAGACAGTTTTATTTAATTCCTTATGTGTTTCACTCCCTCTTCCCCCTCAATCCCTGAGGGTGCTAACTCTTGCTGGGTTTTGCTTCCATGGATGCAAACAGCATGGTATCTCACTGAAGTGGTCAACTATGGGCCTATACTCTCTGGAGTTCAGAAGAATGAGAGGTGATCTCATTGAAACATATAAGATTATGAGGGGGATTGACAGGGTAGATGCTGAGAGTTTTCTTTCCCCTGACTGGAGAGTCTAGAACTAGGGGGCATAGTCTCAGGATAAAAAAGGCATATGGGATACTTGCCTTCATTAGCCAAGGCATAGAATATAAAAGCAGGGAGGTTATGATGGAGCTGTACAAAACGCTAGTTAGGCCACAGCTGGAATACTGTGTGCAGTTCTGGTCGCCACACTATAGGAAGGATGTGATTGCATTGGAGAGGGTGCAGAGGAGGTTCACCAGGATGTTACCTGGGCTGGAGCGCTTCAGCTATGAAGAGAGACTGGACAGGCTGGGGTTGTTTTCCTTAGAGCAGAGCAGGCTGAGGGGGGACCTGATTGAGATGTACAAAATTATGAGGGGCATAGATAGGGTAGGTAGAAAGGAAGTTTTCCCCTGATTAGAGGTGTCAATAACCAGGGGGCATAGTTTCAAGGTAAGGGGCAGGAGGTTTAGAGGGGATTTGAGGAAAAACTTTTTCACCCAGAGGGTGGTTGGAATCTGGAACTCACTGCCTGAAAGGGTGGTAGAGGCAGAAATCCTCAACATTCAAGAAGCATTTAGATGAGCACTTGAAACGCCATAGCATACAAGTGCTGGAAAATGGGATTAGAATAGATAGGGCTTGATGGCTGGCGCGGACACGATGGGCCGAAGGGCCTCTTTCTGTGCTGTATAACTCTAAGAGGTCGGCCATTTAAGACTGAGATGAGGAGGAATTTCTTCACTTGGAGGGTTGCGAATCTTGGAATTCTCTACCCCAAAGGGCTGTGGATGCTCAGTCGTTGAGTATATTCAAGGCTGAGATAGATAGATTGATTTTTGGACTCTAGGGGAATCAAGGGATATGGAGATTAGGCGGGAAAGTGGAGTTGAGGTCGAAGATCAGCTATGATCTTACTGAATGGCGGAGCAGGCTCAAGGGACCGTATGGCCTACTCCTGCTCCTAATTCTTATGTTTTTATGAGACGGTGGCTGTTGGCAGGCAATTTGACCATGGGGAGCCTCACAGTCTTACGATCTGAATTGTGCACGTGTGCGCACTTTCCCGCAGAGGTCACTGGGCACAGTTGGAGTGGGAGCTTTGGCTAATTTTCCCTCGTGTCAGCCAGGAGCTTGCTGGGTGTGGAGTTAACTAAAACCCATAGCATGCTGCACGATGCAGCACATCACTGCTTGGCCCGATATAATTAAGAGCTCTCAATATTAATACGGGGACACAGTACAAATAGTGAGAGAGCAGCAGCACCGCATGTGCCTTTGTTTTACACAGAACTGGGAGATCCTAAGGAGTGCGATGGAAAGAGAAGTGGAACAGGAAGGGGGAAAAAAAGGACACGAAGAATAGAATCATATAGCACAGAAGGAGGCCATTTGTTCCATCATGCCTGTGTCAGCTCTTGAAAGAGAGCTTCCCTGCTCTTTCCCCATAGCCCTGCATATTTTTCCTTTTCAAGTATAAATCCAATTCCCTTTTGAAAGTTACTATTGAATCTGCTTCCATCACACTTTCAGGCAGTGCATTCCAGATCACAGTAACTCGCTGCGTTAAAAAAAATAAAAAAATAAATCATCTCATCCTATACAATATTTATCCCTCAATCAACATAACAAAAACAGATTATCTGATCATTATCACGTTGCTGTTTGTGGGAGCTTGCTGTGCGCAAATTGACTGTTGCGTTTCCTACATTACAACAGTGACTGCACTTCAAAAGTACTTCATTGGCTGTGAAGCGCTTTGGGAAATCCTGAGGTCATGAAAGGTGCTATATAAATGCAAGTCTTTCTTTCATAAGAACATAAGAAATGGGAGCAGTCGTAGGCCATTTGGCCCTTTGAGCCTGCTCCACCATTCAATAAGATCATGGCTGATCTTCTACTTCATCTCCACTTTCCTCCACTATACCCATATCCCTTGATTCCCTTAATATTCAAAAATCTATTGCTCTATGTCTTGAATATACTCAACGATTGAGCCTCCACAGCCCTCTAGGGTAGATAATTCCAAAGATTCACCACCCTCTGAGTGAAGAAATTTCTCCTCATCTCAGTCCTAAATGGCTAACCCCTTTATTCTGAGACTGTGACCCCTGGTTCTAGACTCCCCATCCTCCCTGCATCTACCTTGTCAAGTCCTGTAAGAACTTTGTATGTTTCAATGAGATCACCTCTCATTCTTCTAAACTCTAGAGAATATAGGCCTAGTCTACTCAATCTCTCCTCATAGGACAATCCCCCCCCATCCCGGGAATCAGTCTGGTGAACCTTCGTTGCACTCCCTCTATGGCAAGTATATCCTTCCTTAGGTAAGGAGACTAAAACTGTACACAGTACTCCAGGTGTGGTCTCACCAAATTCCTATATAATTGCAGTAAGACGCCTTCACTCTTATACTCAAATCCTCTTGTAATAAAGGCCAATTCTTTTCTTTCATCTCCCCCACTGGTTCTTTTACCAATTATCTTAAATCTGTGTCCTCTGGTTACCGACCCTCCTGCCAGTGGAAACAGTTTCTCCCTATCTACTCTATCAAAACCCCTCCTGATTTTGAACACCGCTATTAAATCTTCCCTTTAATAGGTTGCATAAAGAGATCATGAAATGATAAAACACAGAAGTGACAAGCAAAAGTCGAAATCGAAACGCAGAGGCTGAATAATAGATGTTAGCATGAGAGAGACAAGGGTATGGACACCAAGAAAGGAAAGTGTAAAGTTTTATTACAGGAAGTTAATGGGACCTGCAGCAATAGGTTTCGATGTGCATTGGCTCCAGTCCAACTTGTAGCTTGGCTGAGGCTGCCTAAATGATGCATGTAGAGAATGGGTTCATCACGGATTAGCTCAAGCCCTCCTTGCTTTTTGTTAATGGGGATAGTACGGGAAAGTGGAATTAAGAACATAAGAATTAGGAGCAGGAGTAGGCCATACGGCCCCTCGAGTCTGCTCCGCCATTCAATAAGATCATGGCTGATCTTCAACCTCAACTCCACTTTCCCGCCCGATCCCCATATCCCTTGATTCCCCTAGAGTCCAAAAATTATCAGTCTCAGCCTTGAATATACTCAACGATTCAGCATCCACAGCCCTCTAGGGTAGATAATTCCAAAGATTCACAACCCTCTGAGTGAAGAAATTCCTCCTCATCTCAGTCTTAAAAGGCCGACTCCTTATCCTGAGACTATGCCCCCCTAGTTCTAGACTCTCCAGCCAGGGGAAACAACCTCTCATCTGCCTGTCAATCCCCCTCGGAATCTTGTATGTTTCAATGAGATCATATCTCATTCTTTTAAATTCCAGAGAATATAGGCCCAATCTACTCAATCGCTCCTCATAGCACAACCCTCTCATCCCAGGAATAAATCTAGTTACATGGTATAATGGTCCTGTTGTCGTAAAATAGCATTTACAGTGAGCAATATCCCAGCTTAAAATCCGTGTCAGATCTCCTTGCACCCAAGTCCTTCCGTGACACCAGGGACTGGGCTGAGGCCCGAGTATCCTGGAGTGATTCCAGCAGGGGCCATAACTTTGGACTGGGGTCAGATCAAGAGCTGTCCAACCCCGCCGCAAAAGCAAAGCCCTCCCCCTGTCGCCAACACAAAGCCCCCTCCCGCAAACGCAAAGCCCTCCCTCAGTCTGCAAAACCTGCACACATTCAGCTGCTCCAATGTCGCTGCCAGTTTCCTGAACTGACCCAGGGTGTAAATGGGCTGTATTCAATCGACAGGGAGCCAGGTCATATTGTAGAGTCCCCTCCACTGGAAGTGGTCTTGCAATATGGATATAATTGAGCTGCTAACAGTTAGCAGGTCCACTGAAGCAGCTGGATGTGATCTACACAGTACCAAAGAGCCCAATTAGATGTATCAATGAGAGAGTAAGTTTAATGGCTTCATAGTGACTACAGATGGGCTCAGAAACTGGATGATGGGGGAAAATAACTGCTCTACAGATCTGAAAATGTATACCAGTTGCATGATTTTTGTGCAGCTCACCTGTGCCTCAGTGGGTAGCATTGTGGCCTCTGTCAGAAGGTTGTGGGTTCAAGTCCCACTCCAGAGACCTGAGCACAAAAACTGAGGAGTGCTGCACTGTCGGATGAGACATTAAACTGAGGCCCCGTCTGCACTCTTGGGCGGTCTTAACAGATTCCCATGGCCAATATTTATTCCTCAACCAACATCACTAAAAAGAATGGATTACCTGGTCATTATGTTTCTGGGACATTGCTGTGCACAATTTGGCTGTCGCGTTTCCTACATTACACTTCAAAAGTACTTGATCGGCTATAATGTTCTTTGAAATAAAAGGCATGAAGGAGGGAGAAAGAGATGTATACTGTGTTTAACATAGAAGCAGGAGTAGGCCATTCAGCCCCTTGAGCCTGTTCCACCATTCAGTTAAAAGTGAGAAGTCGCACAACACCAGGTTATAGTCCAACAGTTTTATTTGAAATCACAAGCTTTCGGAGCGGCTGCTCCTTCGTCAGGTGAAGTGAAGAAATACTTCTTAACTTCACCTGACGAAGGAGCAGCGCTCCGAAAGCTTGTGATTTCAAATAAAACTGTTGGACTATAACCTGGTGTTGTGCGACTTCTCACTTTTGTCCACCCCAGTCCAACACCGGCATCTCCGCATCATGACCATTCAGTTAGATCATGGCTGATCTGTATTTAACTCCATCTACCTGCCTTGGTTCCGTAACCTTGTCTAACAAAAATCTATCAATCTCAGTTTTGAAATTTTCAATTGACTCCTCCCCCCACCCCCCCCCCCCCCCACAGCCTCAACAGCTTTTTGGGGGAGAGTTTTCCAGATTTCCACTGCCCTTTGTGTGAAGAAGTGCTTCTTGACATCACCCCTGATCTGCCTAGCTCTAATTTTAAGGTTATGCCCCCTTATTCTGGACTTCCCCCCCCCCCCCCCCCCCCCCCACCAGAGGAAATAGTTTCTCTCTCTCTACCCTATCAACTCCTTTAATCATCTGAAACACAAGATAATTGCAGAATTAATTGCAATGTAACTTCCAGTGAGATTACAAAAACTGAACCTGGGGTATTGTAGAAGGGGCCAGATTGGAGTAAGCCTCTTGAAAACCCAGCGAACCAAATGCAATTCATGTGCCGCACCATCTTGGCTGTGTCACCATGGGCCATGCACACACAGTCAGGGTTTTTGTATATGATTAACTTCTTTCATTACATGTGCCTGACAGATTCTGGTAATTGGTGAGTCCCGAAACAATTATTCTTAATCCCTGTAGATATTAAACCCGAGATGATTTAGTGCTTAGTTTAAAAATAAACACTGTGTGCTTGTGCTACCTTATAAAATCATAGGGGGGGGGGGCGCGGAATTTTAACATGGGTGAGTGGGTGAGAATGGGTGTGGGCGGGGGGGTTAAATGGGCAAAAAACTCGGGGAAATCCAGCAGCCGCAGTGAGGCAAGGACAGCCTTGGGGAGCACTCATTGTGGGCCAGGAGGAGCAGGAGTGCTTCTTCCTGGCTTCCTAAGCTCCCCCTCTTTCCCCCCCCCACCCACCCCCCAATACAAACCTACAAACTCCCCCGCCTCCTTCCCCCCCCCCCCGGGGTCAGGGATCGGACCTACCCGTCAATGAGTAAAGATGCACACTGCGGAGTTAAATCTTCACAGCATGCGGGGAATCCTGGACTTCCGGGTTTCCTGCGCGCTACCGGACCCCCGCTCCCAGCGCGTCGGTAAGTAAAAATTCCTCTCTTAGAATGACACAGCACAGAAGGAGGCCATTCAGCCCATCGTGCCTGTGCCGGCTCTTTGAAAGAGCTCTCCAATTAGTCCCACTCCCCCCTGCTCTTTCCCCATAGCCCTGCAAATGTTTCCCCTTGAAAGTTACCATTGAATCTGCTTCCACCACCCTTCCAGGCAGCGCATTCCAGATCACAACAACTCGCTGCGTTAAAAAAAAAATTCTCCTCATTTCCACCTCTGAGTCTTTTGCCAATTATCTTAAATCTGTGTCCTCTGGTTACCGACGCTTCTGCCACTGGAAACCATTTCTCCTTATTTACTTTAGCAAAACTAAAATCTCCATGAAATCTCCCCTTAGCCTTCTCTGCTCTAAGGAGAACAACCCCAGCTTCTCTAGTCTCTCCACGTAACCTTATTTAAACCGTGATTTGCAACTTTACATTTTGGGTCTCACTGGATGCCTTTTCTCATATCCAGCATAAAAAGCCACTCCCATTAACAAGCCGTCACTCCCCCTGAGCTGAATCGTAACCCTATGTACAAAGTATCTGATAATGTAGCATGCCCAGGGTGAACAACAACCTCCTTCAGTTGCTGTGAATCCCACTGGAAATAATACAAGGTGCCTTGTATTCACGTGGTCTCTCTGACTGACAGACAAATCACAGCATGATAGACTGTACCTCCGGCTACAAATCAAATTTACTAAGAAATAAAGCTGGCAGATTCACCTGGTTGCAAAAAAAAACCTCACAAACTTACAGTAACTGTTCCAAAATAAAAGCTTATTGTTTGCTCTTTGCCGTGTTACACTCCTACTTGGGATCAGTGTCCTTGATTTGAAATTGGCTATTCGTGGATCCTTTTGTTGTGTACGTGCGCTGCTCAAATTTTGTCTGATAACCTTGGGACGTTTTACTGCGTTAAAGTCGCTATATAAACGCAAGTTGCTGTTGTTGTTGCTCAAATGGAACTTACTGAAAGCGGTAGGTTCTGAACCAAAATGCCTAAGACCCCTCTTTGTACTAAAAGCTGTTTACTTTTGCGATAATCCTCAATAAACAGCCCTGATGCGATTTACAAGACAAATGCACTTAATGCTAACCAGTTGACAAGGTGACCAGCTAATAGTCTTTCAGATTCCAAAAGAAATGTAACTTTTTAGGCCATAACTAGAATGCTGCGTACAGTTCTGGTCACCACATTACAGGAAAGATGTGATTGCACTGGAGAGGGTACAGAGGAGATTTAGGAGGATGTTGCCAGGACTGGAGAATTTTAGCGATTGGATAGGCTGGGGTTGCTTTCTTTGGAACAGAGGAGGCTGAGGGGAGATTTAATTGTGGTGTATAAAATTATGAGGGGCCTAGATAGAGTGGATAGGAAGGACCTATTTCCCTGAGCAGCGAGGTCAATAACCAGGGGACATAGATTTAAAGTAATTGGTCAGAGGTTTAGAGGGGAGTTGAGGAGAACCTTTTCCACTCAGAGGGTGGTGGGGGTCTGGAACTCACTGCCTGAAAGGATGGTAGAGGCAGAAACCCCCATCACATTTAATAAGTACTTGGAAATGTACTTGGAGTGCCGTAACCTGCAAGGCTGCGGACCAAGAGCTGGAAAGTGGGATTAAGCTGGCTAGCTCTTTTTCGGCCGGCACAGACACGATGGGCCGAATGGCCTCCTTCTGTACCGTAAATTTCTCTGATTCTATTATAGTGTTCCTCTGCTTCAAATGTTCACCAACTTTCCCTCGCAAGTCCAGTGGTCTCTGCCTCAGCCATTCCCTGTTTCTTGTGCCTTCTCTCTCTGCTTGAAATCCACATCTATTGGCCTCTAACTCATGATTTCATATTAAAAAGTGTCTTGGGATGTTTTTCTATCTTAAAGCCGCAATCAAATGCAAGAGGCCTGGACTAATAATCCAGAGAATATGAGTTCAGATCCCACCATGGTAGTTTGAAGTCAAATGCCAGATGAAGCTGTTGTTAAAAACCCAACTTGTTAAAATACCAAGGAAAGGTATTCTGCCGTTCTTACCCAGTCTGGCCTATATGTGACTCCTGTCCAACACCAATGTGGTTGACTCTTAATTGACTCTGAAGTGGCCTGGCAAGCTACTCAGTTGTATCAAACTGTTAAAAATGGTTCAGGACAGCTAGGGATGGGCAATATGCCTACGGCCAAAGTTCCCTTTAAACTGCGAGGATGTGCAGCACTCTGCAGCTTCCGCGCGGCCGGTTCACCGGCTTTTAAACAGGGAAAACTGCTCGTGTGCAGTATTTTGAACGGGCCGCACACCCCAAAATTTTTTTTACGGGAACATTGCCTCCGATGCCCACATCCCGAGAATGAATATTTAAAAAAACGCTCTCAGTTATCGGCGAGGTACACGGTAATCTAAGTGTAATGCTGTAAGTCCACTGCGAAATGTCTTGACCAGCACTTCGCCCTGAATTAATACCATCAAAAAACAGCTACTGGTTGTCGAATCTTGCTTTACGAATAATGGCTGCACAATCGTTACAGTCCATTCTTTCTCCCCGAAGTACATTCAGACATTGAGAGATGCGTTTAGATGCTTTAATCAATGTGTCTTCCCCACCCCACAAGTCACGGAGTTTAAACATCATAAACTGGCAAAGTGAAGTTGAAGCAGTTTATGAAGTTATCTGATTCTGAGGTTATGTGACATTAGTCTGTTTCTTCTGCTATTGATTTCATCCATCAGTGCAGTATGTTTTCATTTGTTCCACTTTCAATGGGGTAACCTCACAGCAAGTGTCTGAAAGAGAAGAAAAAAAGAAAATACTCCATTTATAGAACTCCTTTCACAACCTCGGGGCACCCCAAAGCACTTTACAACCAATGAAGTACTTTTGAAGTGACTGTGATAATGTAGGAAACGTGGCAACCAATTTTCGCACAGCAAGCTCCCACAAACAGTAATGTGATAATGACCAGATAATCTGTTTTAGCGGTGTTGAGTTGAGGGATAAATTTAAATTGACCCAGCGTTCACAGCCTTTTGGGGGAGCAAGTTGCAGATTTCCACTATTCTTTGTGTGAAAAAGGGCTTCCTGATTTCACTCCAAAATGGCCGAGCTCTAATTTTAAGATTATACCCTCTTGTTCTGGATTCCCCACCAGAGGAAATAGTTTCTCTGTATCTACTCTATCGAATCCCTTTATCATTTTGATTAGATCACCCCTCAATCTTCTAAACTCAAGGGAATAGAAGCCAAGCTTATGCAACCTCTCATAATTTAACTCATTTCAGCCCTGGTATTATTCTGGTGAATCTGCGCTGAACCTCTTCCAAAGCTAATATATCTTTCAAACTGCAGTGGGAGGTGTGGAACTGCTGCTGGCCTTGGCACCCCTGGGATAGGTAGAAGAAAAAAATAGGCTAGGATTCCAGCTCCTGACTGCTATCCAGTAATATCCCCCTGGATAGTTAATGCACATGTAGACTCTGCGCTCCTCCAATTCTGGCCTCTTGTGTATCCACCTCTCCCTGCGCCCCACCATTGGCGACCGTGTCTTCAGCCACCTAGGCCCTAAGCTCTGGAATTCTCTCCCTAAACCTCTCCGCCTCCGGTCTCTTTGATCGAGCTATAAGTCACTCCTTCTGATATCTCCATCTTTGGCTCAGTCTCAATCTTTGTCTGCTAATGTTCCTGTGAAGCACTGTGGGACATTTTTCTACGTTAAAGGCGCTATATAAATGCAAGTTGATGTTGTTGATTAACTATGGTGCCCAACCAGAGTTAAATAGCCATCTTGATCCACTTGTTTAGGCTCACATGTATAATTATCACTTGAATAAGGTGCTGAATGATAGCCAGCACCCTTAGAACCACCTCCCAATGTTAGTCTAGCTTCAGGACACGAGGGGGAGCTTTTCACCTGAAAAGATTATGGTTAAATTATGATGTACTGTCGGATTTGTCCTACACAGGATTTTGGAGGTTGGCCAAAGTATCAATAGCTTGGTGGTTGTATTTTTTTTTATATAAAGGGATATTTGTGTTGTGCCGTGTATTGCTTCTGAAGGTCAAACAGATAATTAAAGAATCATTAAAATTTATAAACCCGGATCCTCCGGGGAATTGGATGCAATTACCTCAGACATGTCTCTTGTATTCTTTTTACCCTGGAATGAATGCTGTGTTTTGTAATCAGTCAGTACCCAAGATTAACCAGGCTGTAGAACGATTCACTGGGACTTGGGGAGGTTTAGAAGTCGTAGAAAAAATGCTTTCGGGTAGGGAATGTAATTACTCTTAAAAAAAGCATCTGTTCATTTTTGAAATCCTAATTTCACCGGCCTTCTGGACTCCGTATGACTATGTCCTTAACCCCACAGTGTAGAGAGTGCACTGCGCTGGCATCAGGAAAGGAATCTTCGAGTGTTTCTGTTTCCAGTACTGTAATCAAACTAAAATTGACACCAAGCCACATAAGGTGATATTAGGACAGCTTGGTCAAAGAGGTATGTGTTAAGGAACATCTTAAAGGAAGAGAGCGAGGTGGAGAGGTTTAGGGAGGGAATTCCAGAGCTTAGGGCCTATACGGCTGAAGACAAGGCAGCCAATGGTGGGGCGATGGAAATATATATATATATATATATGACAATTAACACCAGTTGCATAGGGCAAATGGTATTCATACTTTAATAATATATATATATATGTATATATATATATATATATATATATATATATGTATATTCATTATGAAAGTGTGACATCCATTTGCCCTATGCAACTCCAATAATTCAGCAATAAAAGGATGATGAGGCTAATTGTCCAGATGCAATTAACTTATTGTCTGCTTTTGTGTAGTTGTCTCTTTTTTAAACAATTAAAGCACGTAGTAGAATGGAACCACATCAATTCTGCAAAGTTCTGTACATGATTAATAGTTCTTGGATAAAGTCCCAGCCATTGCTGATTTATGCTGTCTGGTAGCAGTAAAAACTGAGTCACTGTTAAATTGACCCCAGCATATCTGAATAAATCACAACCCAGTCTCGCAGCAGTCTGCTGTGAGGGAGCCATCATTTCCTCTCGGTGATTTGGGTTCTTGTCTTTGACCTGAGCTCTCACTAGCTTCACTTTCTGCTCTGCCTTAAAACTTTTTGTCGACTACCACCGTCCCAAAGAAAGAAAAGAAAGACTTGCATTTTCTACAGCGCCTTTCATGACCACCGGACGTCCCAAAGCGCTTTACAGCCAATTAAATACTTTTGGAGTGTAGTCACTGTTGTAATGTAGGAAACGTGGCAGCCAATTTGTGCACAGCAAGCTCCCACAAACAGCAATGTGATAATGGCTGGATAATTTTTTTTTACTGATGATGATTGAGGGATAAATATTGGCCAAACGCCGGGGAGAACTCCCCTGCTCTTCAAAATAGATCATGGGATCATTTGCATCCACCTGAGAGGGCAGACGGGGCCTCGGTTTAACGTCTCATCTAAAAGACGGCACCTCCGACAGTGCATCATTCCCTCAGCACTGCACAGGAGTGTCAGCCTAGATTTTGTGCTCAAGTCTCTAGAGTAGGACTTGAACCCACCACCTTCTGACTCAGAGGCGAGAGCAGCATCTTAAAGGGGAAGGGAAAGTCCAGAGGAAGCACCTCCAAGTAGTTCACCTTTGTTTAGAAGGGGATGTTTCCTCTGGCTGGAGAGTCTAGAACTAGGGGTCACAGTCTCAGCATAAGGGGTCGGCCATTTAGGATTCAGATGAGAAGACATTTCTTCGCTCAAAGGGTTGTGAATCTTTGGAATTCTCTACCCCAGAGGGCTGTGGATGCTCAGTCGTTAAGTATTTTTAAGACAGGGATCGATAGATTTTTGGATACTAAGGGAATCTAGGGATATGGGGATGGGTGGGAAAGTGGAGTTGAGGTAGAAGATCAGCCATGATCTTATTGAATGGCGGAGCAGGCTCGGGGGGGGCGGTGGCAATGTTCCCTTTAAGCTGTGCCATGCACCCAAAAACCAATGAGGGAACATTGGCAGGGGTGGGGGGGTGGTCATTGTTCGCTTTACTGCAGTTTGTGGGTGTTTGCTAGTCCAGCACACCTCACAAGCACTGCAGCCCAAAGATGGCTGACAGCGTGAAATGTATTGAAATATTCTGACAAGCTACTATTTAAATATAAGTATTTATTTTAAAGTTGTGGAAATTTGCAGGTAAGGAGGACTGACCTGTTAAAAACTAATATGTTGACCTCATCCGTAACTCTGCTGCTCGTATCCTAACTCGCACCAAACCTCGTTCACTGTGCTCGCTGACCTACATTGGCCCCCGGTCCGGCAACGCCCTAACTTTAAAATTTTCATCCTTGTTTTCACATCCCTCCATGGTTTCGCCCCTCCCTATCTCTGTAACTTACTACAACCCTCTGAGATCTCTGCGCTACTCTAATTCTGGTCTCTTGCGCATCCCCAGTTTTAATCTCTCCACCATTGGCGGCTGTGCCTTCAGCTGCTCAGGCCCTAAGCTCCCTCCCTAAACCTCGCTTCCTTTAAGATGCTTCTTAACACCTACCTCTTTTACCAAGCTTTTGGTCATCTGTCCTAATATCTCCTCATGTGACTCGGCATCAAATTTTGTTTGATAATCGCTCCTGTGAAGCACCTTGGGATGTTTTAATACGTTAAAGGTGCTACTGACATCTAGTGGTGGTTAGGAGTTCAAAATCCCCTGCCATTTGGTCGAACAGCGTCTGCAGCAGTCTGACGAGACCTCGGTGCCTTTTTTAACATTTTTTTTATTTAATTCCCTTTCGTTCTCCGCCTGATCTGATATCTGCAAGAGGAGAGGGCGGGCCCAGGGCTATCAGCCAGGTCCCTTGTAGCCAGGAGACATCAGAGGTTCTCGCCCTCTCTCTGATTGCCCCTCCTTCCTCTGGACTGTAAGACACTGCAATCTTTACTCGGTACCTCCTTTATAGGAACAGGAGTCGGTCATTCGGTCCCCCGAGCCTGTCCCGGCATTCAATTAGATCATGGCTGATCTGTATCATCTACCCGCCTTGGTTCTGTAACCCTTAATACCCTTGCCTAACAAAACCCTATCCATCGCAGTTTTGAAATTTTCAATTGACCTCCCCCTCCCCCCCCAGCCTCAACAACTTTTTAGGGAAGAGTTTTCCAGATTTCCACCACCCTTTGTGTGAAGAAGTGCTTCCTGGCATCACTCCTGAACGGCCTGGCTCTAATTTTAAGGTTATGTCCCTTTGTTCTGGACTCCCCCCACCAGAGGAAATAGTTTCTCTCTATCTACCTGATCAACTCCTTTAATCATCTTAAACACCTCAATTAAATCACCCTTATTCATTACGGCTAGAGTACGTGTTACTATTTGCAATTTCCCCTGCTCCGTGTAACACTGAGCATTGGTGGCTGGCGCGATACATCTCCACTATGCGCTCACTTCTGAATTCCTTACACCGCCGTATCAATTGCCGGGTCCACGGCCCACTTTGGAAATTGAACGCATAATCTAGGCTGGCGTTGCAGTGCCTTCACTGAGCAAGTGTTGTCTTGTCTGTTCAGGTGCATGTAGAAGATCCCACAGCACTATTTGAAGAGGGAGCAGGGAGTTCTCCCAGTGTGCTGGCCAACACTTATCCCTCAACCGACACTAGCCAAAAACGCACTAGCCAGTCATTCATCTTGTGGCTGTTTTTTTGGGGCCTTGCTGTGCGCAGATTGTCTGTCGTGTTTACTTGCAGAACAGTTCCTGCACTTGAAATGAAATTCATTGACTGAAATGCTGTGGGATGCCCTGAGGATATGAAAGGCGCGATATAAATGCAAGTTTTCTTTTTTTCTGTCAATAAAAAAAATCTTGCTCAAGTTATAATAATGCAACTGTTCTGAAGAAAGAAAAATAGTTTTCTCTTTAATTCAAGGGAAGGATTAATCCTGGATATGTTGTGCTTTAGTTCTCTTTGCACAGCCTCGAGCCTAAATGGCCCCAGTGTTTGTGATCTTTCAAATTAAGGTCTAATTGCTCAGTCTAGTCCATTCTGCTCATTATTTTCCTTTGCTGCACCATTGCATATTGACTCGGGCTGGGAGTTTTTTTTGGCTCGAGGCTGCTGGTACATAATGTTGGTGATTCAGGTTAGCACAAGGAAGGCACTTTCTGATTCAGGGAACTGAAACGTGGCTGGCATCCTCGTGAACAAAAATAAAATGGTTGAAGCTGAACTGCTTTGGAATAATTCACTTTAAATTAGAACATAAGAACATAAGAAATAGGAGCAGGAATAGGCCACTTGGCCCCTCGAGCCTGCTCCGCCATTCAATAAGATCATGGCTGATCTTGGGCTCAAAGCCACTTCCCCGCCCGCTCCCCATAACCCTTCACTCCCTTATCTTGCAAAAATCTGTGTATCTCCACGTTAAATGTATTTAATGACCCAGCCTCCACGGCTCTCTGGGGCAGAGAATTCCACAGAGATACGACCCTCTGAGAAGAAATTCTTCCTCATCTCAGTTCTAAAAGGGCGACCCTTTATTCTAAAACTGTGCCCCCGCGTTCTAGATTTCCCCATGAGGGGAAACATCCTCTCTGCATCTACCTTGTCGAGCCCCCTCAGTATCTTATATGTTTCAATAAGATCACCTCTCATTCTTCTAAATTCCAATGAGTATAGGCCCAGCCTGCTCAACCTTTCCTCATAAGTCAACCCCCTCATCTCTGGAATTAACCTAGTGAATCGTCTCTGAACTGCCTCCAATGCAAGTATATCCTTCCTTAAATAAGGAGACCAAAACTGTACGCAGTACTCAAGGTGTGGTCTCACCAATACCTTGTACAGTTGTAGCAGGACTTCCCTGCTTTTATACTCCAACCCCTTTGAAATAAAGGCCAACATTCCATTTGCCTTTTTGATTACTTGCTGTACCTGCATGCTAACTTTTTGTGTTTCATGCACAAGGACCCCCAAGTCCCTCTGAACTGTAGCATTTTGTAATCTCTCTCCATTTAAATAATTTGCTTTTTTATTTTTCCTGCCAAAGTGTATAACCTCGCACTTTCCCACATTATACTCCATCTGCCAAATGTTTGCCCACTCACTTAGCCTGTCTATATCCCTTTGCAGGTTCTTTGAGTCCTCTGCACAACTTGCTTTCCCACCCATCTTTGTATCATCCGCAAACTTGGTTACATTACACTCGGTCCCTTCATCCAAGTCATTAATGTAGATTGTAAATAGTTGAGGCCCCAGCACTGATCCCTGTGGCACCCCACTAGTTACCGTTTGCCAACCGGAAAATTACCCATTTATCCCGACTATCTGCTTTCTGTTAGTTAGCCAATTCTCTATCCATGCTAATATATTACCCCCAATTCTGTGAGCTCTTATCTTATGCAGTAACCTTTTATGTGGCACCTTATCGAATGCCTTCTGGAAATCCAAATACACCACATCCACTGATTTACCTTTGTCCACCCTGCTCGTTACCTCCTCAAAGAACTCCAGCAAGTTTGTTAAACATGATTTCCCTTTCATAAAACCATGCTGACTCTGCTTGACTGCATTATGATTTTCCAAATGCCCTGCTACTGCTTCCTTAATGAAGAACTCCAGCATTTTCCCAACGACAGATGTTAGGCTAACTGGTCTATAGTTTCCTGCTTTCTGTCTCCCTCCTTTCTTAAATAGGGGTGTTACATTTGAGGTTTTCCAATCTGCTGGGACCTCTCCAGAGTCCAGGGAATTTTGGTATATTGCAACCAATGCATCCACTATCTCTGCAGCCACTTCTTTTAAGACCCCGGGATGCAGGCC
This sequence comes from Squalus acanthias, assembly GCA_030390025.1. Taxonomy (NCBI): domain Eukaryota; kingdom Metazoa; phylum Chordata; class Chondrichthyes; order Squaliformes; family Squalidae; genus Squalus; species Squalus acanthias. The sequence goes on along the minus strand of CM059435.1, from coordinate 7,568,037 downwards.
ATCTGGTCCAGGGGACTTGTCGTCTTTTAGTCCCATTATTTTACCAAGTACTATTTCCTTAGTGAAAGTGATTGTCTTTAGTTTCCCCCCTCCCTGTGGCCCCTTGATTATCCATTATTGGGATGTTGTTCGTGTCTTCTACCGTGAAGACAGATACAAAATATTTGTTCAGAGTCTCTGCCATTTCCCCGTTGCCCATTATTAATTCCCCAGTCTCATCCTCTAAGGGACCAACGTTTACTTTAGCTACCCTCTTCCTTTTTATATACCTGTAGAAGCTCTTACTATCTGTTTTAATGTTTCTTGCCAGTTAATAATTCATCATCTCTCTCTCTATTATTTTTTTAGTCATCCTTTGCTGGTTTTTAAAAATTTCCCAATCCTCTGGTCTCCCAACAATCTTGGCAACATTGTATGCCTTTGTTTTCAATTTGATACCATCCTTTACTTCCTTAGTTAGCCACGGATGGTGCTCCCTTCTCTTAAAATCTCTTTCTCACTGGAATATATTTTTGTTGAGTTATGAAATATCTCCTTAAATGTCCACCACTGCATTTCAACTGTCTTACCCTTTAATTTATTTTTCCAGTTCACTTTAGCCAGTTCTGCCCTCATGCCATTATACAGGAAACTCTTTCGTATCCGGCACCGACGGGACCGGGATGGTGCCGGTTGATTAAAAATTCCGGATAACGGAGAGGTATATCTACCGAGGCTATTTTTAACAAACAAAAATTAAAAAATCAAGAAATGTGCAGTATAATTGGGTACTCCCCTATAGAATGTTGTGTTAAATGGATGGTGGAAGATGCTTGATTAAGTACAGTAATGCCAGTTGAGGGTAATCCATAACTCTTTAATTACTTAACAGTAAAACAAAACTTATAAACGACTGTATACTGTAGTTTTCGGAGTATGAATTCTGCCGGTTATTAGAGAATTCCGGATATTTAGGTGCCGTTTAAACGAGAGTTTCCTGTAATTGCCTTTGTTTAAGATCAGGACACTGGTTTGGGATACAACTTTCTCACCCTCCAACTGAATTTGAAATTCAGCCATGCTATGATCACTCTTTCCTAGAGGATCCTTTACTATGAGATCATTTATTAATTCTGTCTCATTACACAGTACCAGATCCAAGATAGCCTGCTCCCTGGCTGGTTCCATTACATACTGTTCTAAGAAACCATCCCGGATTGTTTTATTCTTGTGCCGATTGAGAGGTTTTATTCGAAGTCAGTGACTGTAAAGTGAATTCCTTACTGCCCCCCTCCCCCCCCCCCCCCCCCCCCCCAGACAAGTTGCCAGTGACCTTTCCAATAAGAAGAATTTGCCTTTATGTTTACGACCTCAGGAACATAGGAGCAGGAGTAGGCCATTCAGCCTCTCGAGTCTGTTCCGTCATTCAGTTAGATCACGGCTACCATCTACCCGCCTTGCTTCCCATAACCCTTAATAACCGTAACTTAGAAAAATCTAGCGATCTCAGTTTTGAAATTTTCAGTTGACCCCCAGCCTCAACAGCTTTTTGGGGTGGGTGGGGGGGGGGGGGGGGGTGTTCCAGAGTTCCACCACCCTTTGTGTGAAGAAGTGCTTCCTGACATCACCCCTGAACGGCCCAGCTCTAATTTTAAGGTTCTACACTTCTTCACACAAAGGGTGGTAGAAGTATGGAACTCCCTCCCACGAAAAGCAGTAGGTGCTAGCTCAATTAATAATTTTAAATCTGAGAGCGATAGATTTGTGTTAACCCAGGGTATTCAGGGATATGGAGCCATGGCAGGTGGTTGGAGTTAGGGTACAGATCAGCCATAATCTCATTGGTTGGTGGAACAGGCTCGAGGAGCTGAATGGCCTAATCCTGTTTCTATGTTCCTAGTACAAGCCTAGTCTATGCAACCTGCCCTTATAACTTAACCCTTTTTAGCCCAGCTATCATTCTGGTGAATCTGCGCTGCACCCACTCCAAGGCCCAATATATCCTTCCTGAGGTGTGGTGCCCAGAACTGAACACAGTGCTCTAAATGGGGTTTTACCAGAAGGCTAAGAGGAGATTTGATAGAGGTGTTTAAAATCATGAAGGGTTTTGATAGAGTAAATGAAGAGAAACTGTTTCCAATGGCTGAAGGGTCGAGAACCAGAGGACACAGATTTAAGGTGATTGGCAAAAAAACCAGAGGCGACATGAGGAAAAACTTTTTTACACGACGAATAGTTAGGACTTGGAATGCGCTGCCTGATAGAATAGTGGAAACAGATTCAATAGTAGCCTTCAAAAGGGAATTGGATAAATACTTGAAGGAGAAAAAATTGCAGGGCTATGGGGAAAGAGCGGGGTGAGTGGGACTAACTGGGTTGCTCTTCGAAAGAGCCGGTGCAGACTCGATGGCCCGAATGGCGGCCTCCTGTGCTGTGCTATTCTATGATTCTATATAGCTAACATAACTTCCATCCCTTTGTATTCTCAGGACGTCCCAAAGTGCTTTACAGCAATTGAAGTGCTTTTAAAGTGTAGTCACTGTTGTAATGTAGGAAAGCAATGATGGATTGTTCATTGAAATGAGTCTTTGGGGGCACCTCCTGTGTAGCTTAGATGGTAAGTGACTGAGAGGATTCAAGAACAGAAGACCACGGCTAAGATTGACAGAAAGCAGATGAGAAAATGGAGTTGCACAGACCAATTTTAGAATAATCCTCCGATTTGTTTCACTTGGGAAATCCGTTGATTGTTGATCTGAAAGACAATAGTCTTGGCTTGGCTTCCATTAAAAGCAGTGCAGTAATACCTCACATCTTCTCTATAATGCTCCTTATGGAGCCACTGTTTTTGCTGATTTAGGAGATGGTGGGATTGGGTAGGGTTATACCTTTCCAAACAAGGTCGTTTTTTTTTTTTTTTTTTTTTTTTTTAAGAGTGGGGTGTTTAGAAACTTCTTAAATGTAAATCAGGCACCAATAACCTCGCTTTTAAATCTGAGTTGAATCTCCCAATTCTGTGTCTCCTGGCTTGGAGGCGTTAATTAATAAGATTTTATAACGACTTTTCGTGAGCAGCAAAGCAAACAGCAGAGCTCAAACCTTGATCCCTCCTTTAATCCTGAGATGGGATTAGTTGGATCAATCTTCACAGAGCAGCAGACAATCTTGCATTCTAAATAGGATCAACTTTTTTTTTTTAATCGGAAAATTCGTTTTTTTCCCTTTGAGTTTGTTAAGACTTAATGAGTACCCTAGGCTGTCCCCTAAATATTCCTCACAGGAGATCCACGTTTATTATGTTTTGGTTTGCCCACCTCTTGGATGCCACTGCTGATGACTGTTATGGTCCTCGCTCCACGATAATGAGGGGCTCTGTGTAGCCAGCTGAAATTCAGAGCTTCTGAGAAAGCATGGAATGAGAAAAAGCCATTCTCCCACCAGGCAAGTTCCTTACACAGACAATGTACAATCTACCCTATCATAAATTTTACTCTTAAGCATTTCATCACCTGAGGGGTGGGTGTTTGTGGCGTACAAAGCAATCTTTTCTGGAGGATGCGGCCCAGACTTAAAAGTCTTAATCTCTAATTCATTTCTAAATAGTAGGAAAGGAATGCTCCCAGATTGGTGAGGGTTTTTTTTCTGAACAAGCCTCAAATTTAATCAAGAGAAACTCCAGAATATTGATCCATTCTCGCACGTCTCCACAATTCAACACTGAACTGTTGCTCTCTGCAACTTGCATCTATCTCACGATGAGACCTCCACACATCCACCTCCAGAGCGCACCGTATCACATCAGTACCATTTAGAGCGCTTTTATGCTCATCTCGGGTTCTGGGAGAGCAGCTGCAAACTTATCTTTATGCATCATTCTCATTCATGCTTTTGTTACCTCCTGACTCATAGAATCATAGAATAGTACAGCACAGAAGGAGGCTGTTCAGCCCATCGAGTCTGCGCTGGCTCTTTTGAAGAGCAAACCAGTTAGTCCCACTCTCCAGCTTTTTCCCCATTTATCCAATTCCCTTTTGAAAGCTACTATTGAATCTGTTTCCACCATCCTTTCAGGCAGTGCATTCTAAATCCTGACGCCTCAATTTTATAATTCTCAGCCTTGTGTCTTCAAATCCCTCCATGGCCTCGCCCCTCCTTATCTCTGTAACCTCCTCCAGCCCTACAACCCTCCGAGAGCTCTGTGCTCCACCAATTCTGGCCTGTTGCGCAACCCCGATTTCCTTCGCCCCATCATTGGCGGCTGAGTCTTCAGCTGCCTAGGCTCTTAAGCTCTGGAATTTCCTCCCTTAACCTCTCGGCCTCTCTATCTCTCCTCCTTTTAAGGCGCTCCTTAAAATCGACCTCTTTGACTAAGCTTTTGGTCATTGTCCTAATATCTCCTTCAGTGGCTCCGTGTCAAATTTTGTCTGAAAACGCTCCTGTGAAGCGCCTTGGAATGTTTTACTACGTTAAGGGGTGCTATATAAATTGCAAGTTGTTGTAACATTTACTGTATATACCATCCGCCGCTTGTTGGAAACTGAGGCCTCGTCTCCTGTGCACGAACAGAAGGTGGAGTTTACAGCAGCTAACAGAAAGAATTTTGAATCGGCCACCTCCGAAAAATCAGGAACAAGTGCTGATCCAATTCAGCGTGTCGTAGTATTTGTGTCAGGATGTAACCCTGCTGACGAGCTGAAGCAGCTCAGCACGTTCACCAGACCCACTGGGAAGTTCCGAGGATCAGTGGCCAATCGGGAGACCCGTGGAAAACCAGATTTATGCAGACCAGTACATTTGCTTTAGGTACTGCTGTTGATTGAGCCAGAACCCACAAGTTGGGAGTCAGTAGCACTATTTTAATGTAAATGTGGTTTAGCAACTTGGAATGCAACTAAAGATTACGGTTCGAAAGCACATTTTCTTGAAGATGCTGTACAAACGTGAAAGTCTCCCTGCATAATTCATTTGTAAACTAGCAGGAGAGGATTGCTCTCTGCATTGTGGCGTTGTTGTGGAGCAATGCCCCATTTATATTGCAGAACTGCTTTCAGCCATCATGCGCATGCACGGGTGATGAAGAATGGGCGGTTCTGGCAGCGGAGCCCATGTTGGGGGTTGGGGTGGTCTGTACAGCCCAGAAATGCAGCCACAATATCATTGTGGTGCTGACTGCATTGATTCACTGTGGCCCACCTCAAGAGCTTTTGCCCTAGGGGCAGAGCACAAAACAATGAGCTCCCGTGCATCTGGTGGCATTAGTAGCATTATCTGGCTGCATATAGTGACACCACAAGTCCCGGTGATGAGATGATTGAGTAATTCCCCCGTCAATCACGCCCGGAGCCCGCACTGCTGTGAGTGACTGGGATTGATTTTACGCACGGAATTCATATTGCATGTTGCTGGAGAAATAACCCTGCTTTTATCGGGAGACATTGCTGTAGTTTCGGTCATGAGTTCTGTTTGCTGTAGCTCATAGAGACTCTTTTTAAATAGACTCTGTTTGCTGTAAAATAGACTCTCTTTGCTGTAAGTCCTGCCCCCTCTCCAACTCATTGGCTAACACAGTGGTGTCAACACTTACTCCATTATCTATATTGTAGAACTATTTAATTGGAAGCTAGGAATGATTTCCTGCTTGAGAAGGATGATTGCTTACATACATTGGAGGCAGAACGAATTGCGCATTTTAATTTTCTCCCAAATGGGCGAATCCTTCTCGCCCCGAGTGTATCTTCGTGTGAGCATAAACAGTTCTACAGAGTAAAAAAAATTCCTCAGTGCTGCTCCCCGAGCTGGTTATTCCATCATAGTCCAGCTGAAAGATACTGGCGCGTTTCGGGGTGGGGGGGGAGGGGGAAGTGAGTACAGAGATCCGTGCAAACCTCCAATAATATTTCATTATAGTGGGAGGTGGGGGCCCCCGAGCTATGGGACGAGGCAGCGTCATCTGTCATTACAATCAGGGCTTGTTTGAGAGTAATTTGAATGACAGGGATTCACTGGGGGGGAAGATGTAATGTAGCATTTAACTAAATAGTGCTTGAGGCCAGCTCCACGAGGTTCAACCCTGGTGACTCAATGTTTGAAGGTTATTTTATCGTTTGACTAGCAGACTGGATCGATTGATTTATTTTTTTGATGTGCTGGAGAACAACGCCTTGCTATTGTATTGCAGGAAGGCAAATTTTCAAACACAGAAAATAGATTTTATTTAAGAGGTGACAACTCTGTAACACAGAGAAGGTCACACTGATTTCAGTTTGCAGGTACTGCATACAAAACATGACTTTCCTTTGGACTTCAGGGAAATAGTTGGACTAACCTCCCCCCCCCTACCCCCACCCCCCAAAAGATCCACTTTTCTGTCTTTGTTCTACCTCCCTGCATACTCCTCATTTTTGCAGGGCAACTTGCATTTATATAGCGTCTTTAACGTAGTGAAAATGTTCCAAGGAGCTTCACAGGAATGTTATCAGGCAAAGATTACACTCCTGACCCAAAGTAGGAGGGGTGACTAAAAGCTTGGTCAAAGAGGTAGGTTTTAAGGGGCGACATAGAAATTGAGAGCAGCTGAAAGGTTTCGGGAGGGAATTCCGGAGCTTAGGGCCGAGGCAGCTGAAGGCACGGCCGCCAATGGTGGAGCGATGAAAATCGGAGGTGCGCAAGAGGCCAGAATTGGAGCAGCGCAGAGGTCTTGTAGGGATGGAGGAGGTCACAGAGATGGGGAGGAGCGAGGCCATGGTGGGATTAGATGGATGATGCGTGAGCGGGACTTGGTACGAGTTAGGATACAGACAGCAGAATTTTGTACGAGCTCAGGTTTACGGAGGATAGAAGGTGGGAGGCCGGCCAGGAGCACATATGTGACGGCCATACCTTAAGACACAAATGAAGACAAACACAGTGCATATAACCAAAGAAACGTTCTGTTGTTTCGACATCTTCTGCGAGGCTTTTTTCCCACGAAAAATGCTGATGGATAATTGGAGTGCGGATACTTGAGATCCTATTGTGCGCTAAAAGAGCTCTAACAGTGACTGTTGGCTTGAATGTCTTCCTCCTCCTCACATCCTCGCTGTATTGAAATCAAAGACTCATCTCCTGCTCCAATTCACCCAGGACTCCTACAATCTGAGAGATTTGAAAACTTGGGTCTGGTGTTCTCTAATCACTATTTCCTGCATTACTTTGCCGTCTCTCCCGACTCATTTTGCAACCTTGGTGGTGTCCTGCAGTGTTGGCCTTGGCCCTTCACCTAGGCTTGTCCAAAAAAAAAAGCCATTCCCACTGGACTGTTAAACGGGAAGGGGCGTCACAAAATGTGAGAGGGACTGCCTGGCAAAAGTCTTCTCGGCAGAAGACATGCTCTCTAAAGACAGCACAGCTGCAGACTAACAACAACAGCTTGCATTTATATAGCGCCTTTAAACGTAGTAAGGTGTCCCGAGCCTTTACTGTTTCCAGCAACAAGTTAATACAAGTTTAAGATTCAACACAGACAAAGATTACATCAATACAATGGCAAAATACTGCGGATGCTGGAAATCCGAAATAACAGAAAACGCTGGAAAAACTCAGCAGGCCAGGCAGCATCCGTGGAGAGAGAAAGAGAGTTAACGTTTCAGGTCGAAGACCTTTCGTCAGAACTGGAAAAAAGCAGGAAAGGGAACAGATTTTAAAGATTACATCAATCCTACCTTCACCTGCGACCTCTCCACCAGTGATCATTGGGTAACAGTCGGGAGTGGAAACCCTGGCTGATTTGCTATATAAATGCAGGTGGTTGTTATATCTTGCGCTCCAGTGAAAAATTAAATATTGAGGAGGCAGCTTCTTCAGTTTTATCTTTTAGCACTTTGGGCAGGTTCAGGATGTAAGGAGATTTGCTGTTATATTTAGTAGGGAAAGCGAGACAGGGGCACTCTCCTTTGGCCAGTGACGTCATCACTACTCCCAAGTTACCAACTCACAAAATAGCTCGAGGGGCTGCCTTTTAGTGCAGAAACACTGAACGTTTGTCTTCAAAACAATGGATTTTGTCCTGCATTCAAGATAGTCGAAGAATGCTTCACAGGGCAGCCTTACCATGTTATTTCTGATGGTTTTCCCTTTAAAATGCCATATTATGTCATAAATACAAACTGGGCTGTTTTAAATTTGCTTCTGTTGAGCAGTTCTGTCCAACCCCAACTCTGGCTGGGATTTCATTCCGTGGCCCTCCAGTACCCAGCCCCAGTGACCATTCTCCACCTCAGATTTTTGACCATGATTGTCTCTCCCCGCTCTCATCCCTTTCTTCCTGCCTCGCCTTCCTCTACCCCTCTATCCTCCTTCCTCCCAACTCTCTCCCCGTTTCCCTCGCCCCCTCGCCCTCTCGCCCCCCCTCGCCCTCTCGCCCTCGCTCCCTCCCCCTCTTGCCCCCTCTCCACCCCCTCTCGCCCCCTGCCCCCTGCCCCCTCTCGCCTATATAGGCCTAGTCTACTCAATCTGTCCTCATAGGACAATCCCCCCATCCCAGGAACCAGTCTTGTGAACCTTCGTTGCACTCCCTCTATGGCAATTATATCCTTCCTTAGGTAAGGACACCAAAACTGTACACACTGCTCCAGGTGTGGTCTCACCAGGGCCCTATATAATTGCAGTAAGACATCTTTACTCTTATACTCAAATCCCCTTGTAATAAAGGCCAACATACTATTTGCTTTCCTAATTGCTTGCTGTACCTGCATGTTAACTTTCAGTGGTTCACGTACAAGGGCACCCAGGTCCCTCTGAACACCAACATTTCCCAATCTCTCTCCATTTAAAAAATACTCTGCTTTTCTATTTTTCCTACCAAAGTGGCTAGCTTCACATTTCTCCACATTATATTCCATTTGCCATGTTCTTGCCCACTCACTTAGCCTGTCTATATCCCCTTGAAGCCTCTTTTCATCCTCCTCACAACTTACATTCCCACCCAGCTTTGTATCATCAGCAAACTTGGATATATTACATTTGGTCCCCTCATCCAAATCATTGATATAGATTGTGAATAGCTGAGGCCCAAGCACTGATCCCTGCGGTACCCCACTAGTTACAGCCTGCCAACCCGAAAATGACCCGTTTATTCCTACTCTCTGTTTTCTGTCCGTCAATCCATGCTAGTATATCAACCCAAGCACCCCACCCACCCGCCCCTTCAACCACCCTCTGCCCCACCTGTGACAGAGACTGTAGGTCCCGCATTGGACTCATCAGTCACCTGCAAACTCATTTTTAATGTGGAAGCAAGTCATCCTCGGTTCCGAGGGACTGCCTAAGAGAAGAAGTAGGATATTGCCCTCAATCCCATGAGCCCTAATTTTGTTCAACGGTATACTTGCACTGAACTCTTTGATGAGGGAATTTCATGCCGCTTGTTCCATCATCAACATAATCCTTGGAGCAGGGAAGGCTAAGAGGAGATTTGATCGAGGTATTTAAAATCATGAAACGTTTTGATAGAGTAAATAAGGAGAAACTCTTTCCAGTGGCCGAAGGGTTGATAACGAGAGGGCACAAATTTAAGGTGATTGGCAAAAGAACCAGAGGCGACATGAGGAAAAACTCTTTTGCGCAACGAGTGGTCAGGATTTGGAATGCGCTGCCTGATAGGGCGGTGAAAACAGATTCAATAGAAGCCTTCAAAAGGGAATTGGATAAATACTTGAAGAAGAAAAAATGGCAGGGATATGGGAAAGAGCAGGGGGAGTGGGACTAACTGGATCGCTCTTTGAAAGAGCCGGCGCAGACTCGATGGGCCGAATGGTGCCCTTCTGTGCTGTACTATTCTACGATTCTATGATAATCTCCAAAAATATGGAGCAAACTTCATTTTAATGATTCGATTCCAGCCAAATCTGGGAATTTACTAATATCTCAGTTTTTCTGTAAATTTCAAAACTCATTTTTCTATCAAGATTGTCATTGATGAGACTGCCTAGCTAGTTAGATATATTCATTTAGATGTATTACGTGTATTAATACAGTTAGATGTCAGTCGGTAAATATTTGACCTTTTTAACCCCATTACAATTGAGGTAAATGCTCCAGTGTTGGTTTCAATTACGTAAATCAGTCGGATTAATTAAAACTGTTGTGTAAATGAGCTCAGACACTTAACAGTAATTGACGTTTGAAAAACAGCCAAAGCTACATTGAAGAGACTATGACTTAAGTCAGTGCTGTCAGGGCAGTTGCTTTCGAATGTCAGTGATCAATGGTGGCAAACTTTGTTTTTTTTTTTCTTTCCCCAAAATATTCTTCCATTCAATTGATCTTCACAAGAGCCTTGACTAAAGTGCTTTGTGTTAATAAATGGTGAGTCTGCAACTGATGCACGATGTATCATACAACGTCATAAGTGCATTAGAAGACCACATTTCAAAGCATCGAGACAAATGATATGCATCCAGCCCGGTGCACTTATCCCATAAATATCTCATAGCGCGTGGCTTTGGTTACTTAAAAAAGGTCTGGATTGAAATTCCCCGGAGAAGTCATGGATAAGGTTAGAGGGTGTAGAGAATCCTCTTGGGTGACTGGACGCTGGCAAATTGGGATGTGAGGAGTATTGAGAAATTGATCAGAAACGTATGCAGGGAAATGGGATGAGGGCAATTAGTATAGTGACTTGGAAAGGCTTCAAAAAGAAATTAGGTTTGCATCGATACTCTGACAGCGATTAGATTTTAAATCCTTCAAGGCCATTTTGATAAGGAAGGCCTTTGTGCTGATAACATGCTCTTTGGATGTCGAGCAGTCAAACTTAAGATGACCTGGCATATTTTAACCAAAGTAGTATGTGATAACAAAGATTATTTAACTCCTTGCAAATGGGTTGTCAGTGAACTTTAAGCAACATTCGTAAACTTGCGCTCATCCAAAGCCCTGCTGCCTGTGTCCTAACTCGCACCAAATGCCGTTCACCCATCACCTTTGTGCTCGCTGACCTATATTAGCTCCTGGTCCGGCTACGCCTCCATTTTTAAATTCTCATCCTTTGTTTTCAAACCCCTCCATGGCCTCGCCCCCTTCCCTATCTCTGTAACCTCCTCCAGCCCCGCAACCCTCCGAGATCTCTTGCGCATCCCCGATTTTCATCGCGCCACCATTGGTGGCCGTGCCTCCAGCTGCCTTCAGGCCCTAAGCTGTGGAATTCCCTCCGCCTCTCTACCTCTCTCTCCTTTAAAATGCTCCTTAAAATCTACCTCTTTAACCAATCCTTTGGTCACCTATCCTAATATGGCTGGGTGTCAAATGTTGTTTGATAATCGCTCCTGTGAAGCGCCTTGGGGCGTTTTACCAAGTTAAAGGCGCTATATCAATGCAAATTTTTGTTATTCAAACACAGAGGCCATCGCAGCTAAATGCACACTTTTCAGCAGGCGTTGCTGAATAGTGACCAGTGGTGATGGGTGAGGGGGTCTTGGCACGAATTAGACAGCAGAGATTTGAATGAGTGCAGGTTTATGGAGGGTGCAAGGTGGGAGGCCGGCCAGGAGAGCGTTGGAATAGACAAGTCTAGAGGTAACAAAAGCACGATGAGGGTTTCAGCAGCAGATGAGCTGAGGCTGGGGTGGGACGGGTGATGTTATGGAGGTGGAAGTAGGCGTGTTTAGACTCACCCATGAAGAATGGCCTTTTGGTTGAGGTAGTTGAGGGCGGGCAGTGCCTGTGGCGTATATATACCAGCATAATGTTGCTGTGTGAGCCTCAGCATTGAGGATCTAAGTGTTCAACCATGTGCCTTCATCTCCTGTCTACACACATGCACGTTCCAGAAGGCGTTAGTGGTCAGCTTTATTCATTATTTGTTTAAGATCAGCTAATTCAGCACAGGTTGGAGATCAAGACTGGTCTCGCCCGTGTCTGTATAGCCTAAAACAGGCGTCGTTTAACATCTCATCCAAAAGACGGCACCTCTGACAGTGCAGCACTCCCTCAGTACTGCACGAAAGTCTCTGCCTGGATTATGTGCTCAAAAAAAAGACTTGCTTTTATATAGCGCCTTTCACGGCCTCAGGACGTCCCAAAGCGCTTTACAACCAGTGAAGTACTTTTGAAGTGTAGTCACTGTTGTAATGTCGGAAACGTGGCAGCCAATTTGCGCACAGCAAGCTCCCACAAACAGTAATGTGATAATGGCCAGATAATCTGTTTTAATGATGTTGGTTGAGAGATAAATATTGACCAGGACACCGTGGAGAACTTCCCTGATCTTACTCGAATAGTGCCATGGGATCTTTTACGCCCATCTGAGGGGGCAGACGGGGTTTAGCATCTCATCCGAAAGACGGCACCTCCGACAGTGCAGCACTCCTTCAGTACTGAACTGTAGTGCAGACCCGAAAGCCCCATAGTTTGCTCCTGGTCTTTGTTGAGTTAACTGACCTCAGCCAGGGTAGCAGTCTGGGTGCTACAATTGGCCTTAACATCCCTAGCTAGGAGGTACTGGAGGGTAGTTGACTCAGTACCCCAGCGCAAGTCAGCCCCCTTGGGAAAGGAAGAGAGGCCAACTAGAAACAGGTCCATTTTTATTGTACCACAACTGCGACAGTTAGGAAAATGCAGCAAGTCTGTTTTAAATACTACCTTCAATGAGTAAGCAAAGAAGTTGGGTAGAAGGAATAATCTTTTAACTTGAAGGATGATCGATGTAGATGTTCTCAAAGGTTTCCTTATTATACACAGAAAGCACTCTGGGACTGTTGCCCAAGTCTATCGGTTTTCTTAGTGTGCTGTGTGTTTGACCTTTTAGAGTACATCTTAGCTGTAAAGGTTATTCCATGTTTATAGATGCAGGGCAGAAATTAACTGAATCACATGTCAGACATTCTGGCATTTGAGAAATTTGGTCCTGTTGCCATAAATGGCAGATCTTTGCACAGCATCTCCAAACAATGATCGACTAATACCCCATAGACACCGCTTAAACACTGTAGGTTTCAATCACCGAGAGGCTTATCTAGGGGACAGCATGGATCATTCTGAAAAGCTCCCTGGAGAGGCACAGCACAGAGGTATGGTGGGACAGATGAGCATAAGTATTTTGAGTTAAGTGTTTGTCACACGGGGAGGGATTGTTGGTGGATAGTCACAACAGTGTGCTCTTTTGGGAATGGAGAAGACTTAATGGCCTCCAACAATGCTGTGTGTTGGGAAAAACTTGATTGCTCCCTGACGACAGTGTTTTTTTAAGGGGTGGGGAAGCTTAATAGAAAGAAAAGAAAGACTTGCATTTATATAGTGCCTTTCCAAGACCTTAGGACGTCCCAAAGCGCTTTACAGCCAATAAAGTACTTTGTGAAGTGTAATCACTGTTGTAATGCAGGAAATGCGGCAGCCAAATTGTGCACAGCAAGCTCAGTAGTAACATTCAAAAGGGAATTGGATAAATACTTGAAGGGGTGAAAATTGCTGAGCTATGGGGAAAGAGCAGCGTATTGGGACTAATTGGATAGCTCTTTCAAAGAGCCAGCACAGACACGATGGGCTGAATGGCCTCCTGTACTGTATGATTTTTATATAGCACCTTTCTTGTCTTCAGGATGTCCCAGTGTGCTTCACAGCCAATTCATTACTTTTTGAAGTGTAGTCTCGATTGCAATGTAGGCAAATCATAGAATCATAGAAGATAGGAGCAGGAGTAGGCCATTCGGCCCCTCTAGCCTGCTCCGCCATTCAATGCGATCATGGCTGATCATCCAAATTCAGTATCCTGTCCCTGCTTTCTCTCCATATCCCTTGATCCCTTTAGCCTTAAGAAATATATCCAACTCCTTCTTGAATCTATTTAATGAATTGGCCTCAACTGCCTTCTGTGGCAGAGAATTCCACAGGTTCACCACTCTCTGGGTGAAGAAATTCCTCCTCATTTCTGTCCTAAATGGCTTACCCGTTATCCTTAGACTGTGACCCCTGGTTCTGGACTCCCCGACCATCGGGAACATCCTTCCTGCAACTAGTTTGTCCTGTCCTGTCAGAATTTTATAAGTTTCAATGAGATCCCCTCTCATTCTTCTAAACTCCAGCGAGTATAAGCCCAATCGACCCAATCTCTCCTCATACGTCATTCTTGCCATCCCAGGTATCAGCCTTGTGAATCTTCGCTGAACTCCTTCCATGGCAAGAACATCCTTCCTCAGATAAGGCGACCAAAACTGCACACAGTACTCAAGGTGTGGTCTCACCAAGGCCCTGTACAACTGCAGCAAGACATCCTTGTTCCTGTACTCAAACCCTCTCGCTATGAAGGCCAACATACCATTTCCCTTCTTAACCGCCTGCTGCACCTGCATGCTTACCTTCAGCGACTGGTCACAAGGACACCCAGGTCTCGTTGCACTTCCCCTTCTCCTAATCTATTGCCATTCAGATAATAATCTGCCTTTCTGTTTTTGACACCAAAGTGGATAACCTCGCATTTATCCACGTTATATTGCATCTGCCACGCTTCTGCCCAATCACCCAACCTGTCCAAATCATACTGGAGTTTCTCGGCATCCTCCTCGCAGCACACACGCCCACCCAGTTTTGTGTCGTCTGCAAACTTGGAGATATTACATCTAGTTCCCTTGTCTAGATCATTAATATATATTGTAAATAGCTGGGGTCCAAGGACCGATCCCTGCGGTACCCCACTAGTCACTTCCTGCCACTCGGAAAAAGACCCATTTATTGCAACTCTTTGCTTTCTGTTTGCCAACCAGTTCTCTATCCAAGTCAATACCTTGCCCCCAATCCCATGTGCCTTAACTTTACACGCTAATCTCTTATGCGGGACCTTATCAAAAGCCTTTTGGAAGTCCAAATACACCACATCCACTGGTTCTCCCTTATCTATTTTACCAGTTACATCCTCAAAAAATTCCAATAGATTAGTCAAGCATGATTTACCTTTTGTAAATCCATGTTGACTTTGTCCGATCCTGTCACTGTTTTTCAAGTGCTCAGCTATTACATCTTTTATAATGGACTCTAGCATTTTCCCCACTACCAATGTCAGGCTTACCGGTCTGTAATTCCCCGTTTTCTCTCTACCACCCTTTTTGAATAGTGGGGTAACATTAGCTACCCGCCAATCCATGGGTACTGTTCCAGATTCTTTCGAATATTGGAAGATGATCAGCAATGCATCTACTATTTCTAGGGCCACTTCCTTAAGTACCCTAGGATGTAAATTATCAGGCCCTGGGGATTTATCGGCCTTCAATCCCTTCAATTTCCCTAACACCATTTCCCTACAAATACTGATTTCTTTCAGTTCCTCCCTTTCATCAGACCCTATGTTCCCCAACATCTCTGGGAGGTTATTTGTGTCCTCCTTTGTGAAGACAGAACCAAAATATGTATTTAATTGGTCTGACATTTCTTTGTCAGCAGCCAATTTGCACACAGCAAGGTCCCACAAGCAGCAGTGAGATGAAGGGTGGTGTTGGTTGAGGGGTGACTGCTGCCCAGGGAATACGATGAGAACTACTGCTGTTCTTCAAAAAAAAGTGGCGCAGGATCCTTTACATCCGCCTGAACAGGCAGATCGGGGCCTCGGTTTAACGCCTCCCGACAATGCAGCACCCCCTCAGTTACTGCACTGAAGTGTCAGCCTGGATTATGTGCTCAAGTCTTTGACTCAAAAAGCCAGGCTTGACCCTCAGTCTGTGCCAAGGAATCTGATCTCAGCTACAGTAGGCACTCAGCACCCCTAGGCTGCAGGGTGGAGGGAGGGGGAATCTGATGGGGTTCTTTATCTAATCACTATGTAGTGACTCTCACACGCACGTATGTGTGAACAGTCGAATAGACTGCTGACACTCGTCACTGGAGCTCACACACGAAACATGGCCACTTGGATGAGGTACAGGGAGGGGCTGCCAACACAAGCGCAACTCTTATCTCAGCAAGGGTCAACAGAGAAAATTGTGTGGTAGGGTTGCCAACCCTCCAGGATTCCCCTGGAGTCTCCAGAAATTAAACGTTAATCTCCTGGACACACCCGGGAGAAAATCATCGGGGCATGAAAACAAAATCGTGTTTTTTTTTCAATATCTTTGAACACTTTAATTTATTAGTTACAAATAATTTTGCAGACAGTTAAAAAGGTTGTTTGACCGGACGAGGCGGTTGGAGGCAGGAGGTAGGAGGTCATGTGATGAAACCTCCAGGAATACGTCAAACCAGAGGTGGCAACCCAAATTGTGGGGACAGGAAAAAGCAATACCTCCATTAAAAGTGAGAGAATTTAAACAAAGCCTCGCATCAACGCTGTTTGCATGCTAACAGCAACGTACATTAAAGATGACGTTAATGTCAGAAGCAAAATAGGCCTCTCTATCTTCAAAGGGTGCTGAATCTTTGGAATTCTCTACCCCAGAGGGCTGTGGAGGCCCAGTCGTTGAGTATATTCAAGACCGAGATCGATAGATTTTTGGATATTAAGGGATATGGGGATAGCGCGGGAACATAGAGTTGAGGTAGAAGATCAGCCATGAAAAGAAAAAGAAAGAAAGACCTTGCATTTATACAGCGCCTTTCACGACCTCAGGATGTCCCAAGGCGCTTTTGCAGTGTAGTCACTGTTGTAATGTAGGAAACGCGGCAGCCAATTTGCGCACAGCAAGCTCCCACAAACAGCAATGGGATAATGACCAGATGATCTTATTGAATGACAGAGCAGGCTCGAAGGGCCGAATAGCCTACTCCTGCTCCTATTTCTTATGTTCTTATCTTAGTTCTTATGTAGTAAAATATTTCAATTCCTTTGTATGAAAAGCACGGTTTAAAAAAGAAAGTGCATCGTTACTTTGCAGACGGCCGTCACTGCAGATATTTTCATAGGTCCTGATGCAGTGACTGAGCATCACCGATATTCACCCTGCAGTTACTATCGAACAGAGGATGGAAACTCTGCCTCTTTAAGCTGTTTCCTTTTGTAGCAAAAACAAACCTTTCCAAGTTTTTTTTGCAACAGCGAATATCACAGCCGTGCCACAAATTGTGGAGAGGTTGGAGGGGTCGGGAGGCAGGGTGGGGTTGTGGGGGAAGGAAAAGGGGAGAATCCTGCAAAGTGTTTCATTTGCAAAAGGCAGAAAGGTCGCTCACCGCCAAATGTTTCGATTAAAAGAGGAAAGAAAAGTGGAGTTTATTACCGCACTCCTCCCTGATCGTTTGTCATCATTCAGCGTGTCATGTCGGGCATTCTGAAATGCGACATGTAATTGACTGTGCCTCCAAGGGCTTTTACAGCGAGCAAATGCCAAAGATCGACACCACATCACTGTGGCTTTGTAAGAAAATTACTGTTTGAGATGAAAAATGTCCCGGCGGAGCCTTTAGAACGCAGCCACGTTCAATATTGCCAGGAAAGAGTTCATTAGAAGTTAGCCCGTGGGAGCAGACACCAGGCTTTTTCCCCCTCCTCGGTAAATCTAATTTGACACGCAACAGATTCTCTAAAATAAATATGTTGTCGCTGCTTTGAAGGGGAAGAGATTTAAACTGAGTTGTCTCGATCCAGTGGAGACTCGCCCTACCTGGGGATTGGCTGCTCAGATCCCTGTCACTACCTGCTTGCGGGCTGTTGAGTTTAGTTGAGGGGGGGGGGCGTTGCAGGGTTGCAGGGGGAAGCATTTTACACTGACAGTAGCCTTCCAATGGGCTGTCTTTCCCTCTGGGATGGGGCGGGTTTCTTCCCGCTGCCTCAATCCTGATGTAACCAGTGTTCCCTGTAATTATTTTTGGTGCCTCTTTAAGCGGCTGTGCGGGCCATTCAAAATACTGCGCATGCGCGGTTTTTGCACTGAAAAGCCGGCTGCGCGGGATCCCTGGAGCGCTACGCTGCCACGCAGCTTAAAGGGAACTTTGGCTGTAACCCCAGCCCATTTTCCTGGGTAGGGGCCTCATTAAACATGTGTGGGGCTGGCTCCTGCTCACCCCACAAGTTGCGAGGAAGGAAAGTGAGACACGCAG
This sequence comes from Squalus acanthias, assembly GCA_030390025.1. Lineage (NCBI taxonomy): Eukaryota > Metazoa > Chordata > Chondrichthyes > Squaliformes > Squalidae > Squalus > Squalus acanthias. Next base: position 7,550,067 of record CM059435.1, on the reverse strand, counting down.
CGCTGGGGGGGGTTCGGGCATAATTAAAGGGGGCAAAAACACCCCAAAGATTTTAATTATATTTTTTACAGAATAACAACTTGCATTTATATAGCACCTTTAACGTAGTAAAACTTCCCCCGGCACTTCACAGGAGCGATTATCAAACAACATTTGATACCGAGCCACATAAATAGATATTAGGAGAGGTGACCAAAAGCTGTTAAGGAATGTCGTAAAGGAGAGGAGGAGAGGTTTAGAGAGGGAATTCCAGAGCTTAGGGCCCAGGCAACTGAAGGCACGGCCGCCAATGGACGAGCGAAAGACTGGCTATGTTGGGCTCAGTTTGGACCCGGCCTATCATTCTGCTCCGTGAGGCGTTCTGGTCTGAGCATGCTGGCTGTGTTGCCCCACCAGTGGGTCAAGGCCAGGGAACTGGCTCAGATCCCCAGACAATCCCAAAGGGTTTTTAAAACAAAAAGAATTTTGCTCAGGAGGCCGAGGCAACCATAGATGGGGGTTACATAGAAACATAGAATCTAGGAGCAGGAGTAGGCCATTCGGCCCGTCGAGCCTGCTCCACCATTCAATACGATCATGGCTGATCATCCAAGTCCAGTACCCTGTCCCTGCTTTAATCCCCACAGTACACATATCCCACCCTACCCCCGTAACCCCACGTATTTAATTCCCCCGAACATATCCCATCCTATCCCCATAACCCCACATATTTAATCCCCCCCTAACACTAAGGGTCAATTTATCATAGCCAAATCAACCTAACCCGCACATTTTTGGACTGTGGGAGGAAACCGGAGCACCCGGAGAAAACCCACGCAGACACGGGGAGAATGTGCAAACTCCACACAGACAGTCACCCGAGGTCAGATTCGAACCCGGGTCCCTGGCGCTGTGAGGCACCAGTGCTAACCACTATGCCACCGTGTTGCCCGTTGGGACCAATGTTCCCGTTAACTTTTGGGGGGGGGGTGCGGCCCCCTTTAAGGGGCTGCACGACCCATTCAAAATACCGCGTATGTGCGTTTTTTTCTCATTGAAAAGCCAGCGAGCCGGCTGTGCGGGAGCTCCAGAGAGCTGCGAAGCTTAAAGGGAACATTGCTTGGGACGCTTGGCAACCCAGCCCAAGGGCGAGGCCAGGCGGGCGGGCGGGCACCGGAGATGTACCTGACGGGGAGAGCACTCACCCACATGTCACACGGTAATGAAGCACCCCTCCACTGACCCTGCAAACTCTAGCAGGGTCAGCACTTGGAGGGCAAGCGCATATTCTCAACTTGGGGATTTCCGGCCGCTAGGTTTCTGATAGCTCCAGGATAATGTATATCAAAATACAAAATTTACAAGGCACTATTGAATTATTAAAATAGTGTCCTAGCTGTAATTTCCAGTGTTAGTTCCTGGCCAGGGCATTTGCCTGTTGAGCTTTTGCCAATTCAGGAAGTGCCAAGAGCAGTCCTTGAGTTGAATTTCTAAACCGTGCGAAGTTGGTCCCTTTTACTAAAAGCATTCGAGGGGAAAATATGTAAAAACTGGAGTGAGCACAAAGTTTCCACGCTTCAGGAGCATTTGTATTTACTGGGTCTTGCATACCTTTTTCATGGGGAGAATGATCTTTGTGTACTCGCCCAAAAGTTCCCCTTTAATGAACCCAGCGCGATGAAGCATTGTTATCACCTTCCTTCCCCCGGGTCTGCCTTGCTATTATTTTCCTCTGGCTGAGATTTCAGCCATCGCACAGCGCTAGAAGAAAGAAGGGAACGTCCTTGTGCAGTTGAACTATTTTCTGAATTAAAGTGGCTCGTTTTAATGGTCAGATGTTAATTAAATGCCATAAAATGCAGTTAAAAGTGGGGAGAATTCTTGAGTGTGATTGCTTCTCTTAATGTGACTTTTAAAAGTGCCGTCAGGATTTGCTCTCTGGAGCCAAGAGATAAAGTGCTTCTTTTTTATACTTTCCCTTGTATCGCTCTGGTCCGCGAGGAACGCCGATTAGTCATGCTGATGAGGCAGAAAGTTCTAGGATCTAATAGGCACCGTCCTTTGAGAATCTGCACTGATCACGTCCTTCAGTACAGTTCACAGGATGCAAAAACCATCATATTGCCCAGGAGCCCAGTCCAGATGTAAAAAAAAAGACTGCTGGCTCCACCACCACTTCAAAGCTGCTGAGCAGCAAACCCATCACCAGCGCCTATTGACACCGCACAACCCCTGAAGAATATATAGCTATGTAAAAAAAATACAATTTCATTCATAATTCATTCACACTGCTACACTATGCTTTATATGCTCTTGCCCTTCAAGACCTCTTGAAAGGCACTACGAACAGTTCTACTCCACTTCACAAATTGAATCACAGCAAGTTCCATTTAGAAGTAGCTTTTGTAGAAGTGCAGGTTTTCTGTTCCTCACTCCAATGGGAATTGAGTCCTAGTCGACACAAGCTGTTAGTCTTAGAATATTCCTTCTTTCTCTCTTTCCCCCCCCCCCCCCCTTCAAGGATGAGATATTTAAATTGGAGGCGTTGCCGGACCGGGAGCCAATGCAGGTCAGCTGACACAGCGAGGGGTGTGATGGGGGGGGAACGGTGGCTCGAAGCCCAAGTCGGCATGGTGTTATCCTGCTGCCTTCTGAAGAGAAGGAGGGATCGTGTGAAGACACAGGATAAAGCCGGGAGCTGAAATAAACTTCCAAGGGTTCTTTGTTTGTTACCTGAGCATGCTGCAAACATAGCTAGATACCTGAACAAGTGGAAACACTTTCTGGGATGTAGAGAGAATGGGCTCGCCAACAAGAGAACTCTCAAACACCGAAACCAACACTACCTAGGGTAAAAGGGAACTCCAAAAATGGTGCTTTCTCAATGGGCTGAATGAAAGGAAGAAAAGGGAAGTGGGTGAAGCAGCATTTTAAATATTACATACAATCCGGCCCAGCTGGTCTGTGCCGGTGTTTATGCTCCACACGAGCCTCCCCCCCCCCCCACCCGACTTCATCTAACCCCATCAACTTATCCTTCTATTCCACATTCTAACCACTCTCTGAGTAAAGAAGTTTCTCCTGAATTCCTTATTGGATTTGTTAGTGACCAGTGTTTCCCATTAAGCTGCGCAGTCGGCTCACCGGCTTTTCCATTGTACATACCGCACACGCGTAAAAAACTGCAGCACAGGAGGCAGCACAGCTTACGGGGGGCATTGTTAGTGGCTATCTTATATATAGGAACAGGAGTAGACCATTCAGCACCTCGAGCCTGTTCAATTAGATATTGCCTGATCTGTATCTTAACTCCATCCTACCCGCCTTGGTTCCATTTCCCTTAATACCCTTGCCCAACAAAAATCTATCAATCTCAGTTTTGAAATTTTTAATTGCCCCCCCAGCCTCACAGCTTTTTGGGGGGAGAGAGTTCCAGATTTCCACCACCCTTTGTGTGAAGAAGTGCTTCCTACATCACCCCTGAACGGCCTAGCTCTAATTTTATGGTTATGCCCCCTTGTTTGGGCTCCCTCACCAGAGGAAATAGTTTCTCTCTATCTACCATCAAATCCTTTAATCATCTTAAATACCTCAATTAGATCACCCCTTATTTATATTTTTATTCAGTGGCAACAGCGAGAAAATAACACTTAACGTGTTTTTTTTTCATATAATTTGCAGTTGAAGAGTTGGAGCGTCGAAGAGCTGCAGAGAAGACTTGCCTCACTGGACCCCACAATGGAGCAGGAGATCGAAGAGATTCGCCAGCGCTACCAGGCCAAGAGGCAGCCGATCCTGGATGCCATCGACGCCAAGAAACGACGGCAGCAGAACTTCTGAGACTCCGGGGAGAGTTCTCACTACCAAGGCGATGTGCCAAGCTCAGCTTCGCATACGCTCAAGCCTCTGTGAAAAAACATTATTTCTGGAGCACCCAGACACACACCGACACCCAGACACACACCGACACCCAGACACACACCGACACACCAGACACCCAGACACCACTCACACTCACTCACCTTCACAAAAAGACACACACACACACACACACACACTCAGACACTCCACACACACTCTCTCTCTCTCTCTCTCTCACACACACACACACACACACACCAAAAAAAAGCTCACATGCCGTTGACTGTTACGGCAACTTGCCCCTCTAACCTCAGGAGTCTTGCTTATGGTTACATGGCTGGTAAAATCCCGCCACCAGGATGAACGTTGTTTTTATTTTATTTTTTAAAAGCTATTTTTCTAAAGTATTTTCTTCCAGAAGTCATCCTCGCACCAGAAAACCTTCAGTTATATATTTAATACAAACGCAGAGGAGTCCCCCGATTAGTTGCTTTGCAACACTCGATAAAACTGCTGTATTTCAGAGCTTCAGGGCAAACTCCCCCCCGGCCCCCTCTCTCCGCGACCCCCCCCCCCCCTTTACCAACACCTAAAGAAAGCCTGACTTTGCACAATGGACAGGACTGCTGAATCTAACAAATTGAATAGAATAAAAAGTTGGGAATTCCTGAAGGAGAGGTGGGCTTACTGACCAAGAAATTCTTTCTGTTTTTCCCCCCAAACTCATCTCTCAGACTGTGTTGGCTTCTTGGCCTGTCCTCAGTTGTCTCCATAACAGACATTGCGTAAAACCATCACTCACAGGGATGGCTTTTTATTAACAACCCCACCCCTTAATGTTGGTCCTCCCAGCTTTTACAGCCATCAGTAAAAGTAACAAGGCCCCAATGATTTGCTTTGTCCAAGAACATTTAGACGGTTTAGATAGATGGAACTTGCATTTATATAGCGCCTTTCAGGACATCCCAAAACGCTTTACAGCCAATTAAATACTTTTGAAGTGTAGTCACTGTTGTAATGTAGGAAACGCGGCAGCTAATTTGCGCACAGCAAGCTCCCGCAAGCAACAATGTGATAATGACCAGATCATCTATCTTTAGTGATGTTGGTTGAGGGATAAATATTGGCCAGGACACCTGGGAGGACTCCCCTGCTCTTCTTTGAAATAGTGCCATGTGATCTTTTACAACCACCTGAGAGAGAGCAGACGGGGCCTCGGTTTAACATCTCATCCGAAAGACGGCACCTCCGACAGTGCGGCACTCCCTCAGCACTGCGCTGGAAGTGTCAGCCTAGATTTTGTGCTCAAGTCTCTGGAGTGGGTCGTAGAACCCATTTTACCTTCTGACTCGGAGGCGAGAGTGCTACCCACTGAGCCATGGCTGACACCTTTATGTCCCAGCATCACAGAACTGGCAATCTCATCACGTTAACCCTGTGAGGGCTGAGTATCATTTGAAGCTTGAAATGTGCCCACATCTCTGATTGGGTGTTGGAGCGTTCGTCGTCGGCTTTGCTGATGGTGCTACCAAACGGAAGTGTCATTCCTCAGAAAGTAGTGCTGAGGTACCAATGTCAGCCACTAGATGTCAATAGTGCCCCATTCTGTTGTGCAAGCTTGTATTAAGTCCAAATGGCTGTTCTCTTTTGCGTTGGTACTTCCACATTCTCAGCTACTGGCTCTTCAATTCTGTAACACCCCACACGTAGGGAGACACAGTATTTAATAAATGCAAAATGGTGAAAATTCACAGCAGATTAAAGTTAATGTTTTGGGTGGAACCCACCATCAGAATGTATCCCAACTTCAGCCTATCTTTCTCTCTCAGTTGCTGACTAAGTGTTTCTAGCAAATCGGATTTTCAGCATCTATGATTTCCTTTTTACCACAAACGTTTTCTCAAATTGGTTGCTAATCTAGTTTTCAGAGTGGAACTTCCCCAGGCAATTAGCTTTGATCACGGATAGTAGAAATTAATAGATAAATTCTGTAATGGGTCTCCCAGTTCATATTTAAAAGTTATTAATTTTTTGACCAGCATAAATATGCCAAACCCCGTTTATATTTCAATCTGACCAAACGTTTTATTGGTTGGGATCTGCTGAGGTCTGGAAAAGTTGTAAGCTTTTTTTTTAAAAAAAACTCTCACGGTATCGCTGGGATCGGTATGTCTGACTTCCTGCTGTTAGCTGTGTATCTGGGTGACCAACGGTGTACTGTTATTTGTGGTATCTGCTGGTTCACAAGACACCACCTGTGACCGATCGGCACTGCATAACCTGCCATCATTTAATGGCACCTTTGTCTTTAGATAACCCGCCGCTGCCAAAATGATTGCGGCCCCTGCTTGTACAAGATGGCTCAGTGGGTCAGTACCATCGTTCTTGCTAAGCCGCGCGGCGGTCTGAAGGCCCTGCGCAGGCCACTCGCCGGCTTTTCAATGGCAGCAACCACGCATGCGCGAACATTTGAATGGGCCCGCAGCCAGTTAAAGGGGCGACGCGTGGAGAAAAAAAAATTAGAGGGAACATTGGTCAGTACCTCGTTCCCCCTCCCCCCCACCCCCCACTTACCTGTGGTGAGGCAGAGCCCAGGTAGACCAGAAAGGCCCCTAGTTGCCAGGTCTGTGCTGCATTTGCTGATCTCATCCAAGGTGTCGGCTGGGCTGCTTTGATGGGCTTCAGTGCCCTCCGGGCCAGGCTGTCCTGCTCCTGTTTGCTATCCGGTGACCACTGCTGCAAAGCACTGCGGGCTGTAAAGGAGACAGCGCTAGAATGCATGGAGTCTAAGAGCTCGCGGGTGGTCAGCTAACCAGACCAACGGCTGAGAGTTATTTCTGTGCACTTTGTATAATGGACTCCTCGAGGGCTGCAGTGGTGTATGCGGTCCCTGTGTGTTTGGGGAGGGGAAGGGAAGGTAAGGGGGCGGGGGATCTCTGAACAATCCATTGATGATTTGGCCGACCACATTATAAGACAGTCGAGTGAGAACGCAATAGGCTTGGCCTCCCTCCCTCCCTCCGGCTTGTTGTGATGCCTTCCCGGGTCAAATAGTCTGCTGTCCACTAACCACGGTTCTGATCGACATAGTATTATTAGCAGCATCTGGTGGCAGGAGCTTGTTTCAGCAACTGACTGAATAGCGATGGTCTGCAAATGTGCTTTACAAAATGCACACTTTTAACTGCATTGGCTAATTGGGATTCACCCCTAGCATGCATCCACATTTATTTAATTAATGGCGCAATGGATTCTCACTGTTTGTGAGGGTTCCGAGCACTGTTATAGTGCTGTATTTAGGACATTTAAAAAGTAGACTTTCATTGACAGTATTGAATGAACTGGATAGTGTTATATATTATTTTCAAAATGTTGGAAAAATGCTTACTGCACCACCAAGGCTTCAACAGTCATAATCCGAGAATCAGTGTGTTCTGGCACAGAAAGAGTCCATTCAGCCGGCTAAGTGTGCCTGTGTTTATCTCCACGTGAGCCAGAGCCAAATCCAAGCCTACTCTCCTGCTTGCTTTCTGAGCCCTGTAATATTCCTCTGACCTGTGCATTATAAAGCCAGAGTCTCTTGTCACAAAAAAGGTCCTCCCACAGGTTCTCATTGCAGCTAGGGTTCCTGCTCCCAGGCCCCGCCCAGTGATCGCACCTGGCTGGGACGTACTCTCCGTGAAGGAATAGCACCTTTTGGCCTCTAAAGGCGCTATTCAAATGCAAGTTGGTGTTGAATAGTCTGCCAACACTCGCTGCCTTAAGCTGACACCTGAAGGTTGGTCACTTGGGATGACGTGACAGAGGATGATATACACCCAACTAGGAACAGGAGGAAGCCATTCAGCCCATCGAGCCTGTTAAAGTATTTAAAAAAAAAAGGAAGACTTGCATTTCTATAGCGCCTTTCGCGACCACCGGACGTCCCAAAGCGCTTTACAGCCAATCAAGTACTTTTGAAGTGTAGTCACTGTTGTAATGTTCTGTAATTCAGTTAGATCATGGCTGATCTGTATCTTAACTCCATCTACCCGCCTTGGTCCCGTAACCCTTAATACCCTTACCTAACAAAAATCTATCAATCTCAATTTTGAAATTTTCAATTGACCCCTAGCCTCAACAGCTTTTTTTGGAGGGGAGGGGGGAGAGAGTTCCAGATTTTCACTCTCCTTTGTGTGAAGAAGTGCTTCCTGACATCACCAATGAATGGCCTGGCTCTAATGGTAAGATTATGCCCTCTTGTTCTGGACTCCCCTCCCCACCCCCAACCCCACCCCCACCCCCAGCAGCAGAAATAGTTTCTACCCTATGGAATCCTTTAATTATCTTAAAACACCTCAATTAGATCACATTGACTAACTGCACGTCAGTGCCTTCGAAAGACTCTTGAGGGGAGGTGTGGGAAGGATAGAAGTTGTGACTATCCTTCAGACAAATGAAGGCAATGACTGCAACACCCCGAGTGCCTTGGAGTTCACCTTTGATGTCTCCTTTTCAAACTCACCCTCGAACACCTTGCGTGCACGCAGCTGTCAACGTCACTTTTGTTCGGTGCAGTTTGTCACTTTTTCTCCAAGCTGTGATGGGTAGCATCGCTCGTCGTTCCAGCAGCGAGGCGCCTCGGCTTGTAATAAATAGCGTTGCAGGGATGACGGGAATAAGGATTAGAATCACAAAGCATTCTGTTTATAGAATGTTTCCCCCCTGAGTTTTGGAAATCCATTTCCGATGTACTGTTGAAGATGCACCAACTGTTTACCTACCCAGTAGCTATATAACAGTGTTTAAAATATTCCATTTTTTTTTAACCCAGACACACAAATTTGATTCCAAAATTGATCGGTGATGCGGGAAAATTAAATTTGCTACATTTTTAAGTGAATAAGTACCTCCTTTAGTCAGATCTGCGCAGGAATGATGTACGTAATTTATCCCAAAAAAATAACAAGCAATATCTGTTTTCAAGAGTGTACTGAGGCCCCGAGATAATTCCCTCGGGTTTATTGAACTGGATTAAGTGAATGTAAACCTCATTCCACACCTTTCCCCGCTTAAAGCCTTTTAGCCTCAGCGACGGCACAAAGTGGCTTCTGAAATGGGTAAGTGATGGGCCAATGGAGTTGGAATCGGACTTTCCCATTGCTTCTCAGAGAAGTGGGCAAGAATCGTGTTTTTCCATTTTTTGTTAAAGTTGGTTGGCTAGCGTCATATCAAGTGGGAAACGGCAAGAGCGTGGAGAGCAGAGTGGAATTGATCGCAGCTCAGAATTAGTTTTGCCTGACTTACAGCTTTACCATTTGTTTTAGTGGCCGCTTAACATGGACTAAAAGGGCAGCTGGTCTGCTTTGAGCTGAACTCGAGTTCCAGACTCGAAGATCAGTTTACTCCTGATCACTCAATATTGTTTTGTTTGTGCTGAAAATTCTCCGATTAATTTGAATTAAATATTTTGTAACTAAAATGGGGGAATTTAGTGCTTAAAATGTTTTGAATGGCCAGATAATTTGAATTAAGCAACCCGAAACCGGAAGGCGTATGACTCCCATTTCTCGGGACGTTCTCTGGTGGGGTCCTGGGGTAGACACGGGGCAGAAGCTTGTAGGCCGATAGATGAACCCTTTCTCACCTTCAGCCTTCAATTTTCATCTCTCTGCTATTTTATTGTTAATGATGTGATCATTGCCCCTCTTAACTTTCCTCCTGTGTGACCTCAAACTGCAGATATGTGGCCCTACGGCCTCTTCTCCCTCCCTGTATCTTCATGGTGCTTAACTCCAGACTCATTGCACCTATTGTATCTCGTGCTCACTTTTTTTTGTTTTTAGGTTCTCAGAACTGGAACTCCTTGACCCTTTCAAAACTCAAAGCTTTGTCTCAACCAGCCGCTAATATTTAATTGGCATCCTGCACTGTGGGGCCCCCGCCGGTTCCTCTAGACTTCTCAACAGAACGGAACAGGACTTGGTGGTGGTGGTAGTGGGGGCTAAGGGATGGGTCAGCGTCTGAGAGAACCCAGGAAAGTGGTCATTGAGCAGAAGCAAAGCGGTTCACCATAGGAACTAAGGGAAGATCTGAAGAGACCATCCAGCCCACTCTGACCCACCATCTCGTGGGTTCTGGCTCAAAAAAAATGGCATAGAATCATACAGCACTGAAGGAGGCCCGTTATGTCTGTGCCGGCTATTTGAAAGAGCTCTCCAATTAGTCCTACCCCGCTCCACCCCCCCCCCCCCCCCCCCCCCATAGCCCTGCAAATTTCTCCTTTTCAAGTATTTATCCAATTTCTTTTTGAAAGTTACTATTGAATCTGCTTCCATCGCCCTTTCAAGCAGTGCGTTCCAGATCACAACAACTCACATAAAAATATTTCTGCTCATCTCGTCCCTGGTTCTTTTGCCAATTGTCTTAAATCTGTGTCCTCTGGTTACCGACCCTCCTGTCACTGGAAACAGTTTCTCCCTATCAAAAATTCATCATTTTGAATGCCTGACACAGACACGACAGGTCGAGTGGCCTCCTTCAGTGCTGTATGATTCTGCCATTTTTTGAGCCAGATACCAGGAGTTGGTGGATCAGAGTGGGCTGGTGGTCTCTATCAAATCTCCTCTTAACCTTCTCTGCTCTAAGGAGAACAATCCCACCTTCTCCAGTCTCTCCACATAACTGAAGTCCCTCATCCCTGGTACCATTCTGGTAAATCTCCTCTGTACCCTCTCCAAGGCCTTGACATCCTTCCTAAAGTGCGGTGCCCAGAATTGGACACAATACTCCAGCTGAGGCCTAGCCAGTGATTTATACAGGTTTAGCAAAACTTCCTTGCTTTTGTACTCTATGCCTCTATTTATAAAGCCAAGGATCACATATGCTTTTTTAACCGCTTTCTCAACTTGTCCTGCCACCTTCAAAGACTTGTGTATGTGAACCCCCAGATTTATTGACATTGATAGAAACTTGGACAAAGAAAGGTGTGGGGGGGGGGTGGGTGGAGAAAATGGCTTACGAAGTGGCGGGGGCGGGGGAGAGCAAGCGCACTCCAACTTCAAAGTCTTTCACTGTAGATCTGTTCAAACCATGGCTAGAGTGGGACAACGAGATTATTTAGTCCAAAAGCAAAATACTGCGGATGCTGGAAATCTGAAATAAAAACAGAAAATGCTGGAAATACTCAGCAGGTCAGGCAGCATCTGTGGAGAGAGAAATAGAGTTAACGTTTCAGGTCGATGACCTTTCATCAGAAAGATGATGTAGTCACTATATCAGTGATTGGCATGTGCCAACTGAGCAGCTCAGCTTCAGGGTGGCAACTCGCTCTCCTGCAGCCGTTTTTATACAGATCTCCGCTTGGCTCAGTTGGAGCCCTCAGGCTAGCTGCCGGTCTTCTGTTGAGTGCAGATGAACACTTTTTAAAGGGAGAAGCAGGCTGAATCTCTCTCAATGCAGTAACAACAACAATTTGCATTTATACAGCGCTGTTAACGTAGTAAAATGTCCCCAGGAGCATCACGGGAGCGTTAGCGAACGACATTTGACACCGAGCCACATAAGAAGATATTAGGACAGGTGACCAAAAGCTTGGTCAAAGAGGTAGGTTTTTAAGGAGCGTCTTAAAGGAGGAGAGAGAGGCAGAGAGATTTAGGGAGGGAATTCCAGAGCTTAGCAGATGGAAAGCACGAGCAGAGTGATGCATGAATTCCTTGTGTGTGTGTGTGGGGGGGGGGGGGGGGCAGGGTGCTTAAAATAACCGGGGAAAGATGCTTTGAAATTGCAGACTGCCAGTGCCAAAGGCACAAGTGTTTTGCTATCATTTCAATGTGTTGACTTCCTTAAAATGTCAGTAGTGACTCATTCTTATACGCTGTCTGAAACCTGGAAGTACTGTGCTGTCTATGTTTCAAAAGTGTTATTGTGAAATGCAAGTCGAAACTCACTGCTGTGTAGATGGATTTGGGGAGGGGGGAGGGGAGGGGGAAGAGACTGAATTAAATTCAAATTGGGACCATTTGAAAGTCCATTTATCCAAATCAATGAGACTTCACTATTCTGTGGTTAATTAAAGCGCTAATACAAATCCTGTGTTACTGAGTCCTTTTCATAAAAGCACTGACGTTAATATTTTGACTTTCCAATTCAAACTGAGTTTCAAAAAGATGTATCATCACAGCAGGTTCTGATGAGTTCTGGAACTGAGATCAAATATGTCAGTTTTTTTTTCCTGTGTGCATATATTATACAAAATGGTCAATTTAGATGTGTATGTTTGTGGAACAAAAAAGAGTTTGTAAATTTTACTGTCTTTTTATTCTGATTAAATGTTGCAGCCACTTTGTTCTGTAAACCTTGTCTTACTATATTTGAGAACGATAATGTCAATTAAAAAAAAATGTTGGGAAATGTATGAAGGAGTGTTTCCTAATCTGTTAAAATGCTACCACTTTGTACTAAATAGCTTTTAGTTCTTGGAGACCAACTTTATTAATCTGTGCCCTGACCTGTGTGATGCTGGGCCACACAGTCTAGATGCTTAGCTTCTGTCCTCAGATGGACAAGGGCAACAGGTGCATGGGAACACCACCACCCCCAAGTCACACACCATCCTGACTTGGACATATATCGGCCGTTCTTTATCGTCGCTGGGTCAAAATCCTGGAACTCCCTCCCTAACAGCACTGTGGGCGCACCTTCACCACACGGACTGCAGCCGTTCAAGAAGGCATCCCACCACCACCTTCTCGAGGGCAATTAGGGATGGGCAATAAATGCTGGCCTTGCCAGCGACGCCCACATCCTGAGAATGAATAAATAGAAATGCATTAGATGGCATCAGCCGAGGTTGCCAACCGCATTTCTGGGCTACGAAGTATGGAATATTGGCCGCGGTCATGATTGTTGTCGTATTAACCCCGGCTGGAAAGTGACTGTGTTTGGATGTCTGGTAAGGATCCGATTGGGCTGGAGTGTGAGGTTCCCACGGTCGTGTAACCTGCCACACAATCTCTAGCTAGGTGCATGAGTGAAGACTGGCCGCCATAGTTGAGGGTATCAAAGAGCAGCCAATGCAGTGCAGCATGAGTTAGTGTCATCAGGAGCTGGGGCAGAACGAATACAGTTACTTCACATCCTAAAATTATTTTAAAAATGACCCACCTTCTCTCTGCTGCCTTCTCCCAGCTCATTGCCCCATTTGTGGTGACTGAGGTGCAACATTTTTTCCACCTCCTTCCTGTAGGGTACTTTCCCTTTTCATAGGAACAGGAGGAGGCCATTCAGCCCCTCGAGCCTGTTCCTCCATTCAATTAGATCATGGCTGATCTGAATCTTAACTCTATCTACCCGCCTTGGTTCCGTAACCCTTAATGCCCTTGCCTAACAAAATCTATCAATCTTAATTTTGAAATTTTCAGTTGACCCCCCAACCTCAACACCTTTTTTGGGGGAGAGACTTCCAGATTTCCACCACCCTTTGTGTGAAGAAGTGCTTCCTGACATCACCCCTGAACGGCCTGGCTCTAGTTTTAAGGTTATGCCCCCTTGTTCTGGACTCCCCCCGCCCCCCACCCCCGACCCAATACAAGAGGGGCACTGATTGTAATGGAGACCCAATACAAGAGGAATATGATGGTAACAGAGAACCGAGCCAGAAATGGGTCCAGCTCTTGCTTTTCAACGGCATCTACAGCCAATATCCAGCAGTGACCTATTGTGGTTGAGGAGTAAAGTTGATGGGGCAGGAGTTTCCACTTTGGGTGCAATCGGCGATCCGGGCAAATTGCGCTAGTTTTGAAAAGTGTTTTTTCCTTCAAGGTTCTGCTCAAACTCATTTGCATATCACCGAACGCAACCTCTGCCATGAACCAGTGCTGTCGGGCAACGTTTCAGAATGTAATTTATCAAATTTTTCACTTGAAAGACCTTCCTTGATAGATTTAAGAGTGGTAACCTGGTGCAGTTTTATTAATACAGCTGAAAATGGGCTTATCACAAAAAATATGCATTTTTAATCAGTGTGTCTAGTCCGCCACTTGTGAGTAACCTGATTTTAAATAACTGAAAATGTCTTTTTTTTTAAAAAACTATACAGGATCATTTACTAGTTACATTGGTGTACAGTAGTTAGTTTCTTAGTAAATTAAAACAAATTCAAAAGCTTTTAAAACATGCCTATTAGTGTCCTTGCACCTAAAATAAATCAGCTTAATTTTAAGAACCTCCTCGAAGGCCGCAAATGGCGGAAATTCGCCATGGTGATTAATTCGATCTGGGGGCCAGTTTTGTGGGCGGGGCCAGCTTCAAGTGTGACTTTTTTTAAACTAAAGCAAAAGATCGCGGAAACTCGATTTGCACTGAACATAATTTCGGACGAATTGCGCTTATATTAAAAAAAAAACCAGCGCAATCGCACGGAAACTCAGCCTGATATTTGTAAGACCCAATCTGCACTGAGGCAGAGCTAATGATAGCAGGTAGCACATCTCCCATCCTATCCCACTGAACCCATTATCCAGCACAGAGTGAATAAGAGTCATGATCCCATGGCTCAAACTATTTAAAGGGTTTTGATTTTCATCAATAACTGTGGTAATAATATCTTGGCTGAACAAATTATTCCACATCAGCTTGGTTTAAAGGCCCAGATGGCCCACTCATGTGACATTGTGGAGTGAGTGACTCAAGGCTCTGTGGTATTGGCAGAAGGCACTTTTTGTGAAGGGTAGAATGTCAATAATATGCACATCTCTGAATATTTTTGAGTGTATTTTACATTCCTTAATCAACATCATAGGTTAATCTACACCCACGGGATATACTGAAAGCACAAATTGAAGTAATAGGTTTAGACTGGAATTATGCCCATAGTTTATAAAGAAAGACTTGCATTTATGTAGCGCCTTTTACAACCACCGGACGTCTCAAAGCGCTTTACAGCTAATTAAGTACTTTTGAAGTGTAGTCACTGTTGTAAATGTGGGAAATGTGGCAGCCAATTTGCACACAGCAAGCTCCCACAAACAGCAATGTGATAATGACCAGATAATCTGTTTTAGTGATGTTGATTGAGGGATAAATATTGGCCCCAGGACACCGGGGATAACTCCCCTGCTCTTCTTCGAAATAGTGCCCGTGGGATCTTTTACATCCACCTGAAAGACGGCACCTCTGACAGTGCAGCACTCCCCCAGCACTGCACTGGAGTATAATTAAATATTATGTAATACTAGACAATATCCTGTAGTGCAGTAGTCTGGGGAAGTGCGGTTAGAGGGATGGGGGTGTGGGTAATCGGACTAAGGTGAACGGGGTGTAATTACAGTGCGACAAGTTTACGTGGCAGTTGCCATTTTAAATGCGGACTTAGGAATTTACAAAGAAAGAAGTTGACAGGAAGGGGTAGATCTTGACTTTGAGCAGAAGCGTAAAACTGGTGATTGGCGAGTCCGCAGCTCGTTTTATATCTTCCCCTGATTTTTATTTCCATTGACGTCAATGGTAGTCCGTCCTTCTCGCACTTCCACCCCTCAATTGTTTCCATAAACAAAAGACCATGCAGATCCCTCAAGAATTTGTCTCATTTTGAGCCTCCACTGGGCAGCCTTTTCCACACATTTACTGCCCGCCATACAATCTAAACTGTTGCCTTTGTCTCCGCTCAGCTTGACTTTGTGCCACTGGTTACTGACTTTGAGCTTACGTCAACCAATTTAATAGGCTTCGGGTTTCTCAAACCTCTTTGGAAAACTTCAACAAGGTTTCCCTGGATCTTCCCCCCCCCCCCCCACCCCAAGCTTCCAAACTTGAGCTCATCCAAAACTCTGCTGCCCGTATTTTAACTCGCACCGAGTCCCGTTCACCCATCACCCCCTGTGCTGGCTGACCTAAATTGGCTCCCGGTCCGGGAACAGCCTCAATTTTAAAATTCTCATCCTTGTTTTCAAATCCCTCCATGGCCTCGCCCCTCTCCCTATCTCTGTAACAGCCTCCAGCCCCTACAACCCTCCAAACTCTCTGCGGTCCTCCAATTTTGTCCTCTTGCACATCCCTGATTTTAATTGTTCCACCATGAGCGACCCTGCCTTCAGCTGCCTGGGCCCTAAGCTCTGGAATCCCCACCCTAAACCTCTCCGCCTCTCTATATCTCTCTCCTCCTTTAAGAGGCTCCTTTAAAGCCTACCTCTTTGACCAAGCTTTTGGTCATCTGTCCTAATATCTCCTTATGTGGCTCGGTGTCAGTTTTTGTTTGATATTCGCTCCCGTGAAGCACCTTGGGACGTTTTACTACCTTAAAGGCGCTATATAAATGCAAGTTGCTGTATGTATGTGACAACAGCTGTTCTACGTATAACTGACTTGCAACTGCAGTGTCTGTGAAAGAACAATGAAACCCTTGCTCCCAGTGACTGTCTATATTTAGCATCTCTCCGCCTCCCAGCTACTGCCATTGCTGTCGCTTCACTGACTACAGTATATCCGAACAGTCAGATCTTGAAATAATATCAGCTATATATGGAATATCTTTGATTCTTGACATTAACGCTCACTACAAATATGTCATTTGCGGCAGATGTGTCACAATAGGGTGACATCAGCACCATCTTCCATCAAGCGACCAATGAGGTGAGTGGTTAGGTTAACGTAAGGAGGTATGAGGGGCGAGATGGCTAAGGTAGATTGAGAAATTAGATTAAAAGATATGTCAGTAGATAAGCAATTTAAAGAAATATTTCATAATTCTCAACGAATATACATTCCCTTGAGGAATATTAACTCCACTGGAAAAGTGGTACAGCCGTGGCTAATTGGAGAAGTTTAGGATAGTATTAGATTAAAAGAAGAGGCTTACAATGTTGCCAAAAAGAGTAGTGAGCCTGAGGATTGGGAGAGTTTTAAAAATCAGCAAAGGATGACCAAGAGATAGATAAAGAAGGGAGAAAATAGAATATGAGAGTAAACTAGTTAGAAATATAAAAACAGATAGTTAGGGCTCCTACAAGTATGTAAAAAGGAAGAGATTAGTGAAAGTAAAAGTGGGTCCCTTAGAGGCTGTGACAGGATAAATTATAATGAGGAATAAGGAAATGGCACAGATGTTAAAAATATATTTTGTATCTGTCTTCACAGTAGAAGACACAAAGAACATACCAGAAAGTGTGGGGAAACAAGGGTCTAATGAGAGTGAGGAACTTAAAGTAATTAATATTAGGAAAGAAAATGAACTGGAGAAATTAATGGGACTAAAAGACGCCAAATCTCCTGGACCTGATGGCCATCCATCCAAGGGTTCCAAAAGAGGTGGCTACAGAGCTAGTGGATGCATTGGTTTTGATCTTCCAGAATTCTCCAGATTCTAGAATGGTCCCCCATGAATTGGAAGGTAGCAAATGTAACCCCACTGTTCAAGAAAGAAGAGAGAGAGAAAGGAGAGAGAGAGAAAACAGGGAACTATAGACCAGTTAGCCTGACATCAGTAGTAGGGAAAAAGCTAGAATCCATTATTTAGGACTTGTTAACAGGGCACTTGGAAAATCACAATATGATTAGGCAGAGTCAACGTGGTTTTTGAAAGGAAAATCGTGTTTGACAAATCTATTAGAGTTTTTTGAGGGTTTAACTTAGCAGGGTACATAAGGGGGAACCAGTGGATGTAGTATATTTGGATTTTCAGAAGGCATTCGATAAGGTGCCACACAAGAGTTGTTACACAAGATTAAGGCTTGTGTGATTGGGGTAATATATTAGCATGGATTGAGGATTGGATAACGGACAGAAAACAGAGTAGGAATACACAGGTCATTTTCGGGATGGCAGGCTGTAACTAGTGGGGTGCTGCAAGGATCAGTACTTGGGCCTCAGTTATTTACAAACTATATCAATGACTTAGATGAAGGGATTGAGTATAATATATCCAAGTTTGCTGATGATACAAAGTTAGGTGGGAAAGTAAGCTGTGAGGAGGACGCAACGAGGCAGTTTGTGGGAACTTGCTGTGCGCAAATTGGCTGCCGCGTTTCCTACATTACAACAGTGACTACACTTCAAAAAAGTACTTACATAGATACATAGAAGATAGGAGCAGGAGTAGGCCATCCGGCCCTTCGAGCCTGCTCCGCCATTTAATGAGATCATGGCTGATCCTTCAATTCAGTATCCCGTCCCCGCCTTCTCTCCGTAACCCTTAACCCCTTTTGCCTGTAGAAATATATCTAATTCCCTCTTAAATATATTTAATGAGCTGGCGTACACTGCCCTCTGTGGCAATGAGTTCCACAGGTTCACCACTCTCTGAGTGAAGAAATTCCCCCTCATTTCTGTCCTAAATGGTTTAGCCCTTATCCTTAAATTATGTCCTCTAGTTCTGTTCTCACCCGCCAAGGGAAACATTCCTTCTGCATCTAATCTGTCTAGACCTGTCAGAATTTTATACACTTCTATGAGGTCCCCTCTCAATCTTCTAAACTCCAGTGTGTACATCCCTAAACTACATAGTCTCTCCTCATAGGTCAATCCCGCCATTCCTGGTATCAGCCTGGTGAATCGCCGCTGCACCCCCTCCATGGCAAGAACATCTTTCCTCAGATGAGGCGACCAAAACTGTACACAGTACTCGAGGTGTGGTCTCACCAGTGCCCTGTACAGCTGCAGCAAGGTATCCCTGTTCCTGTATTCCAACCCTTTTGCTATGAAGGCCAGCATACCGTTTGCCTTCTTGACCGCCTGTTGCACCTGCATGCTCGCCTTCAGTGACTGGTGTACAAGAACACCCAGGTCTCTCTGTACTTCCCCCTCTCCCAATTTATTGCCATTTAAATAATAATTTGCCCTCCCGTTCCTGCACCCAAGGTGGATAACTTCGCACTTGTCCACATTATAGTGCATCTGCCATTTATCCGCCCAATCACCCAGTCTGTCCAAATCGCTCTGGAGCTTCCTGGTCTCCTCCTCTGAGCCCACCCCCCCTCCTAGTTTAGTGTCGTCTGCAAATTTGGAAATGCTGCATTCGACTCCCTGATCCAGGTCATTAATATAAATTGTGAACAGCTGGGGACCCAGGACAGATCCCTGTGGTACCCCACTTGTTACTGCCTGCCATTCAGAAAATGAGCCGTTTATTCCAACTCTCTGTTTTCTATCTGACAGCCAGTTCTCTATCCACGTCAATACTTTCCCCTTTATCCCATGAGCTTCAATTTTCCATGCTAATCTTTTATGTGGACCTTATCGAAGGCCTTTTGGAAGTCCAGGTACACCACATCTACTGGCTCTCCCCCATCTATTTTACCAGTTACTCCCTCAAAAAATTCCAATAGATTAGTCAAGCACGATTTACCCTTTGTAAATCCATGTTGACTCTGTCCTATCCTGTCCCCATTTGCTAAGTGCTCGGCTATTTCATCCTTAATGATGGACTCCAGCATTTTGCCCACAACTGATGTAAGGCTTACAGGTCTGTAATTACCTGCTTTTTCCCTACCCCCCTTTTTGAATAGTGGGGTAACGTTAGCTACCCTCCAATCCATGGGCACTGTTCCCGAGTCTATGAATTCTGAAAAATCATGCTTAGTGCATCCGCTATCTCTAGGGCCACCTCCTTCAGTACCCTAGGATGCATGTTATCAGGCCCTGGGGATTTGTCCGCCTTCAATCCCTTTAGCTTCCTTAACACCATATCCTTAGAGATATTGATTTGCGTCAGTTCCTCCTTTGCCAATGTCCCTATTTTTCCCGATATCCCAGGGAGGTTTTTTGTGTCTTCCTTCGTAAAGACTGACCCAAAGTATGCATTTAGTTGGTCTGCCATTTCCTTATTTCCCATTATATATTCCCCCGTATCTGACTGCAATGGACCAACTTTGGTTTTCACCAGTCTTTTCCTCTTGATATACTTATAAAAGCTTTTGGAGTTAGTTTTTATATTTTCCGCCAGCTTGCTTTCGTAAGCTATTTTGCCCTTCTTGATTAAGCCCTTTGCCCTCCTTTGCTCTATCTTAAACTGTTCCCAATCTTCCGCTCTGGCGCGTTTTTTGGCTATTTTATACGCCCTATCTTTGGATTTTATGCTGTCTCTAATTTCCCCTGTTATCCACGGTTGAGTCACCTTTTTAGATTTCCTTTTATGCCAGATTGGTATAAACAATTTTTGCAATTTGTCATTCTATCTTTAAATGCTTGCCATTGTTTATCTACCTCCAGTCCTCCCAGGAACGTTGTCCAATCAGACCTACTCAGTTCCCGTCTAATGGCATCATAATTCCCCTTGTTTAAATTCAGGACCTGAGTCTCTGAGTCAATTTCTTCGCTCTCCATTTCGAGTGAGAAATCGATCATGTTATGATCGCTCTGACCCAAGGGTCCCCGTACAACAAGATTACTAATTAGTCCCTTCTCATTGCACAGTACCCAGTCCAATATAGCCTGTTCCCGAGTTGGTTCCTCGACATATTGATCCAGATAACCATCCCTTAAACACTCAAGGAATTCCTCCTCCTCATTATTTTTACTGATTAGGCTAGTCCAATCTATATGTAAGTTAAAGTCACCTATGATGACAGCTGTGCTCTTATTGCACGCTTCTCTAATTTCCCTCGTGATGCCCTCCCCAACCTCTATTTTACTATTTGGAGGCTATATACCACTCCTATTAATGTTTTTCGCCCCTCGCTATTTCTTAGCTCCACCCATATAGATTCTGTATTAACTGAGTTAATATCCTTCCTTTCAATTGCATTTATCCCCTCTTTTACCAGCAATGCTACCCCTCCTCCCTTTCTTTTTTGTCGATCCTTCCTAAATACTGAATACCCCTGTATGTTAAGCTCCCAGCCCTGCTCACCCTGCAACCATGTTTCCGTAATCCCAATTAGATCATAATTATTAACCTCTATTTCCACAGCTAATTCATCTACCTTGTTCCTGATGCTTCTCGCATTAAGGTATAAAACCCTCAGGCTTTTTTTATGCTCACATTTTTTATGAATTAGTTTGGCCCTTTGTTTTTTGTTCCTCTCCTTTTTACCATTTATTTCTGTCTGCCTTTCACTTTCCTCTATTTCACTACATGGGTTTCTAGCCCCCTGCCATACTAGTTTAAATGCTCCCGAACTGCTTTATCAAATTTACCCCGAGAACATCAGTTCCATCTTTGCACAGGTGTAGACCGTCCCTTTTGTATAGGTCACACCTACCACAAAACTGGTCCCAATGCCTCAAAAATTTAAAACCCTCCCTCTTACACCACTGCTCAAGCCACGTATTTAGCCTAACTATCCTGTTCTCTGTACTCTTACTAGCACGTGGCACTGGTAGTAATCCAGAGATTACTACCTTCGAGGTCCTACTTTTTAGCTTGGCTCCTAACTCCCTAAATTCTACTTGTAGGACCTCTTCCCTTTTTTTAGCTACGTCGTTGGTACCAACATGTATCACGACAACTGGCTGTTCCCCCTCCCCCTCCAGAATGTTCTGCACCCGTGCCGAGACATCCTTGACCCTTGCACCAGGGAGGCAAATTACCATCCTGGAGTCTCGGTCGCGACCACAGAAACTCCTATCTAATCCCCTTACAATCGAATCCCCTATTACTATAGCCCTGCCACTCTTTTTCCCTCTTCATTGACTGTAAAGCGCTTTGGGACATCCTGAGGTGGTGAAAGGCGCTATAGAAATGCAAGTCTTTCTTTTTTTGGTTGGTTCTGCAGGGCCTGCTCAGGAAGTGAACCTCGGCAAGGCATTCTTTATGGGCTGTAGTAGGGTTGCCAACTCGGGTTGGATGTAGTCCTGGAGGTTTCATCACACGAGTCCCACCTCCAACCGCCCCACTCGGTCAAACAGCCTTATTTTTTTTTCATCCTTCTCCAATAGTTTTGTAACTAATAAACAACAATGAGAAAACACGCATCCTTTTTTTTTTAATGCCTTTGTGCTCCCTGGTTACTGGCAGAAGTGTCCTGGAGATGAACCTTTAATTCCTGGATCCTCCAGGGCAATCCTGGAGAGTTGGCAACCCCTAGGCTGCACTCCCATGCAATGTTCTCTCTAATTCTCTTTGTGCGCGGTCCCTTTGGATGTGCTGCTGTGGCCGCGCATGCCGCTCTATCTTTTCCAGCGGCAACAGCCGGTGAGCGGCCTGCGCGGGACCTCCCGATCGATGTGCGGCTGTGCACTCACGCACCTTAGGGAGAACGTCGCAGTCCCACAAATATTACCACAGGGAGCTAAGTGTAACCCACGGAGGTTGTGAGTCCACAAACCTGCTGTCAGGGAAAGACTGCTTGCTCCAGCAGAGTAAAGGGAAGGAGCTTACTCACGCTTGGGTTGCCAACCCTCCAGGATTGGCCTGGAGTCTCCAGGAATTGAAGATTAATCTCCCGGACATGGCAGCGAGCAACACCCGGGAGAAAAATCATCGTGGGCGTTAAATAAAACTGATCTTTTCATTTTCTTTGAACACTTTCATTTCATAGTTATAAAAGTATTGGAGACGGGGAATGAAGGCTGTTTGACCGACAGTCAAGATTAATCCAATTGGGTAACGAAGAGTCCGCTCCTTTTCCAATTGGCCATGCACCCAGAGGATGGCCCAATGGCGGGTCCAGATGGGAAGTCATGTGATGAAACCTCCAGGAATACGTCCAACCAGAGTTGGCAACCCGAGCCCACACTGCGAATGATCGGACTGTGAGGTTATTCTGTTCATCGGTGACGGGAACGTCACAGCAGATGTCTTGCGCATTACACTCACTGACTTCTTTTTGTTAAAGAGCAAGATGTCTAACTTGTCAAACTAGATTACGATCGCTTGTCAGCCTTGGCTCAGTCTCTTCTGAGTCAAAAGTGCGAGTCCCGCTCCAGAGACTTGAGCACATAATCCAGGCTGACACTCCCAATACCGGTACTGAGGGAAGAAGGTTCAGGTCATGGGGAGAGTACAGACAAGATTCACTGAGATGACACCAGGGATGAGAGGCGTTAGCTATTGAGGAGACACTTGGGGGGGGGAAATGGGTCTCTTTTCATTAGGACAATGGAGATTACACCCCGTTTAGCCTTGCATCATCATCACTATCATTTAATCACTCCTGCCCTCCACCCTATCACAGACCTTCCATTTTGTTCTTTCCCCCCCTCCCCCTCCCCTTTTTCCCTGCCCCTGTACTTGCTTATAAACCTGTCACATCTCTAACTTCTTCCCGTTCTGATGAAAGGTCATCGACCTGAAACGTTAACTCTTGTTTCTCTCTCTCTCCACAGATGCTGCCTGACCTGCTGAGTATTTCCAGCATTCTCTGTTTTTGTCAGTTAACTTAACTGTTCCTCACAACCAGTGTTCGGGGTCTAAACTCATGCTGGCCTCCATTCTGTCCACTGTGCATGTTCCCTGGGAGATGTGCGCATAACGTTAACTCTGTTTCTCTCTCTGCTGAGATACCTGCTGAGTATTTCCCAGCATTTTCCGTTTTTATTTGAGAGTAAGAGGAGGTCTGAGAGGGAAGTTCGAAGTTATGAGGGGCGCGAGCAAAGTAAATATGAAAAAAACTATTTCCACTGGTCGGTGAATTGGTAACTGGAAGACCGTCACCAATATGATCATCACCAATAGAGACAGGGAGAGGTTCGGGGAAGTTTTTTTGTGCAGAGGGTTGCGAGGACATGGAATGGGGACAGGAACGCTGGGCCGATTGGCCTCCTTCTCTGCTGCGGGGTTCTTTGGTTCCAATATTTTCCAGCACAAGTCGCTGGAGCACGATCAGGAGCGGGAATCCTGGCTCCATTGTCCTGCCTAGATCTCAGCAGCTCGCCCTGGTGGCTGTGTTGGTAAGTACAACCACCCAGGCATGCCAATCAGCAAAGTCTCAGTTTTTGGTCCCTTGATCTGTGCGGAGTTTGCTGATCTCAGCCACGGCCACGGTTGGGTTCCTGCTCCAGACCAGATTTACGTCCAGTCACACCTACCTAGAGGACTAGAATACAAGGGGGTAGAAGTTATGCTGCAGCTGTACAAAGCCCCTGGTTAGGAGTACTGCGAGCAGTTCTGGGCACCACAAATTAGGAAGCCTTGGAGGGAGTGCAGCGTAGGTTTACCAGAATGATACCCGGACTCCAGGGGTTAAGTTACGAGGAGAGATTACACAAACTAGGGTTGTATTCCCTGGAATTTAGAAGATCAACGGGTGATCTGATCGAAGTTTAAGGGGAAATAGATAGAGAGAAACTATTTCCGCTGGTTGGGGATTCTAGGACTAGGGTACATAGCCTAAAAATTAGAGCCAGACCTTTCAGGAGTGAAATTAGGAAACACTTCTACACACAAAGGGTGGTAGAAGTTTGGAACTCTCTTCCGCAAATGGCAATTGATGCTAAATCAATTGTTAATTTTAAATCGGAGATTGATAGATTTTTGTTAACCATAGGTATTAAGGGATATGGGCCAAAGTTAGGTCGCAGATCAGTCATGATCTCATTGAATGGCGGAACAGGCTCGAGGGGCTGAATGGCCTCCTCCTGTTCCTGTGTTCCCACGTGTGCGCGTAAAGTGAGGACAGGAGCACGCTCAGCTGCGATGCACTCTATGGGAGAATAGTTTGGGGACACTCAGGGCCGAACGGAGACCTTCATCCCGTTACTCTGGTCCCTGTAACCTTGTTCTTCCGTGAACCCGTTTGGGTGTATTCCTGTTCAGTGACAGACATCCAATAAATCCACACACTGAAACGATGGCATTCTTTATTGATTACAATACTGTTATACAATACTGTACAGCATGCATAGATAGTCTTTAACCGCATGTAAATACACATGCAAATATTAGTACAACTTTATTCTGAATATTACTGAGTTTATTCCTACAATGCCTTAATCGAGACAGACACTACCAAATGTCCATTAAGTGAGTGATAGTCCCAGGAGCTTATCTGTGCGGTGCGTTAACCTCAGATTTTTATGTATTTTTTGGTTTGTTCTCTGTAGTTTCATTTATTTTAAGTGCTTCTGGCTTTGGTTCAATCTTTAATTAACCTGAACACCTCCAACCACTTGAAAGATTCAATGGTTTTCTTTGAATGAGTTTCTCAAAGGTCCGGGTGCTGTACTGTTGCGGCGTGATGCCAGCCTCCGGTTTTGGAAGGGCCCCGCGTGTGAACGTTTGCTTTCCCAAGGTCCGCCACCACCCCACCACTAGGGACGGGCAATAAATCCCGGCCTTGCCAGCGACGCCCACCTCCCGAGACCGCACGGAAAGAACACTGTCATTTCTGAACCTGATTTCCTAACCCGTGTCCCTCGGTTGGCCTTCAGTTCAAGAGGGCTGGAAGACAAAGGGGCGGAAGTTATGCTACAGCTGTATAAAGCTCTGGTCAGACCCCATCTGGAGTAACTGCGTTCAGGAAGGATAGATTGGCCTTGGAGGGGGTGCAGCGCAGATTCACCAGAATGATAGCGGGGCTAAAAGGGTTAAATTAGGAGGACAGGTTGCATAGACTAGGCTCGTATTCCCTCGAGTATAGAGATTAAGGGGTGATCTAATTGAGGTGTTTAAGATGATTAAAGGAATTGATCGGGTAGATAGAGAGAAACTATTTCCTCTGGTCAGGGAGTCCAGAATAAGGGGGCATAACCTTAAGATTAGAGCCAGGCCGTTCAGGGGTGATGTCAGGAAGCACTTCTTCACACAAAGGGTGGTGGAAATCTGGAACTCTCTCCCCCAAAAAGCTGTTGAGGCTGGAGATCAATTGAAAATTTCAAAACTGAGATTGATAGATTTTTGTTAGGCAAAGGTATTAAGGTCTATGGAGCCAAGGCGGGTCGATGGAGTTAAGATACAGATCAGCCGTGATCTAATTGAATGATGCAACAGGCTCAAGGGGCTGAATGGCCTCCTCCTGTTCCTATGTTACTCCCCAAGCAATGAGTGAGGTGGAATGGCCGACAGGAAGGCACTTCACAGCTGGAGGGAAAGAAACATAAGGGACCAATCGTGACCGACACAAGACTGTCCCCTTTAAGGTGAGTAGCGTGACATGAGCCGCACTGTCCCACAAAAGTCACTTTATGTTTTAAGTAGGATTGCTTGGTGTCAACTGTGGCTCAGTGGGTAGAACTTTTGCCTCTGATTCAGAAGGTTGTGGGTTCATCATCACACTGTAGCAACTCGAGCACAAAATATATTCCGACACTCCCAGTGCAGTACCGAGGGAGTGCTGCACTGTCGGAGGTGCTGTCCTTTGGATGAGATGTTAAACCGAGGACCCGTCTGCTCTCTCTGGTGGACGTAGAAGATCCCGCGGCCGCTATTCAAAGAAGAGCAGGGGAGTTTTCCCCGATGACATGATCAATATTTATCCCTCAACCAACATCACTAAAACAGATTATCTGGTCATTATCACATTGCTGTTTGTGGGAGCTTGCTGTGCACAAATTGGCTGCTGCGTTTCCTACATTATCACAGTGACTACACTTCAAAAGTACTTCATTGGCTGTAAAGCGCTTTGGGATGTCCTGAGGTCATGAAAGGCGCTATAAAAATGCAAGTTTTCCTTTATTGCATCAATATTTTGAATTTTTTTTTGGTAAATTTGTTCTCAGTAAATGAAGGATATTAGTGCAGGGAATTGCAACAAATTCCCATTATGGGTGGGTGGAAAATGTGCCCCAGTGTCAGCATCAAACATTCCCAAGTCAGGCACAGCAGAGTTGTATGCTGAGTGAAGCACGCCCTATACTCAGCCACAACAATAGGAGCAGGCTTCCTCCCTTCACCAGCTCAATCACACTGGCTCTTGTAACTAACAAACTTCTCATTTTTGCTACGCCTAATGTAAAGAGGAAATCTTAGCCTCAGCCCCAACCTCACAAAATGCCCCCAGGCTGGACCAGCGAGACATTCCTTCACATCCCGCCCTGGCGCCTCTGGGGTGAGGTTTGCTAATTGGAGCCACAAAGGAACTGTTTTGTGCTGTGGGTCCGTACCCACCAGAGACTGTGCTCAGACTGTCCCCAAACTCATTTCATTAGCACCCTGATAGCCAGCAAAACCTGAATAATCGGACAAAAATACAATCATTTCCAGTAGTGTCGTGATACTGTTATACCATGTGGCCCCCATTCACAACATGCATATGTGTGCGTGTGTGTGTAAATGTGCATGTGTGTGTAAATGTGTGTGTAAATGTGTGTGTAAATGAGTGTGTAAATGTACGTGTGTGTGTAAATGTGTGTGTAAATGAGTGTGTAAATGAGTGTGTGTGTAAATGTGTGCGTGTGTGTAAATGTGTGTGTAAATGAGCGTGTGTGTGTAAATGTGTGTGTGTGTAAATGTGTGCGTAAATGTGTGTGTAAATGTGTGTAAATGTGTGTGTGTGTGTAAATGAGTGTGTGTGTAAATGTGTGTGTAAATGAGTGTGTGTGTAAATGTGTGTGTAAATGTGTGTGTGTGTGTAAATGTGTGTGTAAATGAGTGTGTGTGTGTGAATGTGTGTGTAAATGAGTGTGTGTGTAAATGAGTGTGTGTGTGTGTGTAAATGTGTGTGTAAATGAGTGTGTGTGTGTAAATGTGTGTGTGTGTGTAAATGTGTGTGTAAATGTGTGCGTAAATGTGTGTGTAAATGTGTGTGTAAATGTGTGTGTGTGTGTGTAAATGTGTGTGTGTGTAAATGTGTGTGTGTGTGTGTAAATGAGTGTGTGTGTGTGTAAATGTGTGTGTAAATGTGCGTGTGTGTGTGTAAATGTGTGTGTGTGTAAATGTGTGTAAATGAGTGTAAATGAGTGTGTGTGTAAATGTGCGTGTAAATGTGTGCGTAAATGTGTGTGTAAATGAGTGTGTAAATGAGTGTGTGTGTGTGTGTGTAAATGTGTGTGTGTGTGTGTGTATGTAAATGTGTGTGTGTGTAAATGTGTCTGTAAATGAGTGTGTAAATGAGTGTGTGTGTGTAAATGTGTGTGTGTAAATGAGTGTGTGTGTGTGTGTGTAAATGAGTGTGTGTGTGGGTGTGTAAATGTGTGTGTGTGTGTAAATGTGTGTGTGTATGTAAATGTGTGTGTGTGTGTGTGTGTAAATGTGTGTGCGTGTGTGTAAATGTGTGTGTGTTGGGGGTATTAAGTAGATGATAACTGGGATTCTATTCCCCTATATAATTTTGTGAATGTCACAATATTTCCTGATGCATTTGGTCAGTTCTGCACGGATAGAGTGTGAAGAGAAACAGTGATGAGACTTTGTTGAGATGCGTAAGGGGTAGAGGGGTCTGCCTTCTCCAACGAGGATAGTCTGGATATTTGTGGAGGGATAGAATATCAATCATATTATACAAATAACCATCATACATCTAAGCTCATTATTATTCCAGCCTTTCTGTTCACGATGGCCTTAAATCATTTCCATTGATCTGCTACTTTTGCAATAACTTTTGCAAAGGAAGGAAAAACAGCGAAGGTCACCGTGGTAACTGCGTGGACTTTATACCGAGTGACACCTTAAGCTGCACTGCCAGGCTCGCTGTCCAGTCAGAATATCGGATTGTTCTCTGGTATTGACGACTTGATTGAATGGTTTAATTTTGCACATCCGATGGGCAGAGTGTTTCGCAAAGCTGCCATGTGAAGAGGTTTAAGATACGCATATCACACTCATGGCCACTAGCTACCAGTATATGAATCAGAGAATGATACAGCACAGAAGGAGGCCATTCGGCCCATCGTGCCTGTGCCGGCTCTCTGAAAGAGCTCTCCAATTAGTCCCACTCCCCTTGTTCTTTCCCCATAGCCCTGCATATTTTTTCTTTTCAAGTATTTATCCAATTCCCTTTTGAATGTTACTATTGAATCTGCTTCTCTTTCAGGCAGTCAGATCATAACTCACTGTGTAAAATAAATTCTCCTCATCTCCCCCTCTGGTTCTTTTACCAATCACCTTAAATCTGTGTCCTCTGGTGACCGACCCTCCTGCCATTGGAAACAGTTTCTCCTTTATTTATTTGTTCACAGGATGTGGACGTCGCTGGCAAAGGCCGGCATTTATTGCCCATCCCTAATTGTCCTTGAGAAGGTGGTGGCGCTTTCTTGAACCGCTGCAGTCCGTGTGGTGAAGGTACACGTTTGACTTTGTCGTAGCGGTTTGGTACAACTGAGTGTCTCGCTAGGCCAGTTCAGAGGGGCAGTTAAGAGTCAACCACATTGCTGTAGGTCTGGAGTCACATATAGGCCAGACCGGGTAAGGACGGCAGATTTCCTTCCCTAAAGGACATTAGTGAACCAAATGGGTTTTTACAACAATCTGGCAGTTTCATGGTCACCATTACTGATACTAGCTTTTTAAAAAAAATTCTAGCTTTATTTAATTCACTGAATTTAAATTCCCCAGCTGCCGTGGTGGGATTTGAACTCACGCCTCTGGATTACTAGTCCAGTAACATAACCACTATGCTACCGTACCCTCTATAACTCTATAAAAATGATGAGATAAATCAACAATTAGTGGTTAGGTGACGTCAACTTGGGTTTTAAAAGCCTTTAGCTTGTAGGAGGAGGGGGCGCGAGGGAACGGAGACAGGAAATCAATTGTACAGTTTTAAGGTCCTAGAATTGAATGTGAAGAGTATTGGCAAACGGCTTGACTATGGTGGAGGCGCTGGGTTGTGGTCAGGTGCAGGGACCCCCGGCGGATCTTGTCCCTCCCTGAAGCCCCCGGCAAAGGCCAACAAATTCAGACACCGCTGATCCTCTCAGACAAGGTTCTATTTCTCCCGTTCATTTAATTTTGTCCCCTTCACTTCCAACCCCTGAAACAACTCAATCACAGAAAATGTGCTCTTATTTGCGTCGGAATAAACCAGCAATATTCCAACTCCAGTAAGTAGAAAACCAAGCAAGGGTTGGGGGGGTGGGGGGGGGGGGGTTGGTAATTGGGAGTGTGGGTGATAACAATAATGCCCAGTAGTTTTGTTGGCTATTAGGGTCCTAACATGCAACATTTTCGACAGGACCTCTCAAACCCGCGACCTCCACCACCTAGAAGGACGAGGGCAGTGGGTGCATGGGAACACCATCACCTCCAGGTTCCCCTCCAAGTCACACATACACCATCCCGCCTTGGCTATAACTTCACTATAACAAAACCCGCCCATAACGACCCCCCGGTTTTAACGAACCCCCAATGGCAGCACCATATTTTTTCCAATGGTGAGGGGGGGGGGAAGAGGTTATATGTGGGGATCAGGAGGTCAGGTTCGAATAACAGAGCTGCAAGATTGGCTGAATGTTTTGCAGCTTTGTTTGATGATCTTGGGGATCAGAGAGTGTTTCTTCTGAACGTTCTCACATGGATTAAATGGGGGTGGGGGAGGAGGGGTGATGTGCGGGGGGGGGCGGTCCATGAAGGGATAAGTTGTACGTGGACTCGGTGGGAGGGTTGGGCTTAATGGGTTAAATGGCCTTTTATATTTTTATGCTTCCTCATGTTCTCACCATGCAGGTGATTGCAGAATTCCGTTTCTGACGCTCCGGGAGTCAGTCTTTCTTTATGGTGCCTCAGCTCAACTGTTGCTCAAACCCCCGCCCACGCTTTAGTTACCTGTAGACTCGACTATTCCAACGCACTCCTGGCTGGCCTCCCATCTTCCACCCTCCATAACTTGAGCTCATCAAAAACTCTGCTGCCCGTGTCCTAACTCGCACCAAGTCCCGTTCACCCATCACCCCTCTGCTTGCTGACCTACATCGGCTCCCGGTTAAGCAACGCCTCGGTTTTAAAATCCTCATCCTTGTTTTCAAATCCCTCCATGGCCTCGCCCCTCCCTATCTCTGTAATCTCCTCCAGCCCTACAACCCTCCGAGATCTCTGCGCTCCTCCAATTCCGGCCTCTTGAGCATCCCCGATTTTAATCGCCCCACCATCGGCGGCCGTGCCTTCAGCTACCTGGGCCCTCAGCTCTGGAATTCCCTCCCTAAACCTCTCCGTCTCTCTACCTCTCTTTCCTTCTTTAAGACGCTCCTTAAAACCTACCTCTTTGACCAAGCTTTTGGTCACCTGTCCTAGTATCTCCTTATGTGGTTCGGTGACAAACTTTGCCCGATTATGCTCCTGTGAAGCGCCTTGGGACGTTTTACTATGTTAAAGGCGCTATATAAATGCAAGTTGTTGTTGTAGCACTAGTTGGCTTAAAAGCCTAAAGATTCAATTGAGGATTTCCACCCCCCGCCGGCCCCCAGTTGAAGACCATCAGTGATTGAGTCGCAGTTCAATTATTGCTGTAACCAATGGACAACAAACACTTTCTGGTGGGCTTGGTGATGATGAAGGAGACGTCATGTTTGTGGCGGGGGGGTTTAGCCTCTTGGTGTAGAGTTGACACAAGGCGATGCTAAGCAGTAAGAGTAACAGATCGTGGCGTCGGTAACTGCACCACACCCTCGACACTGTGGCTGCCTTCAGACCACAGATGAAATCTCTTCTTGATAGATCGAGGGCCGTGGCTGAGGCGAGTGTATATATAATAATTATAAGGATTTCTTTTTGACAACAGTCCTTATTCATTCAGAATCCTCCTTGGTAAAGCCCTGCAATCTAATATAGATTCTAAAAAAAACTTTTCTCCTGTCCATCAGACAGTCTTACTTTACGGTTGGTGCTTCGTTCTCCGGTCTGTCGGAGTCTCTCGCTCCCCAGTCGTCCAGCCGTCCCTGCCCCTCCCCCTCCCCCGACACTTCCCCCTCTCCCCCATCCCCCGTCCCTTTGCCCTCCAGGCGGCTGCCCCTCACGGCGTCCTCCAGCGCCTTCTGCCGCCGGTAGAAGTGGGAGAACTTGTTGAAGATGATGGTGATGGGCAGCGCCACCACCAGGATGCCCCCGAGGATGCAGCCCGAGGCAGCCAGCTTGCCCGCCACGGTGATGGGCACCACGTCCCCATAGCCCACCGTCGTCATGCTCACCGTGCCCCACCACCAGCAGGCCGGGATGGTGTCCAGTCCAACGTCCTCGTCCTTCTCAGCCGTGTATGCCATACCGGAGAAGACGCAGACCCCGACGCCCAGGTACAGCAGAAGGATCCCCACCTCCCGATAGCTGTGCTTTAAAACAGAAATAAAGAACCATCAGTACCATGGAGTCATAGCGATGGACCATGAGACCTTCAGTAGGACGTGACTGGTAGAAGATGGTATAGAGAACACCAAGTCTGAGATACCTCGATTTTAAAATTGGATACATGCTAGAGCAGACTTTTAATTGTATTTTTTGAATTCATTCATGGGATGTGGGCGTCGCTGGCAAGGCCAGCATTTATTGCCCATCCCTAATTGCCCTTGAGAAGGTGGTGGTGAGCCGCCTTCTTGAACCGCTGCAGTCCGTGTCGTGAAGGTACTCCCACCGTACTGTTAGGGAGGGAGTTTCAGGATTTTGACCCAGCGACGATGAAGGAATGGCCGATATATGTCCAAGTTAAGATGGTGTGTGACTTGGAGGAGAGATTGGGTCGATTGGGCTTATACTCGCTGGAGTATAGAAGAATGAGAGGGGATCTCATCGAAACATATAAAATTCTGACAGGTCTGGACAAACTAGATGCAGGAAGAATGTTCCCGATGGTCAGAGAGTCCAGAACCAGGGGTCATAATCTAAGGATAAGGGGTAAGCCATTTAGGACAGAAATGAGGAAGAATTTCTTCACCCAGGGAGTGGTGAACCTGTGGAATTCTCTACCACAGAAGGTAGTTGAGGCCAAGTCATTAAATATATTCAAGAATGAGTTAGATATATTTCTTAAAGCTAAAGGTATCAAGGGATATGGGGAGAAGGCAGGGACAGGGTACTGAGTTTGGATGATCAGCCATGATCTCATCGAATGGCGGAGCAGGCTCGAGGGGCCGAATGGCCTACTCCTGCTCCTATCTTCTATGTTTCTATGGAAGGGGATTTGGAGGCGATTGTAAGCTGATTGATATAGTGTAGCATATATTGCTGTTGTGTTATATACTCTTTATATATTGTATTGTTTATGTTGCACTCGCAGATCGCCCCGTGTCCTTGCCCATGGTACGTTGGGTGATACATTATTTTATAATGACAGGAGATGTATACCATGTGACACACAAAGTATTATTCTGCTGCTAAGGTGTGCTTAGTCTGGCCTGGCCCTTTACGTACATCAAGGCTAGTTGCTGTAACTCCTGAGGTCATTTAGAGGCGAATTGTCTCTGTTGAGGGGCGTTTGTTGATTGGGAGATGATTGTCAGTCAAGCTCCAGACCAGAAGAAACCCCTTTTTTGATACTTTTGGCACCATAAAATGAACACACACTAAATACAAAACTTATATATTTATAAATGCTGACAGTCGTCCATTATTCTCCATACAAACAATCTTATCTCCTTGATTAGATTCCAGCCTGTAATTGACTCCTGAGTATATTATTCTGTATCTCATCCACCAACCCTGCGATTAGATTCCAGTTTGTAATTCACTCCCATTATTCTCTATTTACAGGTCCTTTAAGCTTAATTTAATTGGTGCTTGTTTGATAGAAAGCCTTTATCCAGTGATAGAACGTTGAGTTGGATTGATTACAGTAATGCAAGTGTCTTCAGATAAGGAAATTAATAACTTTGAGGTATCTAATGCGATGCATCTATATTGCAGTTTATCAATACTTACAATGATATTGGGATTCCCATTATTTCTTTATAATATATGCAGCAGTATAGTATAGCATAACAATATAGCTCATAATACATAAGTATTATTCTTATATACATAGAATTACATAAAATATACAGCATAGAAACAGGCCATTCGTACCTAACCAGTCCGTGCCGGTGTTTATGCTCCACTCGAGCCTTCTCCCATCCTTCCTCCTCTAACTCTATCAGCATAACCCTCTATTCCCTTCTCCCTCATGTGCTTATCTAGCCTCCCCTTAAATTAATCTCTGCTATTCGCCTCAACTACTCCCTGCGAGTTCCACATTCTCACCACTCTCTGGGTAAAGTTTCTTCTGAATTCCCAATTTGATTTTCTTGGTGACTATCTTTTATTGATGGCTTGTAGCTTTTGCTCTTCCCCACAAGTGGAAACATATAATAGAGTAGTGCTTATTAATAAATGTGATATTTAGAGCACTGTTACTTCCCAATAGTCTACAAGAGGTGAAATTCTGGTAATTTTGTTACGACCATGTTGCAATTCCCTAACCTCTCGGTTTCTTTTCCTGTCCTCCATACATCTCCTCCTCTTTTGAAGGTATCGATTTGTACTGGAGTACAGTTTCTGAAGTGATAAAAGCCTTTTCATGTCTCGTGCAAATGGTAACTCGCTGTGGCTCAGTCGAAGCACTCTTGTCTCTCGAGTCGGAAGGCCGTGGGTTCAAGTACTCACTCCAGAGACTTGAGCACAAAATCTAGGCTGACACTCCCAGTGCTGCACTGTCAGAGGTGACGTCTTTCGGATGAGACATAATCTCTCTCGGGTAGATGTAAGAGATCCCATGGTACTATCTGAAGAAGAGCAGGGGGGGGTTTGCCGCAGTGTCCTGGCCAATATTTATCCCACAACCAAATCACTAAAACAGATGATCTGGTCATTATCACATTGCTGTTTGTGGGAGCTTGCTGTGTGCAACTTGGCTGCCGCATTTCCTACATTTACAACAGTGACTACACTCCAAAAAAGTATTTCATCGCCTGTAACAGCGCTTTGGGATGCCATCAAAGCAGACGTAAAGTTGGTTTCTTCTGGCCTGGTGCCAGAGTTGTACAAGCTTCTCCCAACAAACAAATACCCCTCAATGAAAACAATTAACATCCATTGACCAGGACACCAGGGAGAACTACCCAGATCTTTTTCAAAATAGTAGCCATGGGATCTTTTACATCCACCTGAGAGAGCAGGCGGGGCCTCGGTTTAACGTCTCATCCGAAAGACGGCGCCTCCGACAGTGCAGCACTCCCTCAGCACTGGCACTGGGAGCGTCAGCCTGGATTTCTGTGCTCAAGTCTCTGGCGTGGGACTGTGAACCCCACAACCTTCTGACTCCGAGGCGAGGGTGCTACCCACTGTCCAGGGGTGACACGACATTCGTATGGCGCCATATTCAGAGTTCTCTCGGTCTCTTGGCCAGCATTCCTCCCTCAACCAAAAAAAAAAATGAACTGGTGATTCATCTCATCTCTGTTGGTCGGAAATTGCTGACGCTGCATGGTCGCCTATGGAACAGTCAGCGCTCTCCAAAAAATAACTTCATGATGTGAAGTGCTTTGCAATGTTTCAATAATGTGATAAGGCCCTGTATGAATCTCAGTGCTAATTCTGTTTCTTTCTCACTGTAACATTCTGCATTTATTGATGTATTTGTGGCACTGTGCAGCTGGGCAAAATGATTCTGCTTCTATTGTTCTACATTGTTTTTTTTAAAATTCATTCTCAGGACGTGGGCGGCAAGGCCGGCATATTTTTGCCCGTACCTAGTTGCCCTGAGAAGGTGGTGGTGGGCCTTCACGAGTAATCGCTGCGGTTAGTGGTTTGTTACAATGCTGGGCCACTTCAGAGGGCAGTTAAGAGTCAACCAGGTTGGTGTGGGACTGGAGTCACATAGAGGCCCAGACCGGGTAAAGGACGACAGGTTTCCTCCCCTGTAGGACATTAGTGAACCAGTTGGGTTTTTATGACATTCAGACAGCTTCATGGTTACTTGTACTGATGCCAGTTTTTTTAATTCCCAGATTTTTTAAACCGAATTCAAAAATTCTCAAACTGCCATGGTGGGATATGAACTCACTCAGTTGTCTGGATTTGTCCGGGCCTGCTGGATTACTAGTCCAGTAGCATAACCACTACACTACCAGACCCACTGCATTGTTGTTGTATTGCATCATATCATGTTACATCATAGAAGGAGGCCATTCAGCCCATCGTTCCAGTGCTGGCTCTCTGAAAGAACTGACGACTTAATTCCATTCACCTGCTCTTTTTTATGTTTTAAATTTTCTTTTGCAAATATTTATCCATTTTTGTTTTAAATTATGGATTCAGCTTCCATCCCGGTAGGGAATTCCTTGTTCTAACAACGCTCAATGCAAAAAAAAACAGTTCTCCCCTAGCCTCTCCCTTTGATCTTTTACATAGAATTACATAGAATGTACAGCACAGAAACAGGCCATTCGGCTCAACGGGTCGGTGCCGGTGTTTATGCTCCACACGAGCCTCCTCCCACCCTCTGTTCATCTCACCCCCATCAGCATAACCTTCTATTCCTTTCTCCCTCATGTGTTTATCTGGCTCCCCTTAAATGTATCTGTGCTATTTAACTCAACTACTCCTTGTGGTAGCGAGCTCCACATTCTCACCACACTCTCTGAGTAAAGACGTTTCACCTGAATTATCTATTGGATTTATTAGTGGCTATCATATATTTATAGCCCCTAGTGATGATGATAATGATTTAAACATATGCACTTTAGTTACTGATTCACACCAGCGGAAATAGTTTTTCCTGATTTACCTTATCAAAAACCCTCCTAATTTTGAATATCTCTCTCAGATCTCCTCTTAACCCTTCTCTGCTCACCCATTTTCTCTGCGATCTCCTCATAACTAAAGCCTCTTATCCCTGGGATCATCTTTAGTGAATCTCTTCTGTGCCCTCTCCATGGCCTTGAAATCCTTTTATGTTTATGAAGTGGATCATGTACAGCACAGAAACAGGCCATGCGGCCCTCCTGGTCCATGACGCCGTTTATTCCTTTCTCCCTCATGTGTTTATCCAGCTTCCCCTTAAATGCACCTATTCTATTGGCCTCAACCACTCCCTGTGGTAGCGAGTTCCACATTCTCACCGCTCTCTGGGTAAGGATGTTCTTGCCATGGAAGGAGTTCAGCGAAGATTCACAAGGCTGATACCTGGGATGGCAGGAATGACATATGAGGAGAGATTGGGTCGATTGGGCTTATACTCGCTGGAGTATAGAAGAATGAGAGGGGATCTCATTGAAACATATAAAATTCTGACAGGTCTGGACAAACTAGATGCAGGAAGAATGTTCCCAATGGTCAGAGAGTCCAGAACCAGGGGTCATAATCTAAGGATAATGGGTAAGCCATTTAGGACAGAAATGAGGAAGAATTTCTTCACCCAGAGAGTGGTGAACCTGTGGAATTCTCTACCACAGAAGGTAGTTGAGGCCAAGTCATTAAATATATTCAAGAATGAGTTAGATATATTTCTTAAAGCTAAAGGTATCAAGGGATATGGGGAGAAGGCAGGTACAGGGTACTGAGTTTGGATGATCAGCCATGATCTCATCGAATGGCGGAGCAGGCTCGAGGGGCCGAATGGCCTACTCCTGCTCCTATCTTCTATGTTTCTATGTTTCTATCTTATATTTATGGCCCCTAGTTTTGGTCTCCCCCACAAGTGGAAATATCTTCTCTACATCTACCCTATCAAACCCTTTCATAATCTTAAAGACCTTTATCAGGTCACCAGAAGAGCCCCAGCCTGTTCAATCTTTCATTATGCTTGCACTGTATACACCAAAGCTTTGTAATTTCTTTTCCTGATTTACCTTATCTACAACCCTACTATCAAGTGATATGGAGCAATGGCAGGGAAATGGAGTTGAGGTACAGATCAGCCATGATCTTACTGAATGGCGGAGCAGACTTGAGGGGCTGAATGGCCTCCTCCTGTTCCGATGTTCCTCATAGAAGTGTCTTTGACCTCTGATGCCTTGACCCCCTCATAGATAGAAAAGATTGAGGTCCCTATCTTTCTTAAAGATCTTTATTTGAGTATTTTCAAACTGATTCCTCATGGGTTAGAAACCACAAAGGAAATCTGACCTCTCAATCAGCATTAAATTGAAAAGAAAAAGTCAAACGATGAGAAAAGCCCAATTCTAACCTTTAAGGTTGCTCCTAATGACCGAAGTCCTGTTGAGTGACGTGCTAACTTGAGCACTCTAAAAATCCTCATCAACCTGAGGACTTGAATCACCTTCCCCAGATTCTCCAGATCAGTTGCATGGCCAAAGATCAGATCAACCAGCAGAGTGAAGTAAAATGGTAGCACGGAAACGATGTCAATCATGTTGAGCGGGTGAAAACAAAACCTCTTGAGGTTGGGGGTCAGGAGCAGCCGTGAACAGACCTCCATGGAGAACCAAGCAATGCAGAAGTGTTCCACGATTTGTAACCTGGGGTCATCGATCTCTTCCTCATTTTCATCCAAGATCTGGTACTCGGGCATGCTGTGAATGCACATGGTGGCAATGGATCCTAACACCACACTGATGGACATGAAGCTGAAAAGTCTACTTGGGATGGAATAGCCCGGATTCTCCAATGTCAACCAGAGCTGTTTCCTGTAGTTCCCGTACTTCATCCCGCGGAATCTCAGCAAGTCGCGGTTAAAATCGGAGATGTCATCCGGAGAAGTGTCGATGCTACTCACATCACTTTCTTCATCCCAGTTTTTGCGCCTGCTCTCGGTCTTGCGGTCGTGGTATCGATAGCTGCAGCAGGTATCGAGGAAGAACTCGTTGATGCCCCAATATTCGATCTCCTGCGAAAATGAGAAGACGCAAAGTTCCTCCATCATGTGCAGCTTCCCAGTCTGGTAAAAGTTTAAGACGTACGGGAAAAGCCCTGGGTGCCTGTCAAAGTAGAACTCTCTCTTTGATACATCGTAATCATCGCATATTTGGAGAATGGACTCCTCCGAGTCGCAGGTCAACAATTGCCCGAGTCTAGTGTTGGGGAACTTGGAGAGGGTGCTGGAGCTCAGCTTCCTCTTCAGCCCTCCAACATTCACATTAATAGCTTGATCCTCGAACTTAGGAGTCCAGGTTCGTAATGTCTCATTAACCATGGTAACCAATAGAGCGGATCCGTATTAACCTGGGAATGGACAAAGATATATTAGTTATATAAAACAATGGAAGGCATAGAATTACATAGTATTTATAGTACAGAAACAGGCCATTCAGCCCATCTGGTCTGTGCCGGTGTTTATGCTCCACACCAGCCTCCTCCCACCCCTCTTCATCTCACCCCACCAACGTATCCTTCTATTCCTTTCTCCTGTGTTTATCCAGCTTCCTTTTAAATGCAGCTATGCTGTTTGCCTCAACTACTCTTTGTAGTTCCACATTCTCACCACTCTCTGGGCAAAGAGGTTTCTCCAGAACTCCCTACTGGATTTATTAGTGGCTGTCTTATATTTATGGCCCCTAGTTTTGGTCACCCCCACAAATGGAAACATCTTCTCTACGTCTACCCGAGAGAATGATCCTTTGAGAGCTGCTGCAATACTCTAGATTTCAGTGAAGGAATACTACAAATGTTCACACACTACTGCCATTCCACTGAGTAATATAAAACATTACTGCATCAATGTGCTGTGAAGTAAGGGTTTGCCTCTCCCCCTTCGCAACTTCTCACTCAGCTTCCTGCTACTTGATGGCGGCTGGCTAGTTGGGACCTTAGATAGCAGATGAATGATAGGATGAATAAGGTAAGATGTGAGAGATGTTTCATTTGGTTTATCTTTGAGGGGCAGGGCCAACATTAGCAAAACCTCTCCTCAGGAGATTAAATGGATGGGTTTGAATCCAAGATAATGTATCAAAGTGAGAGTGATAATGTTATCTAGACACAAAAGGCATCAAGGGGTATGGGGAGAGAGCGGGAATATGGTATTGAGATAGAGGATCAGCCATGATCATATTGGATGGCGGAGCAGGCTCGGAGGGCCGAATGGCCGACTCCTGCTCCTATTTTTCTATGTTTCTATGTTTCTAAAGCTGGTCTGCAGAAAGAATGGACGTGATGGGCCGAGTGGCCCCTTCACCTTCCGTGCTTCCTTATGTTCTTCTAATGAGTTCTTGGCCTTTGCCGAGGGGTTGGGTGGGGGCGGGGTTAAAGATACTGAACGGGATAGAGACAGTTCCCTAGGTACTCAGAGGGAACAATTAGAAGACCAAATTGAA
The DNA here is from genome assembly GCA_030390025.1 of Squalus acanthias. Lineage (NCBI taxonomy): Eukaryota > Metazoa > Chordata > Chondrichthyes > Squaliformes > Squalidae > Squalus > Squalus acanthias. The sequence continues at coordinate 7,510,269 of CM059435.1, read as the reverse complement.
CCAGATTTCTCTGACCTAATAAAGACGAGCACAGCAGACATATGGGACACAGGACTGGTGCATGGGTCAGAAGCAAAGGGAGGGAGGGAGGGAGAGGAGAAACCAAAAAGGAGAGAGGGAAAAAAAATAGCACTAGAAATGAGCTACATGTCTACAGCCGAGCAAGCTTGCTGATATTCTGGGGATTGGGGATGTCATTGGCGCTCTGGGTAGACACGCAAGATAAAACTCTCGGCGCACTTCTTGTAAAGAAGGAAAGATTTGCATTTCTGTAGCGCCTTTCACAGCCTCTGGACGTCCCAAAGCGCTTTACAGACGACTAAGTATTTTTTTGAAGTGCAGTCACTGTTGTAATGTAGTAAACGCGGCAGCCAACTGGCACACTGCCAGCTCCCACAAACAGCAATGTGATAATGACCAGGTAATTTGCTTTTAGTGATGTTGATTGAGGGATAAATATTGGCCCCAGGACACCGGGGATAGCTTCCATGTTCTTCCTCGGGATCTTTTACGTCCACCTGAGACGGGGCCTGGGTTTAACGCCTCATCCTGAAGGAGGCACCTCCCGACCGTGCGGCGCTCCCTCAGCACTGGCACCGGGAGTGTCAGCCTGGATTAGGCGCTCTGGTCTCTGGAGTGGGGACTGTGAGCCCACGAGCTTCATGACTCTCCAGGCGAGAGTGCTACCCACTGAGCCAAGCCAGGCCATGGTTATCACTGATGCGGAGATGCCGGTGTTGGACTGGGGTGGACAAAAGTGAGAAGTCGCACAACACCAGGTTATAGTCCAACAGCTTTATTCGAAATCACAAGCTTTCGGAGCTGCTGCTCCTTCGTCAGGTGAAGTGAAGAAATACAAATGGGCACAAATGTTGGACTATAACCTGGTGTTGTGCGACTTCTCACATGGTTATCACTGCCAGACTTGAGGGGAGGCAGAGTTCACGTTACCTGGAGCACGCGGGACGCTGCAGAGGAGCAGGTTTGAACAGAGCCCCCGATGTCTTGCCTAATCCAGCTGGGCACTGAGCTGGATGGAAAAAAAAATTGAAACATGTTAATGTGATTCATAACACTCTTGCTTTTTGTCTTGAATTATTTACCATCTGCTCTTTATTTTAAACACACTCTAATTACAAACAAAAACAAGATACAAATTAAATATCACAGAGTCCCACAGCAGTTGTTTGCTGCTGTGGTGTTGTGTGAAGGAGCCCAGGTGTGGAAATATAGGGAGAGGCTCCCGCATGAGAATCACAGGCTGGTATGAATGGCTGGGAAGCTGGGTGGTGCTTTGGGGTGGATCCGGCTCCTCCACCGCACAGCCTGATTGCGAATCCAGCCCAGCCTGATGTGACGAAAGACTTTACTACCTACTGGTTGTCTGAAATGAGTTTGTACAGGCTGAGTCCAGTCCCTAGTGCATATAGACCCCCCAGTTCACCATTGCTTGATTTGAAATTCGCAACCTCATGCTATGGGGTGCAAAGAGGATTACATGGATTACAGAGAACTTACAGCACAGAAACAGGCCATTCGGCCCAACTGGTCCATGCCGGTGTTTATGCTCCACACGAGCCTCCTCCCACCCCTCTTCATCTCACCCCATCAACATATCCTTCTATTCCTTTCTCCCTCATGTACTTATCTAGCTTTCCCTATTCGCCTCAACTACTCCCTGTGGCAGCGAGTTCCACATTCTAACCACTCTCTGGGTAGAGAAGTTTCTCCTGAATTCCTCCCCTCCCGGACTCCCATCCCCATCCCGAACTCATGGCCATGCATCCTGACTAAACAGGCTGGGGCTCTTTTCTCTAGAATGGAGAATGCTGAGGGGTGAACTGATAGAGGCCTTCAAAATAATGAAGTGGTTTGATAAGGCAGACGTAGAGAAGATGTTTCCACTTGTGGGGGTGACTATGTCAAATTGGGGTCAAATCTCAACCTCTCCCTCCATAAAGAGCCTCCTATCATGGCCACCCCCTCGAACTTGGCATGTCCCGTGGTCCCTCTACTCCCGTGGTCTTGATCACAGACAAGGCCATCCCTGACCACTTCCTTGTATCTCGACCCCTTACACCGACTCTGTGTTGTTTGTCCAACATTGAGTCTTTGATGTCCCACAATTTCCTTCAGTTAAACATTGGGAAGGCTGAAGCCATCCTCTCCGGCCCCTGCTTAAAAGCTCTGTATCCTTGCTACCAATTCCACCTTCCTCCCCGGCCATTGCCTCATGTCGAACCAGACCGTTTCCACCTCGAAGACCCCACATCCTTCCCCAAACTCTCCGCTCCTCCGACTCTGCCTTTAGGGGAAGCCTCCCATCTTTGCCCCACCATTGGCGGCCGTGCCTTCAGTTGCCTAGGCCCAATGCTCAGGAATTCCCAGCCGAAGCTCTTCTGCCTCTCCACCTCTCTCTCCTCCTTTAAGACCCACCTCTTTGACCAAGCTTTTGGCCTCCCTTCCTGATAGCTCCTTCAATGGCTTGGCATCCATTTATTTCTGATTACATCTCTGTGGAGGTTTTACTACATCAATGATGCTATATAAGTGCAAGTTGTTGTTGTTGCAGTAGAGGACAATCCTTTGAGGTTGTTTGTAGTTGCAGTGTGGTAGGAACATTTCCAAATTCAGCATCACTGTACAAAAAATCTCGAGGTCTTTTCATATTTTTTGGCATCAAAGGAGTTGCTCCCTCCCCTGATCCCAGGGAGTTTCTATGGTTATTGTTATTGTCGATGAATATTGCCACGTTCTCTCTTCCACTCTTCCTTAACTCTTGTTTTTTACATAGAATGTGCAGCACAGAAACAAGTCATTCGGCTCAACAGGTCCATGTCGATGTTTATGCTCCACACGAGCCTCCTCCCACCCCTACTTCATCTCACCCCATCAGCGTATCCTTCTATTCCTTTCTCCCTCATCTGGCTTCCCCTTCATCAATGCTATTCACCTCAACCACTCCCTGTGGTCGTGAGTTCCACATTCTCACCACTCTCTGGGTGAAGATGTTTCTCCTGAATTCCCCATTGGATTTATTACTATCTTATATTGATGGTCCCTAGTTCTGGTCTCCCCCCCACAAGTGGAAACATCTTCTCTACATCTACCCTATCAAACCCATTCATAATTTAAAAAACCGTCATTAGGTCACCCCTCAGACTTCTCTTTTGTAGAGAAAAGAGCCCCAGGGCCTGTTCAGTATTTCCTGATAGGCATAACCTCTCAGTTCTGGTATGGAGACATAAGAACATAAGAACTAGGATCAGGAGGCGGCCATTCGGCCCCTCCAGCCTGCTCCGCCATTCAATAAGATCACGGCTGATCTTCGACCTCAACTCCACTTTCCTGCACGATCCCCATATCCCTTGATTCCCCAAGAGTCCAATAATCTATCGATCTCCGCCTTGAATATACTCAAAGACTCAGCATCCACAGCCCTTTGGGGTAAAGATTCACAATCCTCTGACTGAAGAAATTCTCCTCATCTCAGTATTAAATGGCCGACGCCTTATCCTGAGACTATGCCCCCTAGTTCTAGACTCTCCAGCCAGGGGAAACAACCTCTCAGCATCTACCCTGTCAATCCCCCTCAGAATCTTGTATGTTTCAATGAGATCACCTCTCATTCTTCTAAACTCCAGAGAGTATAGGCCCAATCTACTCAATCTCTCTCATAGGACAACCCTCTCATCCCAGGGATCAATCTAGTGAACCTCTGGGGCATGTATGTCCTTTCTTAGATCAGGAGACCAAAACTGTGCACAGTACTCCAGGTGTGGTCCCACCAAGGCCCTGTACAATTGTAGGAAGACTTCCTTACTCTTGTACTCCAACTCCCTTGCAATAAAGGCCAACACGCCATTCGACTTCCTAGTTGCTTGCTGTAACCTGCATGCTAACTTTCTGTGTTTCCTGTACGAGGACACCTCGGTCTCTCCGTGTGACCAGAACTGGGCACTGTTCTTCTGAGCCTTTAAGCTAGAACTGGGGAAGGAAGCTCTGGCACAGACAACAGGAGACTGGGATCGTAATCCCTTTCATTGTCCATCCAATCACAGATTTGGCAACAGATACTTGATGACAGTAGTCACCGGAGAATAGTTGGAGGTGTAATGAAGCTTTCTGTCTCTCAGGGAGTCTGTCAGTCCCGAACCTCCCTCTTACAAAACTTTCATACTTTTTTTTCTAATTATTTCTAAATCCTGCTCACCTTTAGGGGAACTCCAAACACAGCAGTGAGATTTTGAGAGATATTTTATTTTGTACAAATGAGGTGAATGCATATTTTTATTAAAAAGTTCCTCTCCAGTTTTCTTTCCTCCTCTCCTGAGTTGGCTGGGGTTCAATGTCTCGGGGGTAAGTTGACCTTTGGTACCTCACTCATTCTTCATTGGTGAATCTTGAGGTTCAGCGTCAGTAGGCTATTGGAACACCTCCTCTCCCCCTGGTACTGCAATGAACCTCTACAAAACACTGGTTCGGCCCCAACTGGAGTATTGTGTCCAATTCTGGGCACCGCACTTTAGGAAGGATGTGAAGGCCTTAGAGAGGGTGCAGAAAAGATTTACGAGAATGATTCCACGGATGAGGGACTTCAGTTACGTGGATATACTGAGAAGCTGGGGCTGTTCTCCTTAGAGCAGAGAAGGTTGAGAGGAGATTTGATAGAGCTTTTCAAAATCATGAGGGGTCTGGACAGAGTAGATAGAGAGAAACTGTTCCACTTTGGCAGAAGGGTTGAGAACCAGAGGACACAGATTTAAGGTGATTGGCAAAAGAACCAAAGGCGACATGAGGAAAACCTTTTTGCGCAGCGAGTGGTTAGGATCTGGAATTCACTGCCTGAAAGGGTGGTGGAGGCAGACTCAATCGTGGCTTTCAAAAGGGAATTGGATAAGTACCTGAAGGAAAAAATTTGCAGGGCTACGGGGAAAGGGCGGGCGAGTGGATCTAGCTGAAGTGCTCTTGCAGAGAGCCAGCATGGGCTCGATGGGCCGAATGGCCTCCTTCTGTGCTGTAACCATTCTATGAAGCACAAAATACCCTCCAGCAAGACTTCATCGTGCAGCTTCCATAATTGAATTCTGATGAATTATAGAATCATAGAATGATACAGCACAGAAGGAGGCCATTCGGCCCATCGTACCTGTGCCGGCTCTTTGAAAGAGTTCTCTAATTAGTCCCACTCCCCCCTGCTCTTTCCCCACAGTCCTGTAAATGTTTTCCCACTTCATGTATTCCTCCAATTCCCTGCTGAAAGTTACTATTGAATCTACTTCCACCCCCTTTCAGGCAGCGCATTCCAGCTCACAACAACTCGCTGGATACATTTTTTTTCCTCATGTCGCCTCTGGTTCTTTTGCCAATCACCTTAAATCTGTGCCCTCTCGTTATCAACCCTTCGGCCACTGGAAAGAGTTTCTCTCTATTTACTCTATCTAAACGCTTCATGATTTTAAACACCTCTATCAAATCTCCCCTTAACCTTCTCTGCTCTAAGAAGAACAATCCCAATGCAGAGAATTGCAAGTCTTTCTTTCTTATTATAGGCAGGACAGCACCTTTACAGTAAGTATGAGCAAAATGTCAACAAGAATGATCGTCACTTCATGCTGCTTGTCACTTGCTTGGCAAACACAAAATGACAGATCCAGGAATCCACTTCAATTAGAATATATGTCAATAACGGTTCAGACCTGAAGGTGCTCTGCCGATCAGAGAGGTTTAGGCCGGGGTTAAAGCTGCAGTGCTTTCACACCAAGTAGAGTGCAAAGGGAAGATGTCGAGCAGAGAACCGACATGTCTCTCACAGTGCAGAGAGACTGTTGTGGCTCATAGAAACATAGGAGCAGGAGTCGGCCATTCGGCCCTTCGAGCCTGCTCCGCCATTCAATATGATCATGGCTGATCCTCTATCTCTATACCGTCTTCCCCCTCTCTCCCCATACCCCTTGATGCCTCTTGTGTCTAGAAATCTAGCTATCTCCTTCTTAAATATATTCAGTGACTTGGCCTCCACAGCTGTCTGTGGTAGAGAATCCCACAGGTTCACCACCCTCTGAGTGAAGAAATTTCTCCTCATCTCAGTCCTAAATGTCCTACCCCGTATCCTGAGACTGTGACCCCCTCGTTCTAGACCCCCCAGCCAGGGGAAACATCCTCCCTGCATCCAGTCTGTCTAGCCCTGTCAGAATTTTGTACATTTCAATGAGCTCAGTGGGTAGCACTCTCGCCTCTGAGTCTGAAGGTTGTGGGTTCACAGCCCCACTCCAGAGACTTGATGCACAATAATCTAGGCTGACACTCCCAGTGCAGTGCTGAGGGAGTGCTGCACTGTCGGAGGTGCCGTCTTATGGATGAGACGTTAAACTGAGGCCCCGTCTGCTCTCACAGGTGAATGTAAAAGATCCCATGGCCAGTATTTTGAAGAAGAGCAGGGGAGTTCTCCCCAGTGTCCTGGCCAATATTTATCCCTCAATCAACATCACTGAAACAGATTATCCGGTCATTATCACATTGCTGTTTGTGGGATCTTGCTGTGCGCAAATTGGCTGCCGCGTTTCCCACATTACAACAGTGACTACACTTCAAAAAGTACTTCATTGGCTGTAAAGCGCTTTGGGACATTCAGTGGTTGTGAAAGGCGCTATAGAAATGCAAGTCTTTCTTTCTCCAACAACACTCGAGAAGCTCGACACCATCCAGGACAAAGCAAACCGCTTGATTGGCACCCCATCCACCACCTTAAACATTCACTCCCTCCACCACCAGCGTACCATGGTTGCCGTGTGTACCATCTACAAGATGCACTGCAGCAACTCGCCAAGGCTTCATCGGCAGCACTTCCCAAACCCTCGACTTCTTCCACCTAGAAGGCCAAGGGCAGCAGACGCATGGGAACACCATCGCCTCCAAGTTCCCCTCCAAGTCACACAATATCCTGACTTCGAAATTTATCAGCTGTTCCTTCATCGTCGCTGGGTCAAAATCCTGGAACTCCTTCCCAAACAGCACTGTGGGAGTACCTTCATCACACAGACTGCAGCGGTTCAAAAAGGCGGCTCACCACCACCTTCTCAAGGGCAATTAGGGATGGGCAATAAATGCCGGCCTTGCCAGCGACGCCCACATCCCATGAACGAATAAAAAAAAAGCAGAGAAACAGGCCATCAGCCCAACTGGTCTGTGCCGGTGTTTATGCTCCACTCGAGCCTCCTCCCGCCCTACTTCATCTCACCCTATCAACATATCCTTCTATTCCCCTCTCCATCATGTGCTTATCTAGCTTCCCCTTAAATGCATCGATACTATTCGCCTCAACCACTCCCTGTGGTAGCGAGCTCCACATTCTCACCACTCTCTGGGTAAAGAAGTTTCTCCTGAATTCCCGATTGGATTTATTAGTGACTCTCTTATATTGATGACCCCTAGTTTTTGACATGCCCACAAGTGGAAACATCTTCTCTACGTCTACCCCACGAAACTCCTTCGTAACCTTAAAGACCTCGATCAGGTCACCCCTCAGCCTTCTCTTTTCTAGAGTAAAGAGCCCCAGACTGTTCAATCTTTCCTAATAGTTATAATCTCTGAGTTCTGGTATCAACCTTGCAAATCTGTGCACAAGATAATTACAGTTGATGAAGGCCATTTAGCCCATTTTAGTGCATCATCTGGAATGGCTCTGAAATTAGTCCCCTGTTGAACATTTCTGCCTTGCTGCAAGATGACAGGTGCTTTGTTCCTCTCAGCGCCTCTGTTCTGATCACAGTCAAGAACTCCTTAGAGCAGAGAAGGTTAAGAGGAGATTTGATAGAGGTGTTCAAAATCACGAAGGGTTTTGAGAGAGTAAATAAGGGGACACTGTTTCCAGTGGCAGAGGGTCAGTAACCAGAGGACACAGATTGAAGATGATTGGCAAAAGAACCAGGGGCGACATGAGGAAACCTTTTTTTACGCAGCGAGTTGTTATGATCTGGATTGCGCTGCCTGAAAGCAGATTCAATAGTAACTTGCAAAAGGGAATTAGATAAATACACAAAGGGAAAATATTTGTAGGGCTCTGGGGACAGTGCCAGGGAGTGGGACTAATCGGAGAGCTCTTTCTAAGAGTTGGCACAGGCATGATGGGCCGAATGGCCTCCTTCTGTGCTGTATGATACTATGAACAGTCACAGCTATGAACAAACACCCACATCCCTGCAGTGCAACATAGTATTTCACTAAAGCACCACATTATAACAACTCACAATATGGTAAGTTACAAATTAAATAGAACACAGGCATTGGAGTTCATTGAAGAATATTTTTGTTGCCTTATTGAGAAACCTGGGATGGCCCACAGTGCAAGACATCACCAAGATTGAGAAGACTTAATGAAAAAGCACAGAATGATACAGCACAGAAGGAGGCCATTCGGCCCATCGTGCCTGTGCCAGCTCTCGAAAAGAGCTCTCCAATTAATCCCACTCCCCTTGCTCTTTCTCCATAGCCCTGCAAATTTTACCGCTACAAGTATTTATCCAGTTCCCCTTTGAAGTTACTATTGAATCTGCTTCCACCGCCCTTTCAGGCAGCGCATTCCAGATCACAACAACTCACTGAGTAAAAAATTCTCCTCATCTCTTCCCCTGGTCCTTTTGCTAATTATCTTTGGAATTCTCTACCCCAGAGGACTGTGGAGGCTCAGTCATTGAGTATATTCAAGACTGAGATCGATAGATTTTTGGACTCTAGGGGAATCGAGGGAAATGGAGATCGGGCGGGAAAGTGGAGTTGAGGTCGAAGATCAGCCGTGATCTATTGAATGGCGGAGCAGGCTCGAGGGGCCGAATGGCTGACTCCTGCTCCTAATTCTTATGTCTTATCTTAAATCTGTGTCCTCTGGTTGCCGACACTCCTGCCAGTGGAAACAGTTTCTCCCTATTTACTCTATCAAAACCCCTCAAAAATGATGAGATAAGTCAACAGTTAGTGACGTCAAATCTCCTATAGCTTGTCGGAGGAGGACAGAATGGAGGCAGGAAACAAAATTCCACAGATTAGAGTTCCTGGAATTGAATAAGTGAAGAACATCAACAAACGGCTTGACTATGGTGGAGACATCACAGTCGAGCCTGTTCTATTCTCACCCAATGCTCACATATAATTCCAGCAAGAGTTGATAAGGAATGGAGATCCTGGCTGGTTCTCCTCCTCGTCAGTGTCAGCTGTGGCTCAGTGGGAAAGTCAGAAGGTTGTGGGTTCAAGTCCCGCTCCAGAGAATTGAGCACAAAAGTCTGAGCTGAAACTCCAGTGCAGTACTGAGGGAGCGCTGCACTGTCGGAGGTGCCGTCTTTTGGATGTGATGTTAAACCGAGGCCCCGTCTGTCCTCTCAGGTGGACCTAAAAGATTCCACGGCACTATTTCAAAGTGCAGGGGAGTTATCCCTGGTGTCCAATATTTATCCCTCAATCATCACTAAAACAGATTATCTGGTCATTATCACATTGATGTTTGTGGGAGCTTGCTGTGTGCAAATTGGTTGCCACGTTTCCTACATTACAACAGTGACACTTCAAAAAGTACTTCATTGGCTGTAAAGCACTTTGGGACGTCCTGAGGTCATGAAAGGCGCTACAGAAATGTAAGTCTTTTTTTTACCCAAGTCACACTGACTGTAATGAGTCTTGATTTCAATCGAGTGACTGCCTATATTCTGAAGATGATGCGGAGATGCCGGTGTTGGACTGGGGTGGACAAAAGTGAGAAGTCGCACAACACCAGGTTATAGTCCAACAGTTTTATTTGAAATCACAAGCTTTCGGAGCGCTGCTCCTTCGTCAGGAGTCTTCACCTGACGAAGGAGCAGCCGCTCCGAAAGCTTGTGATTTCAAATAAAACTGTTGGACTATAACCTGGTGTTGTGCGACTTCTCACTTATATTCTGAAGCAAAGCGAATCACTGTGACTCCTTCTTTATTTGCACCTATCAGAGAGAATGAGTCAGTACCTATATAATACTTCTAAAGCTTAAACAATTAAAATAATGGCTGCTTGTTATAATCCCATCCATTGAATTATTGCTGTTAATTAGTGATTGCTGATGGCATCGTTCAGGGGATTGACTGGGAGGAGCTGCTGAGCTCCACAATGTAAGTGAGCTGATTTAACAACACTGGTTAACTCATTGTTCTGGTACAGTCGTTATTGCAAAATAAATACCTGAAGGAGTTCTCAACATTCAAACAGGAATATTCAACAAATCAACAGGAAAATAAGGAACTTAAAACTGTTATTCGTTTTTAGTTTTCCCCCCCATTCTCGTTCCTTTTCTCCCCCCCGCTCCCAACTCGGTTCCATCCTTCATGTCTGACTCTTTAACTGTTGAGTATTGGGGTTGGGGTAAGGGAGAGAAGGGGGCAGAGAGAAGGAAGGAGAAAAGAGAGAAAGGGAGAGAGAAGGAGAGAGAAGGGGAGGGAAGGGGGGAGAGAGAGAAGGGGAGGGAAGGGGGGGGAGAGAGAGAAGGGGAGGGAAGGGGGGG